>CM035159.1:107601424-108201424 GCA_020205615.1 Panax quinquefolius
TGTAAGACCCCAACTTATTATTAATGAAATTTAATTTTCTCTATTTATTATTTTGAAATAGTAAGGGTTGATGTGATTAATGTGGATAGTTAGGGGTAAAATACGCAAATATTTCAAAATAAGCAAGTGGTTATAAAATATTCATTGTTGTCGGGAAATATTCGTTTGATCGTGGAATATTAAATGATCGGGAGAATATTAAATGCATTTGCCAGCCTTGACCATGTGTGGAGCCCCATGCTGAAAAGCGATTGGATGAAGAAAATGACAAATATAAGTTGGTTAAAAATAACAGGCGTTATCTTTGTTAAAATACTTAAATTGGTTAAAACACAAGAAGACACACGGTATTGCACCAATTATTGATTCTTACGTAGAAGAAGGCACTACTCAATAATGGTTACGATAATTCTTATTCAAAGATTTTATTGAGTTAATAATTATTTGCGTTGATATTTTATATTATTCTTTGTTTGATAATTGTCATTACACAAGGTATTTTTCATTATCGAAGCAATAATTCATATTATCCGAATAATATTATTAGATAACATTATTGGCAATGTCTAGAAAGTTACATCTAAGGAGAGGTTTGGTCACCTAATCAAGCGCGCCAAGAAGAAGAAATTCTTATTGGAAAGCCCCTCTTTCCCAGGAACCGCACGGTTGTCGATATTGTGATTCTGTAATATTATTTGTGAATAATTAATTATTGATTCATATGATGAGGAAAATATTGATTTTATGTGGATATAGATGGAGAAAAATTTTAATGTGACAATTGTTGAAAATTGAAATTTTATCTTTTTTACGATAAAATAATTCATTTAAATATATTATTATATTTTAATAATATAATAATGGTGATATTTTTATAACGAATGTGGGATATATGAGTATCTGAGGAGGAAGAGTATTTTTTGTTGCAATAAATGTTTAAAACATGTTAAACATGCTCTCGGTGGACCCCATTTATTGATTGAAATTTGATTATAACCCGTAAAATCACCCGTTTGTGGATTTGGTCAATTTCTATTTGGAATTTGGAAAAACTTTCTTACGCAAAGTTGTAGAGAATTGAATTTCCTATAAAAACACGCGAGATTCGAATTTTACGATGAAAGGGCTATTTATTATGAATTATTGAAGTTCAAGTTCAAATAATTAATTTTGGGAGTTTTAGTTAATTATTTTGAGAAAAACGTTTTTGCAACTATGTTAGCCTCACATGTGATTCAAATGGGCTGAGATCAGTTGTCTAAGGTGGGCTAAAGAAAATGTGAAAAATATATTAATATTATATTCAATTTTCTACTTTTGTGTTCTAGCGATTTTCCTATAAATAGGTCTTGGGTTAGAATTGAAACACACCGAAACTAAAGTTTCTCTCTATTTCTCTCTCGATATATTGAGCGTATTCTTGTGAGTATACTTTGAGTATTGTTTAGATTTGCAAGTTCCCTTCAAAGACTATACCCTTTAGATTCCAAATTAAGTAAGTCTTAATCTTTCGAGATAAGGGATGTTATTTTCTTCTCAAATGATATTATTTCTTCAATATCATTATGCTAAAATATTGGTTGGAACTTTTTATCAAATTTAGAACTTTTTTATGTCGGGGTTACTATTCACAAGTTACTATTCACGAGTTACTATTCATGAGTTACTATTCACGAGTTACTATTCACACAGTACTATTCATATGAAGCGTGAAGATGTTTTTTTTGGGAAATTTCTATCTTTTGGTGTCTGGAGTTACTATTCACGATATCGGCACTATTCAAGAAAAAATGAAATTTCTTCTTTTGTCCAAAATATCTATTCGGATACTAGCTTTGATTGTATCCATGTTTTGATCATTCTTGAATTTTACATCACTATGATTATTTTTGAGGTATTTTTGAACATGGATAAAACAAAGTACGAATCCTTAATCCTTAATCCTTGTCATTTTGTTTTCTTTGGATTCGTTTATTTAAAAATATTTTTCATCATCCTCGCCTTAAATGATGATATTATTGAATATCTTTGGCACAGTAGTGCAAAGATGAATGATTTTGAAGAATATCTTTGGCCCGTAGTGCAAAGATGAGCAGTGTTTAGATGAAACATGACCGGTGATGAATATCTTTGGCCTCAGTAGTGCAAAGATGAATATTTGATTCGGATATATATTGATTGATGTTACATGGATAAAAGATAGAGCGATGAACTTTTAAATTCATACATAGAAGATAGTAGTTTGCATTCTCTACTTAACTCTTCTAATGAATTATTATTTCATTGCGAATATTGATTTAAAATTTGTTGTCTATTGTATTCTATTAGATTTTTCCTGTTTGAAGACTAATGATAATTTGTTGTATATTATCTTAGTCATAATATTCTTTCTTGGGCTAGTTGAGCTCACCCTTTTCCTTTTTGTTCCATTTTTTCTTCGTAGGCGAGAATATAAGCGAGTACTGAGAGTGAGTATGGAATGAAGGTTCTAGAGAGTTGTTTAGTAGTCCTCACCATTTTGTAAAATAATGTATCAATAAATGTGATGAGGATTTATTTGAGTATAGATATTGTCTAGAAGATAATATTTGTATTCAAACTCACGATTTCTTGTTGTAATAATAAAGTTGTAGTTGTTTACATACCATGTATTGACAACTCAGAATGGGTGATGTATACCTATTTTGGGGGCGTCACACACACACACACATATATATATATATATATATGAGAAATGATTCATAGCACGAACCTATTATGAATCTTTATAGGGAATACACTATATTTACCATCCATTTTAAACATCAACAGAAGGTATTAAAAAAGCCAAATCAGTCGTCTGCTACTAAAAGTAGTAAACGGTTAAAAACTACTAATAATAGCAAACGCTAACAAATTTTCACATGAGCAAGTGTTTGACTTTATTAACTAAGTTTAAAGTTTATTAAACATTATAAACTAGGGTTAAAGGTTTATTAAGTAGGAATTGGGGTTTATTAACTAGTGTTTAAGATTTATAAATTAGGGCTAAGAGTTTATTAACCATGGTTTATGATTAACCAGGGGTTAATAAACCTTAAACTCTTGTTAATAAAACCTAAATTTTGGTTAATAAACCATTAACCTTGATTAATAAATTCTAAACTTTAAACTCTACTTAATAAAGTCAAACTCTTACTCGTGTGAAATTAAGGGATGAATAATTTTGATTAGAATCCGCTACCGTTAGTAGTGGATGATATTGTTAGGTTTGTAAGATTCATGTACACAGTCAAATTGCATCAAAATAAAGCGAAAGCGTAAAAATAAAGTTTTAAAATTTTACAAACCATATATCCGGATCATCCTTTATGCACAATGATTAATTAAACGAAAAGATGAAGAACAAGAATTATACTCTTGAAGAACTAGCTTCCTTAGGTACAAGTTCACCTCCAATCATTTTCGCGTTCAACTTGAATCTGCCGGGTTTGATTCATTTCTTTGATCAACGTTAACCACCCAAGTGTTTGGCATCTAGAGGTGATCCACCAAGGAAGAAGTATTCTAGAAGATGAGTGTTTGGCAAAATCCTAGCTTTTCTATCTCTATAGAAAAAGTGTACTCCCCCACCTCTTGGAATTGTTATTCACATGTGTTGTGAAAAACATCAACTACCCTCACCCATAATAAAACTCCTCTTATTTATAGATGTAGGCAACCCTCCTTAACAATTAAGTAATTGAGTTTTATTTTAATTAATTAAACTCTTTTAATTAAATAGGCTCCCACTTTTATTAGGAATAATTAATTAAACTCTTTTAATTAATTAGTCTCTTAATCTTATTAGAAATATATGAGAGCACTTTTATTAATTAATTCCCAAACTCCTTTAGGAATTAAATAATAATAATAATAATAATAATAATAATAATAATAATAATAATAAGACTCATCTTATTAATTTATATTTAATATTTTTAAAATATTAAGCTATTTAATTTATTCTATTACCATAGATTAAATTAAATACATTTAATTTATTATTACGATTATGCCATTTGTTTCTTAAATAAATATTCTTCATTTTGCAGTGTGACTCTTTAGGTTCTCCATATTAAACCGGTTGTGAATAAATCAATAATTAGAACAATTCTAATCTTATTTAAATAAATAAATTAATCTAATAATTTATTTAAATAAATAATATTTATTCTACAATAAGAATAAGTCTCCTTAGCGATCAACGACTTTCAAGATAATATAGATTTCAACATTAATCATAAAAGAACCTTTGAGTAAATAATTACCGTACAATTCAATCTTTCCACCATATAATGTTTCAATTAAATATAAGACATGAAATTACTGTCAAATCTTATTTTATTTAATTATATGTATTTCGATTCTTAAATGCACAACTCCAAATAATGTAAATTAGAAACTCTCCTTTTTAATTTCATTCTGCTTTGGTCAAGGACTACTGAGTTGTCATTTATCGAATCACATATGACATTTCTCTTTTTTTAATAGAAGCGGTAGATTCTTTATTGATCATACATTATATGTACAACTTATTAACTATACCCAAGCATATCTAATGATCACTTGTACTACTGTCACTATAAGAATTACTATTGACAGGCAAGTAAAACTCTATTAGGTATTCCTTAGCGAGCCACATTCAGTGAACTTATTCTCCAATAAGCACCTACATACTTGCTTTATTGTCTCCACACAAATGAGTATGAGATCAACCATCCTTATCCAATGAGCAAGCAACTTATGTACCAATCTATCCGGATTCACTAATCTCCTTTTTAGTAATCCAACTATTGGGAATAATTTTAGTTTGTGAGCTATCTAAGAATTTAGATCTCATTAGCATAATCATTATCATGATTCTAAAAGTATTGCTCAAAACTTTGGGTTTATCACATATTATAAAACAAAATCATGTAGATAAATTAAAGCCTTTTAAATTAAACAATTCTTTTATTAATAAATGAATAGGATTGTTACAAAGTATATGCTTTATCATCAAACATGATAAGCTTGCGTGCATACTACTTTCAGATATGTGTTTTTTTTAACCGTCTGCGCTACTATTAATTAGTAGCGGATGACAATTTTAATTTTTTTAATCTAATTAATCCGTTGATATTTAGAATAGATGATAAAAATGGTGTATGTCCTATAATAAATATAATTAAAAGCAAATGTATGCATGAAAATTGACATGATAATATGTCACATTTATTTTTTCATTTTTGCATAAGGAATTTAGGATTATGTGAGGTTAATTAGATGGGAATGTCAACTTCAACCGATTTTTTTTTTATTTTTCATTAGTGCAACTTCCATATTTGTCTGCAAATTAAAATTGGGAACGAACTTGGCTGGTGCCATGAAAAAATTTGATAACTATTATTATAATGATCTTGAAGATGATTTAGGGATGCAAACAACACATGCAAGGACTGGTCTGTTATACCATAAACTCACTCGAACTAGCCTTGGCAAGGTGCAGCCAAATCAGTTTAATCAAAACTAGATATAAACTCCCTCCACGAAAAAGCCTCATTTTCAGTTTTCGAATTACGAAATCTTAAAATTAAGAATTAATTGATGTGAATTAATTTATTTTAGTTACTACGATTATCTAAAAGCTACCATTAGTTATAAATTTGTTATTCTCTAAATTTATATAAATTCACATTAATTTTAAATTTTAAGAAATTACAAAATTAACTTTAAAAGTAAAAATAAAACTTCTTTTTATTGAATCAAAGGTAATAGTAAATAATTAGAACAATTAAGTCCAACTTTAAGCTACTGTAGGATAATTAAAGAAACATTAGTTTGTCACGTAGTAGAGGGAAAGTATGCATGTTATGAGGCAAAAGAATCGTTTTTAATGGGGGCAATGGCCATCAAATCAGAAAGCAAAAGGTACTTATAAAATGCAGAGAGATTTGGCATAACTTTGGATTTATATATAATCCCCAAAGAGGATTTAATTAGAATCTGTACAATCATGAGATTTAACAACACCATCCATCAAGAATTTTGTTCAAATATCATCATTAAATATTATATATTATTAGATAGGTTATATATATATATATACTGTTACAACCGTTTGAAATGACATCACATAGTTATGCGACTTTAATAATAATCCGTGCACAAAAATGGTGGGAAATTAAATAAAAGTTTATTCGTAAGCATGTGTGACACTGTTCTTAATTGGAGACTCCGAATCATCAACTGCATGTTGTGATGGAACATGAGTACAGTAAACGGATCACATTCCCAATTTTTTTAATGTTAATAACTAAGTTGTTCCTTTTAATGTGATCAAATTTCTTACAAAAGTGCAGTAGTGTGCGAAAATTCTTTGTTTTTCTTGGATTAATTGAGGAATATTTTACCATTGCACTTTTTTTTTCTTTAATTTCCTCTTTTGATAAATAATTGCAAACATATATACTTAGGATAATAATTAATTAATTTAAAATTTACACTTTCATAATAATTAAACACAAAATAGCACAGTACTGAGGAATTAATCATTCAAAAAGAAGTACATATTTGAGGTGGCTAATTAACAAAACATATGGACCCGTTACTTTCTAATTAATCTACCTTAGTATATACTTAGATGAAGTCCTTGGAGTATAATATATGGACCACATCCTCACATTTTCCTAATTGAATTCAATAATTAATTGAAGTCACCTCTATAGGATAGAAGAAGAAGAAAACAAAAGAAAAATTAAGTACGTACGAAAGAGAAGGTTAATCTTATCCGTGGAGTCTTTTTTTTAAAATATTTTAATTTTAAATATATGATTTAAACATTAAAGCCATAGAGCTCCAGCATCTTTGAGCATCTTTCTCAGTGTGCCATTAAGATGGAGAGTCATGACATTGTTAGCAGAACCTACAAAGTTTCCCCCAACAAACACTGCTGGTACAGCCGGGATGCAGCCCATTGTCTTTAGCGCCCACTCCATTTCCTTACCTCTCGAGTCTTGATAGAGCTCATGAACCATAGGGCTCACTCCTTGTTCTTGAAATAGTCTTGTAATCGCGTGTGACATGCAACACGAGCTCTTACTGAAGACCACAACCGCCTTCTCTGATGCCAATTTTGCTACTCGATCCATTTAAAAATGTACCTTCTTTTGATTATAAGCTATGTGGGCCCAAGTGTAAAATTAGGATTTACATAATTTAATTGAATTAAATACGCAATTAGAGTTTCACGGTCTCATTAAATATGTAAATTAGGGTTTGCATAACCTAATGGAATGAAGACGAAATAAATGTGCTAGACCCGGGAGAAGCCTCCACGTGTCCCGAGGCAGAAGACTCGTGGAGGCGGCTCGATTTGGGAATTGATTGAGGGATTGGATTGGTGGCTAGAAGGACAGGGCAATATGGGCATTATTCTAATGACTAAAGGGCATTTCTGGAATTTTCCTGAGAGCATGTGCCTCGCACATGACTACTTTCTAAAAAATTTTATAAATACCCCTTCCATTCTATTGAGAAGGGGACTTCTTTTCAGACTTAAGACTTGGACTCTTGGAAGATCAAATAGACTCTTTTTGGTGACTTAAAGGCTTGGAGATTTCACCTAAAAGCACTAAAGGGGTTTGGACATTCTCTCAACTCGAAGGACTCAAGAAAGCTCTTGGAATCCTTACTACCTTAACACGGTTCTCGAATTCTAGGAGTTCTGTCACGCGTCGTTGGAATAATCGCCCACCTGTCGTTCTCCCCTTCTTCAATCAACTAATCAATTCCGTGCTCTTTGTGGATTTCTCTCCTCCTCAGCCAACATGAAACCCTAACCCTAGCAAGGTACGATTTCCTTGCCCACATTTAATTGGCGACTCTGCTGGGGAGGTGTAGAATTCGTGAAGGGTATGCCCACAACTCGAAGTGGGAGAACTACAGGAAGAGCTGCTTCACCAACAAATAGCATTACCTCACCGGATCCAGTTCCAAGGCAAGCCACTCAAGCTTTCCAAGGCGCAAACCTGAATTTTGACCAATCACTTATTGAAGACGGTTCAGAAGGAAGTTCAACATCACCACATATGGCCAATCAACAACGAACCAACGCAGGAAGGCAAGGCTAGGATGCAGGTGGAGACTCGACGAATGTTGTGCAACTGGAGATACTCAAGGCATTGAAGGAAGCACGAGAAGGGCAAGGAATGATGATGACCATGATGCTGGAAATGCAAAGGAAGCAAGAGGAGATGGGGGATTTTCGCCAGCAGCTGATGCAAATTCCCACTTTCAAGGCCATGTTCCCAGGAAGTTCGCATGGGGAACAAGCCGTAGTGGAAGACAACAACAATGGCAGCAACAACAAAGAGAACCAGACTGTACCTCCATCGACGGAAAGTCAATCGGTTCCAATAATCAATTTGGAGGCCCAGAACAGTGGTGACGTGCCACAACCTAGGTTGGAAGCAAGCCAACCTCAGACAAACATCATCCCAACTGTTATCCCATCGTGTTCACAGGTGCAAATGCCAACCATCCCAAGCAATGTTCAGCGAATAAGCCAACAACTGCCACCAGTGCCAGTTGTGCATGATGCAAGTGTGCATCAACCAATATCTCTACCATACACACCACCGATGCAGTAGTATATCAAAACACCCCAGAGAATTCACGTCACAAGCCAGTACGTGACGAATGATGATATGATCGATGTGATCAATCAACTTCGCAGACAGATATCTCGACCTTCGGAGTTGAACTTTACTCCTCCTTACCTTGCACACATTCGGAGGCAACCTTACCCAACAGGGTATATTGAGCATCCCCGACAATTTCCAAAATACAATGGGGAGAAAGGAAATGCTAGGGAACATATTGCCAGGTTTGTAGAGTTAATGTCTCCGTGGCTCGGATATGATGAAGTGAACAACCACAACTTGTTGATGTGGGAATTCAACAAGACTTTGACGGATAGTGCCTTTAGTTGGTACTACAATTTGGAGTAGGGGTCAGTCCATGATTGGGATGACCTAAAATTATAATTTTTTAAGAAATTTTTCTATGTACAGAAACAGGTAACCATTGTGGAGCTCATGCGGTTCAAGCAGAAACCTAATGAGGAGTTGTCAGATTATGTTGACAGGTTTAGGGCCCAGGCACAGAAGTGCGCAGAGTCGATTGAAGAAAAAAACTTAGTCAGCATTTGCAACAATGGTGCCTTAGATGCTTTCAAGCCCCACCTCATCACCAAGGCTTGTGATTCTTTCGCGACACTCTCATCTTTTGCACAAGACTTGGGAGAAATCATAACATTGCCCACTAACCATGCGACGGTTACATGGAAGGGCAAGAGGACAACAACTGTGGCTTTGGCTGACTCTCAGTCAAAACCATAAGAAGCGAGAGGAGAAGCATGAGAAGAATTTTGATCGAAGCGGAGGAAAGCACGGAGACAAATATGCAAGAAAAGCACCCCAGAGGCTATCACATGTAGTGAGAAAGCATTGAGGGTCCTGTATGAACAATGGGTTGAACATGGGGTGGTGAAACCCCAAGGCCTAGATTGTAGTATGCGGAAGAAATGAAAGAAGACCAGACTTCTGTGTATTCCACCAATACGCGAGACATTCAACTATGGACTGGTATAGTCTGCGGAGGATATTCCACGAGAAGCTGCAAATGGGGAGATTGAACTTGGAAAAGAAAGTAGCGTTCATGACAAGCCGCTGCCAAACCACAAGGGGAAGGAAACGTGCAGCACTGTTATTCATAGCACAAGCCCAGAAGTGGAGATGATGATGGAATAAAAGGAAGAGTATGATCCAGGCCTGCAGGTGATGGCATTGATGAACGGAACCAAGTTCAGAAATTTTTTTGATCAGATAGAATTGGCCAAGGAAGCAAGGATTGAAGTAACCAGGGCAATTTTCAAGGCTGCTGAGACGCAGGAGACTTGCATGGCCATAAACAAAGGATTTGTGAAGACGATGGAGGAAGAAGAAAATAAGATATCTTTCTCTAAAGATGATAGAGAGATAAGATACCCGCACAACAGGTCGTTGTATGTGACAGCAGTAATCAATGGCATAGAGGTGCGGAGGGCGTTCATTGACAATGTAGCATCTGTAAATATTATGCCCTACACCGTGTTCAAAAGGTTAGGCCTGCCGGAGAAGAAGATTGTGAAGGAATAAACGAACATTACAGGATTCGCCAACCAAAGCACAAGAACCCTGGGACACATTAAGGTGGGCATACAAGTTGGGAATATTTGAGGGCCTGTAATAGTCCATGTTGCCGAGGTGGATGCATCATATCATGTCTTGCTGGGAAGGGCTTGGCAAAATGACTACGGGGTGGTACCCTCGGTCTTTCATCAGTGCCTGAAAGCTATTTAGAAAGGGAGAGAAGTGAAGGTACCAGCAACTCAGAATCCCTTTGGACCAGAGGAAGCACACATCACCGAAATAACTTTTTTTGATGATATCGCTGAAGAGGGAGAGAACCAGATTGCAAGGCCTAATTCCCGAAGACAAGCAAGCTGGGAAGAAGTGCAGGAAGATAAGTTCGTGCCTGCAGAGAAAGGGAAAAAGAAGACCTCGGAACATGAAGAATGTTCCAAAAATAGGAAACCAGTAGTAGTAGACTTAGAGAAAGAAGGAAGAAAAGAAAAGAAAAGGCCAGCAGACCCTGAAGATGCCAGAAATATAATAAATTCCAAGCAGATGACACAATCTGAGGATGGCCAGAATACAAAATAGGAGAGGGTTGTTAAACCCGACGGAAAGGTGGTGCGTGTTTCAATTGTGACGGTGCAAAGGGGAAGAGCCCAAGGAAATGTGCAAACCCAACGGCTCAGGAGGTGTCCCCCACTCTAGCAATAATGAAGAAGAAGTTGTACAACAGAAGGTAGAACCAGCTCCGGAATGCTTCGAGGATAGGCCAAAACCTCAACAAAACGAATTAGAGGAAGTTGATTTGGCAACAGAGGGAGGAACGCCAAGATCGACTTATGTCAACAAGGAGCTGGATGCTAACCAGAAGGAGGAGCTGGTACAATTATTACGAGAGTATAGGGATGTCTTTGCTTGGAATTACGACGAAATGCCCGGAATTGACAAGGATCTTGTAGAGCACAATCTAAACATAAGCCCGGAAATGAAGCCAGTGAGGCAAGCACCTCGCAACTATGCACCCGAAGTCGAAACTCAAATAAAGGAAGAGATCAAGAAGTTGCTGGAAGTAGGGTTTATCAAGCCAATTCAACATCCAATATGGCTATTCAAAGATTGCATCTAAGTAAGAAATCAAATGGATACCACTTAATATGTGTGGATTTCAAAGACTTGAACAAGACATGCCCAAAGGACATGTATCCATTACCCAACATAGACACTTTGGTAGATGTAACGCTAATCATGAGATGATGTCATTCATGGATTCGGGTTTATGGGTTACAATCGATAAAGATGTAAAGTAGAAGATGCAGAGTCGACAAACCTTTCGCATTCCATTTGGGAATTTCTACTATGTAGTAATGCCATTCGGGTTGAAGAATGCGGGGGCAACTTATCAAAGGGCAATGCACGCTATATTTCATGACATGATTCATGATATAGTGGAGGACTACGTGGATGACATAGTAGTGAAATCCAAGAAGGCAACAACTCATGTAGAGGACTTGAAGAAGGTGTTTGAGCGGTGTCGAAGGTACAAATTGAGGATGAATCCGAAGAAGTGCGCCTTTGGAATGACGAAGGAAAAATTCTTGGGCTTCTTAACACACAACAAAGGCTTAGAGGTGGACCCAAGCAAGGCGAAAACAATCACAGAGATGCCCCGGCCAAAAATGCAGAAACAGTTGAAGAACTTCTTAGGGAAAGTTTCATACATGAGAAGATTCATGCCAGCATTAACCGAAGTCACAGAACCTTTCGGAAAATTGCTAAAAGGAAAGGCACAATGGGACTGGGGGCAAGACCAATAACAGGCCTTTGAGAAGGTGAATTTTTTTTTGGCTTCAACACAAACGATGGTGGTGCCACAAAGAGGAATGCCGTTGTAGTTGTACATTACATCTACCAAGAAGTCTATAGGTGGATTGATCACGTAGGAGGTGGATGGAGACTTGTGTATTACATTAGCCGGATAATCGGAGGACCGAAAACCAGGTATTCACAGGTGGAGAGGCATTGCCTAGCATTGGTGTTCATTGCGCAGAAAATGCTGCATTATTTTTTAGCACACAAAGTAAAGCTTGCAACAAGAACTGATCCAATCAGATATCTATTAACTAAGCCAGCATTAGTAGGAAGACCTTCCAGATGGATGATGATTCTTTCATAATACGACATCAAGTGTGTAACACCGAAGGTAATCTGATGTCAAGCCTTGGCAGACCTGCTGGCTCAATTTCCAAATGAAGAATATGAACCCCCTTCTGAGGATCTTCCGGGTGGAGAAGTAGAATCAATCGAGTTGATGGATGAGGACCCAAAATGGTGGAGTTTGGCTTTTGATGGATCATCTGCAGAAGGTAAAGGCGGAGCAGGAGTGGTGTTGACTACCAAAGAAGGAAATGAAGTGGCCTTGTCATACAAATTGGATTTCCCTTGCACAAACAATGAAGCAGAATATGAGGCGTTCATACTAGGATTGTTGGCGGCTCAAGAATTGGGAGCCAAACATGTGACGCCCCCAAAATTAGGTATACATCACCCATCTTTGGTCGCCACTTACATGGTACAGAATTTAAATACAACTTATTAACATAACTGTCGTGTATAATACGACATAAATCGTGAGTTTAAATACAAATATAAATCTACTAGATATTATACAAACTCAAACAAAAAGTCCTCATTACAGCTTATTATCACACTATTTTACGTAATAGTGAGGACTACTAATGCTATCTTCAGACCATCACTCGCTTCCCGACTGCCCCCGGCCTATATTCTCATTTCCGAGGAGAACAAAGTGAAAGAAAGGGTGAGCTCAACTAGCCCAAAGAAGAAATATTATGACTAAGATAATGCGTAATAAATTATCAATAGTCTTCAACAATGTTAAA
This sequence comes from Panax quinquefolius, assembly GCA_020205615.1. Lineage (NCBI taxonomy): Eukaryota > Viridiplantae > Streptophyta > Magnoliopsida > Apiales > Araliaceae > Panax > Panax quinquefolius. The sequence continues at coordinate 107,614,503 of CM035159.1, forward strand.
CCGATAAAATACAATAGACAACCGGTTTAATCTGCAATGAATACGCAATCCATTAAAAGAGTCAAGTAGAAAATAAAGTCTACTATCTTTTAGGTTTTAAAAGGTTTTTCATCATCATTATATTGAGACTCAAATTTTAATAAATATTCCACATCATCGAATCACCCCCGCACTACGGCCAAGGATATTCTTTAGTATCACGACCACAATTATTCATGCTTCTACGGGCCAAGAATATTTGTGTATTCATTAATGGTCATGATCATGCCAACAATCGCCCACCAATGCACACTACTGGCCATCGAGGATTTTTATCACATCATTTGTAACATTACGGCCATGATTACACCGAATAGTCTCTCGGTCATAATCATACCAAGTCCATCTATGCACTATGTGCCATGTAGATGACTTTCAACATAATATAAACATGAGGATGATGACAATGATATAAGAATTCAATAAAACAAGTTCAAGAATTATTTTATCCAGAATTATTAACGCCCAAATTATCAACATGACATTTGTTTTGTAGAGTAAAATTCAAGAATGATCGGAAGAATATTTCCATGAAAAGATATGGATGAAACGCAAATATCAAGGATATTTCACTAATTTCATGGAGTATAGAAGTCAAAGTTTTAACCAACCTGGGTATAATAAAGAATAGAATAACAAAAGAAATCACCATGCATGCGATAGGCCTTGCAGGCAAAAGTTATTCCAATGTAATAATAAATAACGAAACTGTGTCCCAAGGCGAAACGCACGCATGCGAGTGATGTTCCAACAGAATAATAAAGAATGGAACCAGTCCGGCCAGTAAACACATGCAGATATGGATGTTCCAATGAATAATAATAATAAAGGCGGAACCAGTCCGGCTAAAAAACACATGCATGTGATGTTCCAACAGTAATCATAATAAAGGCGGAACCAGTCCGGTGTAAAACACACATGATAGGATGTTCCAAATGAATAATAATAAAGAGCGGAACCAGTGGGTGTAAAACACACGAGCAGGATGTTCCAATGAATAATAGAAGAATGTCACCAAGTATAGGGTAAACCACGATACAAAAGTTATTCCAATGTAATAATAAGCAATGGAATAACAACAGTTCTCTTCATGAATAAGAAAGAATAACACCCCTTACCTTTGGTAGGAGATTGAATATCTTGCAGCGGTATAGTAACAAAATACTCTTCTTCTTCTCTCTTATTCTCTCTATACTTTCTCTCTATAGCTTGAATGAATTCGTGAAAATAATGAAGCCCCAGGCCTCTATTTATAGAAGATTTCTAGCTTAAACACCGCCGTGTGAAAAGGCAAGTGGCTCGACGAATCGGTTTGACGCCTTTGTAATGTGAAACGACAAGTGGTTCGGACGCTTTGTAATGTGAAACGACAAGTGGTTCGACGTCTGGTAAAGGTAATTACTATTAACGAAGGTAAATACTATCGACGAAGGTAAATACTATTCACAAGGGTAATTACTATCGATTTAAGGTAATTACTATCGACGAAGGTAAATACTATTCACAAGGGTAATTACTATCGACGAAGGTAATTACTATCGACGAAGAGACTCTTAGATGATGACATATGAGCCCCCATAAAATAATCAAACTTACCACAAATCATTTTTTTTCATCAACACATATTTAATCTTTCAACAATTATTAATCATTTATAACTTGTCGTCTCAATTATTGATTTAATACTATAACATATTATACGTGATGATCTTGTGACAATAATTGAATCAATAATATAAGAGATATGATGCGCAAGCAATTATCAAAGCAATAATTGAAAGCATAGCTAAGTGACTTCTCACGTAAAGATCAATAATCAATACCGCAAGTGCTACTATGCAACTACGCCAGACATCGCATTACTTTACCAACGGGTAGTTCAACAGCTTTTAACGGTAACACCTCATAGTTATTTTTATAAAATATTTTGTCGTTTTCTCAATCCGATAATAATTACATTGTGGGGTCCACCAATGATTGAGTAGTTTATACTAATATTCCTAACAAAAAAAAGAATATTCCCCACCAAACTAATATTTTATAACAACTTGCATACTTTGCAAAATTTATAAATATTACCCACAACTATAACATTATATCAAATTTATTCCATAATATTCAAAATAATATTTATAGAAAAATTCATCTTTATTTATAAAAAAGTGGGTCTTACAACCTCCCTTCTTATGAAATTTCGTCCTCGAAATTAGGGTGTAATACTGGTATGTCGAAGAGGTAAGGATACCTTGATTTTATTTGATTCTAACTCCCAAGTCATTTCCTCAACATCGTGGTTCCTCCACAAAACTTTGACTTGAGGTATAACCTTGGAGGCGTAGAATATGTTCCTTCTTATCCAAAATTTGAACAGAATCTCTTCATACGTCAAATCTTCCGCTATTTCGTCCGGTTCTAACTCAATAATATGGTTCGGTCTTTCACATATTTACGTAATATAGATATGTGAAAAAGTTATGAACACGAGACATATTTCAAGCAGAAAGCGAGTCTATAGGCCACGATTCCTACTCGATCGAGGATTAAAATGGACCGATGAATCGAGGATTAAGTTTTCTCTCTTTCCAAATCTTGTAACTCCTTTCCATGGAGCAACTCTTAACAACACATGATCTCCTATATCGAATTCCACGTCCTTTCGATGAAGATCAAGATAACTTTTTTGTCGATTTTGTGAGGTTTTTATACGTTGTCGGATCGTTTGAATCTTTTCCGTAGTCATACGTATCAACTCCCGGCCCCAACAACGTTGCTTCACCCACCTCATCCCAAAGATCTTCGAAAACGACACTTTCTTCCATACAACGCTCGAATGGAGCCATGCCAATACTTAACTTGATAACTGTTGTTGTAGGAAAACTCCACCAATGGTAAGAACTTGTCCCAACTCCCTTGAAATCAAGGACACAAAGTCTTAATAGATCTTCAAGAGTTTGAATAGTCCTCTCCGATCGTCCGTCCGATTCGAGGATGATATGCCGAAGCTAAACCGTAAGTCTGTGCCCATAGCTTTTTGCAAACTAACCCAAAATCGTGAAGTGAATCTTGGGTCTCGATCGTAAACTATGGATACTTAAGATACCATGCGCCTTACAATCTCGTTTATGTACATACTGAAAGCAAGACGTTCAAGTGTATAAGTTTCTCAGATCGATAAAGAAATGAGCAGACTTGGTCAATCTATCAACAATGACCCAAATCGCATCAACGCCTTGAGAAACCTTAGGAAGATCGAAGAACTAAATCCATGGTAATGTGCTCCCACTTCCATTCCGGAATTTCAAGTGGTTGCAATGGACCTTTTGGTACTTGATGCTCCGCTTTAACTCGTTGACAAGTTAGACACCTTGAGATAAACAACGCTATATCTCTCTCTTCATATTGCTTCCACCAAAATGTATATGATTTAATATCATGATACATTTTGGTACTCCTGTGATGGATTGCAAAATGGTGTGTTGTGCGCTCCATCATGATATTATACTTTAAATCGTGGTCGTTAGGAACACAAAGTCCGGAGTTGACTCAAGTATTCCTTCTTCATCGATTCTTGCTTCCCAGTATAACACCTTCTTGCATTTTTTTTCCTCATACGATCATCACCCGTGTCAGTAGCTCGAGCAGCTTTTAACTTTATCGATTAAAGTTCGGTTCTACTCGTATACTCGCTTATCATCACACGCGCCCCTCGAGTCTTTAACTCTATCTCCATCCTTTACAAGTCACACAAATGGGCTCTTGCGTTGACAACATCGCACTCGTATTGCATATGATTTTCTACTCAACGCGCCGCCTACCACGTTCGCTTTTTCGAGGATGGTATGGATGGTATGATCATAATCTTTCAACAGTTCTAGCCAACGTCGTTGTCGCATGTTGAGTTCCTTTTGAGTGAAGAAATATTTGAGGCTTTTATGATCCGTAAAGATCTCCACTTTCTCCCCTTACAAGTAATGCCTCCAAATTTTAAGTGTAAAGACAATAAACCGCTAACTCTAGATTATGAGTAGGATAATTCCTCTCATATTCTTTGAGTTGTCGCAAGGCATAAGGCTATAACTTTTCCATGTTGCATAAGAACACATCCCAACCCTTTGCTCAAGCATCACTTTGTAGATGACAAATCCTCCGAGCCGGATGGTATTGTCGTAACAGTCTTTGAAATAAGTCTCCTCTCGAGTTCTTGAAAACTCTTCTCACATTCTTCGCTCCAATCAACTTTGTATCTTTCCGAGTCACCGAAAGTCAATGGAGTAGTGATTCGAGAAAATCCTTCCACTAATCTCCGATAATAACCCAATTTAAACCGAGAAAGCTACGATTTTCGGCCACTTATTTAGGTTGTTCCCAACTTTGAATAGCTTCAATCTTTCTTTGGGTCAACAGATATTCCATGACTTGATACCACGTCCCCAAGGAATGCTACTTCTTCAAGCCAGAACTCACATTTCTTCAACTTGGCATAAAGCTTATATTCACGAAGCTTTTGAAGTGTCAGCCTCAAATGTTGCTCATGATCTTCACGGCTTTTGGAATAAATAAGGATGTCATCAATAAAGACGACCACAAAGTGATCTAAATATTCCTTGAATACTCGGTTCATCATATCCATGAAGGCAAGAGGAGCATTAGTCAATCCAAAGGACATGACTAGAATTCATAATGCCCGCATCGAAGTTTCGAAAAGTCGTCTTTGGAATGTCACGGTTCTAATCTTCAATTGGTGATATCCGGAACGAAGATCAATCTTTGAAAAGAATTTGGCTCCTTGCAACCGGGTCAAACAGTCATCAATACGTGGCAATGGATACCTATTTTGATGGTGACATGATTCAACTCCCGATAATCAATACAAAGTCGCATACTCCCATCTTTCTTCTTCTTCACGAATAGAACAGAGCACCCCAAGGAGAAGTACTAGGACTAATAAAGCCAATGTCTAACAATTCCTCGCATTGGGTCTTTAACTCGAAGTTCAATAGAGCCATTCGATATGGGGCTTTGGAAATAGGTTTTGTACTGTGTTCAAGGTCGATACAAAATTCAATTTCACGCCTGGGGTAGTCCAGAAGTTTTCTGGGAATACGTCAGAAATTTATTAACAATAGGAATATCGTTTAAAAGCGATTTATTTTTATTTAAATCGTGACATGAGCTAAGAAAGCTTGACATCCGCTTTTCAATAAACGAATAGCTTTATGGCTTGAGATGACCGTGATTGATTTTAATGGTTTGGTCGTTTGAATTCGCGATAATAGGTTGATTAGAATATGAAAGCTAACAACCTTACTTAAAATAATCAATTTTGCATGATAAGTAGTTAACCAATCAATCCCTAGAATCACGTCAAATGCAAGTATTTTTAATGAAATAAGATCGACAAGTAATGTGAGGGTACCGATTTGAACCAAACAAGACTTATAAACGAGTGGATGTAATGAAGGTTTCTCCCAACGGAGTTTCCATGAGATAAGTCAAAGTCTAATTTCTCCTGAGTCAAATTTAATCGATGAGCGCAAGTAGGAGAAATAAAAGAATGGGTAGAACCCAGATCAAATAAAGTATAGACTTCATTAGAGTTTATGATAAGCTTACCCGTGATGACCTCATTCGGATTCCTTTCTCTTTGGGAGGTCACAACAAACGCCTCCTCAGACTACCGGTTTTGAATTTTTACGGGATGGCCTTTGGTGCCTCCATCCTAGTTGAATTTGTCTTGATGGCGACAAAATCGAGCTAAGTGACCTTCTCTTCCACAATTATAACATGCTTTTGACTGGCATGACGCAGTTTGATCGATGTGTCCTCTCCTCCGCATTTGAAGCATATGATAGGTGGTCTTTCTCCTTCCTTAACAATGGGTGCTTTGGTGTCGACGCGTCTTTCCACCATTGTTGAATCTCCGTTTCTTGAAATGTCCATTCTTATTGTTTTGGCCCGATTACCACCAAGTGGTTACCATATCCGCCCGTTGATTCCTCCACGCTTGTTGTCACCGCTCGATGACTACTCTCGCCGGTATTATAATTTTGTCGGTTGCTTTCTCTTTTAGTCATGCGTTGACTCATTATCGCGCTTCCACTAATCGAGCCCTATTTACAACATCCGAATACAAACACGGTTTATGAGAAATAAGATGTTGACGTATCTCCCGCTTCAAACCTCTTAAAAACATTCGCACCATTCTCTCTTCATTATCCACCAAGTGGGACGAAACCGTGATAACTCCGCAAATTTTGCCTCGTATTGCGACACGGCCATATTGTTTTGTTCCAACTTGATAAATTCCACCTCCTTCATGTGGCGTAATACTTTCGTGAAAGTATTTGTCGTTGAATGACTCCCTCGAACTTCTCCCAAGATATCTTCAAGACAAAGAAGTTGAGTACGTTTTACCGATTCCCACCAAGAATCCTCTCCGCAACATAAAAGCGTGAAGGGAACTTTTGCTCCTGAGCATCCCAATACATCAAATATCTTGTAATCTGCTTTATCCATGCTTCCGCCAAGTAAGTGGTTTTGGCTCTCCTTAAACTCCGGTGGTCCCAGCTCCTTGAATTGTTTAGCGGTGATCGCCCGAGAGTTTTCCGTGTTTCCACCTACGTTGGACAGAGTCGCTCTCGCAGATTTGATAAATTGCATAAAACCTCTCGAACATTTGATCATTCATCATTTGGTCGGTGTTGTTGTTTTTGCATGAAAATTGTCGCCTTCTCGATGCACATTATCCTCGATTATTGATATGTGGTGAATCAACGATCGCTCAGACTCCATTGCTATTCTCAACATTCTCGGATGTCATTTTCAGACATCGCCACAAAACAAAAAGGTTAATTGACATGTAACAAATTATCCCTATCTTCTGACCAACCAATAAAATAGCACATAAACTTAGGTAGGTCATACTAGCGAAGGTATTCCCTGTAACAACCCCAAAATAGGTCCATTCCATCCAACCCATTCTGAGTCGCCTAATATATGGTACGGAAAATAACTACAACTTTATTACAACAATTGTCGTGCAAAATACAACAACACATATCTTTGTGAGTTTGGATACAAATATATACCAATCAGAAGACGTTACAATGACACCTTACATAAAGGTATAGTCAAAAACTGCTTTTAGAAATTAGAATCTTTGGGAAGTGCTCAAGGAAACCTTCGTACATGGGAGGCCATGCTTTTAGGTTATGGTAGATATCATATGGCCACGTAATTATCCTGGTTGAATCTAATAGACCCCAAAGAAAAACAAGAAGATTACTATCATATTCTTCCCAATGGCGTAGTCTTCTCGACATATCATTATCTCCACTTGTCTCTAATTTGGTATTATACTCCAAACAAACACCAAGATTATATAGGTAGTGCTTGTAAATATACTCAAAGAAGTGGATGAGCACAACCATGTCTTATGATAACACGAAGTTTGTATGTCATTAGACATCTTGTATGATAGTGACAAAACACCCTTCCAAAGTTGGGTTCGCTTCACCCTATTTAATTCACCAAAATAACTATTAAATGATGTATAAAATACAACACACTAAAGCCCTCAATAAAATTATTTTCATACTTTGTGGAGAACCTCAACAACTATAGACCACCGATTCTATTCCTTGTTATCCCCGCATTTCAACCCAAATTACACTTTTATTACACGAAAGGAATTGTGAAACAAAAGGGTGAGCACAACTAGCCCAAGAAGAAATATTACGACTAAAGATAAATAAATTATCAATAGTCTTCATCAAGAATGAATTAGAGATTTAGAACATATGGTAGATGATAAAACTTTTTCAACCATAGTTGCGGTGAACGAGCAATCCATTAAAGAGTCAAATAGACTATAAAGTCTATTATCTTCTCCACGTTAAAAGTCCACCAACAATATTTTATCCTCAGTAACATCAATCAACAGTTCCTTTCCACAATCATATGAATAACTCATAATCATAATTGTGATTCTAAATTCCTCTTCTCATCCGGTGACGAAGATAATTTTCATCACCGTCTTTACACCGAAACATCAAATATCATGGTTATACCAAATCACGGTTCTGCTCATAATCATACTAATAAATTCATCTTCGCACTACGGGCCAAAGATATTCATCAATGATTCATCTTTACACTACAAAGCAAAGATATTCAACAACAACAGTCATCTTTGCAGACACGAGCCAAAGATATTCATCAATAATTCATCTTTGCTTCACAAAGCAAAGATATTCAACAACAGTCATCTTTGCATTACGAGCCAAAGATATTCATCAATAATTCATCTTTGCACTACTAAAGCAAAGATATTCAACAAAAGTCATCTTTGCATTACGAGCCAAAGATATTCATATATCAAAGAAATACATAATCATTTGGAAGTTATATAACAATAATTATAACCATGTTGATCAATTCACCTTTGCACTTAAGTTAAAAATATTCAATTGTAAATTCAATGGTCATGATCATACAAATCAACAATTCAACTTTTGCATTATCGCCAAAGAGAACCTATGGTCACGATCATACCAATAATCTACCCATCTTTAAACTCAAGTCAAAGAGAAATATCATCATTAGCGTTATAAGAATGTTATATATAAAATAATATAATCAAAACATGGTTTTAATTTCAAGAGTAAGATTCATAAATCAACGATAATTTGGTCGAAAAAAGAAACCAATTTTATTGTGAATAGTACCGTGAATAAGAATCGTGAATAGTAACTCATGAATAAGTAACTCGTGAATAGTACTCGTGAATAGTAACTCGTGAATAGTAACTCATGAATAAGAACTCGTGAATAGTAACTCATGAATAAGAACTCGTGAATAGTACTCAGTATTCGTGACATAGTACCGTGACACGTAAATAATGTCATATACGTAAATAGTATTATATACATGAATAAGTGTCGATATACATGAATAAAGTCAGTATCATGAATAAGAAACCCGACTCAAAAAGATAGAAATTCCAAAAAAAACATTTTAACGCTTCATTAATAGTACTTCGTGAATAGTAACTCGTGAATAAGAACTCATGAATAAGTAACCCAAGCATTATGAAAAAGTTCCAAATTTGATAAAAGTTCCAACTAATATTTCAAAGATAATGATATTGAAGAAATAATATCATTACGAAAAAATAATATCCCTTACTATCCCTTACCTCAAAAGAGCAAAGACTTCGACGGGGATATCGGATATGATTATCAAGGAAACTTGCAGACCGATGAATATCAACTCACCAAGTATCTAAATACTCATAAATTACACTCAATAATCTAGAGAAAGAGAAAGCTTATGTTTCGGTGTGATTTTCAATTCTAACTTAGCCCTCTATTTATAGGAAAATGTTAAGACGCCAAGAAGAAGACTTGACACACCGATGGCTTTTAATTACTACTATTCCACCCACCAAAAATCAGCCATCTTCCCAACAACCAAGAGTGGGGCCCACTCAATTCTAGAATTTTCCACCAAAATCATTTATAAACCTAATTTTGAATCACCACCTCTTAAAATTCATAACAAATCATACGCTCATTTTAACGGTTCAAAATTTGTGGAAATATACTCAACTTATATATGTATAACATATCCAAAAATCACAACGATCCAACTACGATTAAAAATTATAACTCACGCAATATATCGTAAAAATAACCGATTTGATTTTTAATACCTCCATTCCGACAAAAATACTGATAAAATACCTCAACATTAATTCCTTCATTATAACCACATAAATAAATCCATCATTTATATCCACATCAAATAAATATTTCCTTATCATATAAATCAATTATTAATTATTCACAAATAATATTATAGAATCACAATTATGACAACCAGGCCGGTCCCAGGAAAGAGGGGGCTTTCCAATAAGGATTTCTCATCTTTGGCCAAGCAATTAGGTGACCAAACATCTCCTCGATGTAACTTTCTAGACATCGCCAATAATGCTATCTAATAATATTATTCGAATAATATGAATTATTGATCCGATAATGGAAAATAATCGTCTTGATGACAATTATTGAACAATAATAATATAAAATTTCAACGTAGCAATTATTAAATCAATAAATAAAAATATTGAGCAGTAATTATTGTAATAATTATTGAGTAGTGCCTTCACGTAAGGATTCAATAATTCAAAATAATGCAATACCGTAGTGCCATCACAAGAACAACGCATATTATCGTATTTTAACCACTAGGTATTCCAACAAGTGTTAATAAAGAATAACTACGCCAATTATTTATAAAAACTCAAACTTGTCATTTTCTTCATTCGACAGCTTATTTTGTTATGGGGCCCATAAATGATCAAGGCCATTGCATTTAATATTCCCCGACAAAAAAGAATATTCCATTTAATAAACGAATATTCCCGACAACAAATGAATATTTTATAACCACTTGTATTTTGAAAAAAATTCATATATCACCCTTAACTTTAACTTTTATCAATTTAACCATTTTATGAATAGTAATTATAAGAAAAATTGAATACTTTTATTTCATAAAATTAGGGTCTTACATTCCCCGCTCTCCCTCCTAGTACTTATTCTCACATCTTAGCTGTGGATCATATCCCTAAGCTCGATACTAACCGTGACGCCCCCAAAATTAGGTATACATCACCCATCTTTGGTCGCCACTTACATGGTATGTAATTTAAATACAACTTATTAACATAAGCTGCTGCAGTGTACAATACGACATAAATCGTGAGTTTAAATACAAATATAAATTCACTAGATATTATACAAACTCAAACAAAAAAGTCCTCATTCAGATTATTATCACACTATTTTACGTAATAGTGAGGACTACTAATGCTATCTTCAGGACCATCACTGCTTCCCCGACTCGTCCGTCCGGCCTATATTCTCATTTTTCGAGGAGAACGGTGAAAAGAAAGGGTGAGCTCAACTAGCCCAAGAAGAAATATTATGACTAAGATAATGCGCAGAATAAATTATCAATAGTCTTCAACAATGTTAAACCGATAAAATACAATAGATAAACCGGTTTAATCTGCAATGAATATTTAATCCATTAAAAGAGTCAAGTAGAAAATAAAGTCTACTATCTTTTAGGTTTTAAAAGGTTTTTCATCACTGTTATAGCTGAGACTCAGCTTTAATAAATATTCCACATCATCGAATCACCCCTGCACTACGGCCAAGGATATTCTTTAGTATCACGACCACAATTATTCATGCACTACAGGCCAAGAATATTTGTGTATTCATTAATGGTCATGATCATGCCAACAACTGTCCACCAATGCACTACGGCCACTGAGGATTTTTATCACATCATTTGTAACATTACGGTCATGATTATAACCGAATAGTCTCTCGGTCATAATCATACCAAGTCCATCTACGCACTATGAGCCACGGATGACTTTCAACATAATATAAACATGAGGATGATGACAATGATATAAGAATTCAATAAAACAAGTTCAAGAATTATTTTATCCAGAATTATTAACGCCCAAATTATCAACACGATCATCGTTTTGTAGAGTAAAATTCAAGAATGATCGGAAGAATATTTCCATGAAAAGATATCTTTGGATGAAACGCAAATATCAAGGATATTTCACTAATTTCATGGAGTATATAAGTCAAAGTTTTAAACTATTTGGGTATAATAAAGAATAGAATAACAAAAGAAATCACCACGCATGCGATAGACCGCAAGCAAAAGTTATTCCAATGAATAATAAATAACGGAAACCGGTCGGCGTAAAACGCATATGCATGTGATGTTCCAAATGAATAATAAAGAATGGAACCAGTCCCGCGTAAAACACATGCAGCATGGATGTTCCAAATGTAATAATAATAAAGAGCGGAACCAGTGGGTGTAAAACACATGCATGTGATGTTCCAATGTAATCATAATAAAGACGGAACCAGTCCTGTGTAAACACATGCATGAGGATGTTCCAATGTAATAATAATAAAGACGGAACCGTGTCCGTGTAAAACACATGCACAGGATGTTCCAATGTAATAATAGAAGAATGTCACCAAGTATAGGGTAAACCACGTATACAAAGTTATTCCAATGTAATAATAAGCAATGGAATAACAATTCTTCTTCATGAATAAGAAAGAATAACACCCTTACCTTTGGTAGGAGATTGAATACCGCAGCTGAGCAGTAAGAACAAAATACTCTTCTTCTTTCTCTTATTCTCTCTATACTTCTCTCTCTATAGCATGAATGAATTCGTGAAAATAATGAAGCCCTCAGCCTCTATTTATAGAAGATTTCTAGCTAAAGCACCGCCGTGTGAAAAGAAAAAAGTGGCTCGATTTAACCGGGTTCGACGCTCAGAATGTGAAACGACAAGTGGTTCGGACGTCCGGTAAAGGTAATTACTATTAACGAAGGTAAATACTATCGACGAAGGTAAATACTATTCATAAGGGTAATTACTATCGACGAAGGTAAATACTATTCACAAGGGTAATTACTATATTGGAAGGTAATTACTATCGACGAAGAGACTCTTAGATGATGACATATGAGCCCCCATAAAATAATCAAACTTACCGTAAATCATTTTTTTTCATCAACACATATTTAATCTTTCAACAATTATTAATCATTTATAACTTGTCGTCTCAATTATTGATTTAATACTATAACATATTATACGGATGATATCGTGACAATAATTGAATCAATAATATAAGAGATATGATGCAAAGAATTATCGTAGTAATAATTGAGCATAGCTAAGTGACTTCTCACGTAAGCATCGATAATCAATCCGTGTCGTGCTACTATGCAACTACGCCAGACATTCATTTCTTTTACCACGGGTAGTTCAACGGTTTTAACGGTAATACCTCCGTAGTTATTTTTATAAAATATTTTTGTCGTTTTCTCAATCCGACAATAATTACATTGTGGGGTCCACCAATGATTGAGTAGTTGTATTTAATATTCCCTAACAAAAAGAATATTCCCAGACCAAACTAATATTTTATAACAACTTGCATACTTTTGCAAAATTTATAAATATTACCCACAACTATAACATTATATCAAATTTATTCCATAATATTCAAAAATAATATTTATAGAAAAATTCATCTTTATTTATAAAAGCCGGGTCTTACAAAACATCTTAAAGTAAAGGAGATTCAAACCTCATAGTGTAAATGGATAAGAGGCCAATTCGAGAGTGAAGGAACCTATCTTGGCGCCCATATCGAATCAGAAAGCACAAAAGGTGATGGAGGCTTTCAAGAAGGTGGTGATTGAATATGTGCCAAGAAGACAGAATAAACAACCTGATGCACTAGCAACAATAGCGTCTCGAGTCTATGTCCAAGGTGAGGATTTGGATGTAAAGGTAATGAAGAGAACCCTCCCAACCACGGTGCTAAATTTGATCCCCAAAGACATGATAGATTATTGGCGATACGACATCTCCCATCAATTGTAAACAAAGGAGGGAACAATACTTACCGTGAAGTTACAGAAGTACAACATCATCAAAGGTGTCTTGTATCACAAAGAAGTAGATGGTGTATTGACACGATGCTTAGGGAGGCAGGAAGCAAATAGAGTCTTGCAATAGGTGCATGACGAGAACTGCGGATTGGCAGACATAAGCTTGTATCGTAGGCTGTAGCGTCAAGGGTATTATTGGCTTGAAATGAAGAAGGAAGCAGATGCCCTACAACGCCAATGTGTTTCATGCCAAGAATACCCCGGGGAGGATGAATGTGCCTTCATTGAAGACATAGTGGATTAGCAAATCCCTTATGTAGAGTTCTTACAAAGCGGGACTCTTCCAACCGAAAAGAAGGACGCAATTATAATCAAGAGGAAGTCACAACGTTTCTTCTTACAGAATGGAGAATTGTTTAGAAGGGGATTCAATGGCAAGCCCCTATGGTGTCTGGAACTTGTTGAAGCCAAAGATTTGGTTTACCAAATGCACAAGGATGAACACCAAGGGGGAGCCAAGTTGTACAAACAACTTATCGATCATGGTTACTACTGGCCAAAGATGGAGGGAGATTGTCTAGAATTTGTTAAAAAGTGTCACATTTGTCAAATACATGGAAACTTGATCCATGCTCCCGCCGTGGATTTGCGAACCTTGGCAACACTATGGCCCTTTCATCCATGGGGAATGGATCTTATAGGTCCTGTTCACCCTAATTCCAAGGGTAATATATGGATTTTAACTGCCACCGAGATGTACATAAAGTGGGTGGAGGCAATACCCTTGAAGAAGGCCACTGGACCAGCAGTGGCCAATTTTATCAAGGAGCACATCATTTGCCGTTTCGGGATCCCGAAGATCGTTTTGTCTGATAATGGAACTCCCTTCATCAATAGGGATGTCAAAAATCTGATGGAAAGATACAGGGTGAAACATTACAAATCATTACCCTACTACCCGAAAGGCAACGGACAAGCAGAGGCTACAAACAAAACCTTGATAAAAATTTTATCAAAACCCTAGACGATCATCCGAAGACATAAGTAGAACAATTACCAATAGCGTTATGGGCATATCGAACTTCAAAAAGGAAGCCTACAGGCGAGACCCCATATGCTTTGGTTTATGGTGAAGAAGCTATCTTGCCCGCTAAAATAGAAATACCTTCAGCTCGAATGAGACTTCGAAGCTTGGTCGAGGAAGAAAACCGACCAGCAGCCTTGGAGGCCTTAGTTGACTTCCGAGACATGGCTAAAGAAAAGCTTGAACGATACCATGAAAGACTGCGATGACAATACAATACCGCGGTGGTACCACGACGAATTCTGGTGGGAGACCTAATGCTCAAAATGGTAACTCAAGTCATAAGGGGGACCCCAACCACCAAATTTTATCCCAAATGGGAAGGCCCGTATAGGGTACGAGAGATTTCCAAAAGCGGGTATTGTAAGATATCTCGTGTGGGATCAGATGCTGTCTCAGGCCCATTAAACTTGAAGTGGGTAAAGAAATATTACACGTGAGAAGAGCATCACAAAAAGTTATAATTTTAACTTCAAAAGTAATCGAGGCACCTGACTAATAGCCCTCAGAAGTTACACTTTCAACTTCAAAAGTAATCAAGGCACCTGACTAAGTACAACCCTCGAAAGTTACACTTTCAAACTTCAAAAGTGATCGAGGTACCTAATTAACAGCCATCGGGAGTTACACTTTCAACTTCAAAAGTGACTAATGCACCTGAGTATAAGCCCTCAACCCCGAAAGTTACACTTTATCTTTAAAAGTGGCGAACGTTATGATTTCTTCGACAAAAGCAAGATTTACTAATGAAACGTTATGCTTTTCATTAAAAGCAATTTGATTATCAATAAATTGACAAACTTTCACTTATACTTGAATGTTTTTTTTTAATTTCTTAAAAAAAAAAAAGTCAAGTGTTGGTTTATGAAATATATATACATGTTTTTGATAAAATTCATGTTTACTTGCTTATAACACTACTAAAAAAATGGTCATTTGTGATGGCAAAAATCCATCACAAAAACTAAAAAAACCATCACGAAAGGTTTACGTGATGCCATCATGAAAGGTTTTACGTGATGGTTTTGACAATCACCAAAACATTCGATCCTTTTGTGATGACTAAATCAGTCACATTAGTGCACATGTATTTTGCGATTAGTTTGACCATCACAAAATCACACAAGTCTTTTGTGATGGCGAAAGTAATCTCGATAGCATAGTAGTTATTTGTGATGGTCGAAGCAATCACATCTTTTTGTGATGGTCAAAATAATCACCAATTATTTGTGATGGCCGAAGCAATCACATCTTTTTGTGATGGTAAAAATAATCACCAATTATTTGTGATGGCTAAAGCAATCACATCTTTGTGTGATGGTCAAAACAATCACCAATTATTTGTGATGGCCGGAGCAATCACATCTTTTTGTGATGGCCAAAATAATCACCAATTATTTGTGATGGCCAAAGCAATCACATTCTTTTGTGATGGCATAAGTCTCTTGTGATGGCTAAAACAATCACAATTATCCCTATTTTTGTAACCCTTTTATACGTTTTGGTGATAGTAAAGCCATCACCAAATTCCTATATTAAAATATATTTAATTGCCAATTTTATATTTCAAATCTATAAATGCCATAAATTACAATAAATTTGAAACGTAAAATCATACAAATTTATTAAAATGAAGAAATCTAATCCATTTAATTAAAAATAAATTCATAACCAACTACTTAAATATGTAACTACATGCCATCAAACAATTAACAAACCCAACATCTATCAAAGAACCCTAAACTAATAAAATTGATAAGTAAAGCAAAGCTAAATCATCCTGAATTCTCCATGGAGTTCTCTTGAGAGTCGTCATCATCTGCGTTGTCATTCTCAGCATGCGTGGTTGAGTTATTCGTTGGAATATCAGCTAATGCATTTGATGAAGCAAACAAATCATTTGGGTCTATAGGAGGATCAAGTGCAAGTGTTTCGGCCATATTTTTTGCGTATTGATGAAGATAAGTCATGTAGCTTTCTATTTTCTTTAATTTAATATAGTTCTCATCTGCAATTAAAGATGGACAATACGAACCACGACGAGAACTCCATTTTTCCCCTGGTCGACCAACAAGTCTACCCTTTTTGACGCCTTTAACAGTTTCCTGCCATGTCTCCAAATTTGGATCCTCTAACTCATTCACGGGCTTATCTGTATCACCATGTTTGGCTAAGAGTCTTCTCTCATAATTAACAATACTCATAACTAATTGCGAAAAGAACGAACAACAATCTTCACTTTCACATGAGTAAACAAAGTTTATAATTTTACGAGAGAAAATCATACCAATTTCCTCTTTGCTTCATCACAAACCCACATTTTTTCCTCGCTACCCTTCTCCTTCCTCATATGAGTTTGTTTATATAACTCATATTGTCAAGTGACGATCACGCGATCTTTTGTTTCTAAGACAAAACAAGCAAAATAATAATTATTTTAATTAAAAACATTAACATTAAAAATAAGCAATACATACCACATGAACACTTAAAAACTCCAAACAGAGCATCATGATATGAATCTTTTATCGTTATCATGTGCATTTATCAACTACGCATATTATTAATTTGATTTTATCAACTTATAATTTACCTCTTGTTCCCTCCTAACGGTGCATGCGCAGATGGAGCCCGATGTGAGGAACATACGTGAGTTATGTTTACATTCTTTTTTTCGTAGCTCACTATAGTCTAAAAAGTCTTTACTCAGCCAATAATCACACATCTCCGGCCACACATCAAGAGTTGTCCAACTAGGCTTTTTATCCCTTGCTTCCTCAATGGAACCAAACTTCTTAATGGCATCATCTTTCCATCTCCATAAATAGTTTGGGTAGCTTTTTCGTGCATTTTCCTCCCATATGATTCGACCCTTTCCCTCCTCCTCCGATGAAGAGAAACGAAAATATTTCTATAACACCATCCACAAGTAAAAATATTAATTAATACATAATGAATAATACACTTTTTGATAAACATTTTTTCTACAATTGAAATTTGTGTTCATTAAAACATACCAAATATTCTCCCCAAAGAAGTTCAATTTCATGTTTTGGCCATTGCTCGAATTTGGTTCGAGCTTCTTTAAAACGTTTTTGAAATAATATGCGAGTCTTGCTTCGAGCTTCAGGTTCAAGGAAGCTAATTACAAGATATAGTAACATAGCATGATATGATTAGTACAACAATAATGAAAAGTAGAAACAAAGCTATCACAATAGAATTAATCAAATCTTGTTAAATGGAACCCCTATTAATTGCTTTTTATAGTAACATGATATGATTAGTTACTTTTATGTTCTTTGGATTACATTATGCTACATGGGTTACCCTGTTATAGTTAAAAACAGACATTATATTATGTGTTAGAAAACGAATCTTAAATGTATCCAGAATTGATTGTATGTAACTTGCATATTGACAAGCACGAGTAGATTTGTAAAAACTTACTTTTGTCCAATGATATTGACAAGCATCTTTGTTTGGCCTGTTTTAGGCTTCATTATCCCTAGAGTTGGCCCCCTTTTCTTATGAGATAAGCTTTCGGTTTGTGTAGTATTCGGTGTAGCCCTATCAACACTCTCACCACTATCATGAGATACAATAGGCTCATCTCTCATTCTGTTCATGTTAACAATCTCGCCACTATTATGAGGAAGAGTTGATCTCCTACCGGAAAGACTACTCCCACCTCTAGTTCTCACCATAGCTGGAGAAAAAAAACTTATAATTAAATATAGGATAAATAAAAGAAATTATTCAAGATGATGTTGTACTGGAATTTCAAAATTATTCACTACTCTACTAGTTCTAAAATCAATTAGCATCTTACCTGTCTACAAGACAATAACATTCAACAGTACAAAGAACAATTTATATACCCAACATATTAATCAGCAATAATTAATCATGACTCATTGGAAAACTAGTTTGAAATTATACCACAAGCATGCACATTTTTTTATCAAAAAATAAATAAATTAGCACTATAAATTGACACAACATTTAATTGAACCTATTACTATATGCACAACACAAAGTACAACACATGCTAATTAAAATCACATCAACAAGACAACACCTTTAATATCTAAATGATTAGCTCAGGCCGGGGGCTACAGTTTCCTTCTATCAAATGGTATTCCTAGCTAGGAAGGTCACTGATTTAACTGCCACAGCTTGAGCAATTCAATTGGCAATATGGTACACAAATCACAATTGTGATGTTCGGCTGATGGGGAAGGTAGGGGTGTAAAATTTGAAACAATGTATATTATTGTCACATACTTTATGGATCAAGATTAAATGTTCATTTGATGGATACTTTGAGGGCGTCAATTAAATCATAGTACTGCTGAACAGAACAATATTGACATGCTCCTTTGATGGATTAGTACAATTAAAGACGACAATTATGTGAAAACACAAAGTTTTGCTAGTTTTGTCCAGCAATATCAATTGAAATCAAAGTACGAAGTTCAGACTTCTGCCCTTCTATTGATTCTTTGTTGAACAAAATAACATTATATGCATTAATGTTGATAAGGGACAATTTTTTTAACATGTGAATAATTGCAAATTTACTACAAAATTTAAGTGCAAGTATATCAAAGTTACCTGTTTTAATTTTCTTACTATATATTTCACAGCGATATCAGAAACTATGCAACTGGGAGAAGTGTCAAAAATTCAGGAACACAAACATATTAAAAGTTACGTAGGAGAAAGCAATACATCACAAGGAAAAAGCAAGGCCACAATCATGTTGAATGCTGAGGATAATGGTAGCCATGGTTTCCTTTTTCCATCTTCTTTTGTTGCAAATATATTAGTGATGGTTAAGTTATAATCCTGGAGCCTTATAGGATTATTAGTTATACTTAATTTTCTACCCTACATTTAGTATTCTATACTTAAAAACAAATTAATATTAATATGGTATTTAAATTAATAGGAGTAGTGATTACTAAGCAGTGACTACCGTAAAATTTAAATATTTATTCATCAATATATCTAATTATAGTTATCATACACTCTAAACAACAAGAAGTCCCCAAACATGCATTACATTATATCTCAAAGCATTGTCAAAATGTCAAAAAATATTCAAGTAGTGTACAATTTATTACAGGTTATTTATTATGCGTCACTACAAAAATTTCTTTACATATTATGAACTATGAATTTAGCTTATGATTGAAACATTATATATATATATATATATATATATATATATATATCAGACAAGATTGGGTTACCATCAGAACATGCCAACGTCCCTCCTTCATTTGGCACTTCTGCCCTCCTCCATTCGCCTCCCCTGCAACTCCACCCCTGCCCTCCTACAGACCCTCCCAACAGCAACCCAATGTTTTAAATATTAAATAATAGGGTGTGTGCACTAATTTGAGCGCCATGAGAGGCAAGGGTGGAGGAATACATGATAGCGAATGAGAGGAGGGGCAGAGAGGCCAATGGGGGAGAGCCAGAGGGCCAAATTGAGAGAGGGAACTTGGAGGATGACTTGAACACATGAACAATCAAATTGTCAATAACAGTTCATAAAATATCTTTATAAAAACAGGAATTGGGGCCAAATTCGAACAGAGAAAGCATCATCACAATCTAAAATAAGAATTGGGGACAAATTAGAACAGAGAAAGGAAAGATGGAAAGAATAAACACCCAAGGAGAGGACTTACCTTCGAAATCACAACCTTAACTGGGATCACAATTTTGGTAGAAGATGGGTGTAGGGTTTCAGTTTGCCGCCTATGGAAAAGATGAGGAGGTTTATATAATTGTACTTGAAAATGAAAGATCAGAAGAGAGATCCCGCCATTGTTTCAAAATGAGTGGAATATGCAACTAAATTAGCTTATATTTTGGTTTGCATAATTATCTTTTAATTAAATTTAAATTAACTAAACTAGTTTTTTTTCAATTTTTAATTTAATTTATTTTGAGATTACTTCCAACTAAAACTAAAACTCATTTTACAATCTTTCTAAATTTTCGTAATGTATTTCTATCAATATCCTTTTGTGAATTAAATAAGTGTTTTTTTTCTTTAAATTTAAAATTTGAGTTTGTTCTATGTTATATATTAGAAATTAATTTATATACTTTGTTATTAGTAATATTTATGTTCTAATATCAATTATTTTTCCTATATATATATATATATTCATGTCCTAATAGCAATAGTACATAACATTTAATTATATGAATTAATAAATCAAAAAATTTATATCCATATAATATATATGTAAAATTAAAAAAAAAACATAATTGTTTTATAATCCATCCGTTCCATGATAAAAGTCCTTGTTACTATTTTGGGTATATAGTCTCATGTTAAATGTTCACTTTCATTTAATAATCAAACTTTTACATATTTTTTCTTATTATGCCCATAGGGAGTACAAAGTATAAGTATATGAACTAGTTTTTGCGAGTTCAACAAATGGATTAGACCTTAAGCTAACCGTATTCAACAAAATCATCAAATTCTAACTGATTAAACTTGAAGTAATTTTACTCTTTCTCCGTATATACATCTAAAGGGGTGTTTGTTTACAGCTGAATGGAGTTGAATCGAATAAATTTGAATCGATCAAAGTCGTTTTTTTTTATTCTGAATGGTCGAATCGGTAAGATGAGCGCTTTCAATGGCTAAGTCGATTTTTTGAATTTGAATGAATGAATTGAATGAATGAAAAAAAATTAAAAAAATTTAAAAAGTAAAAAAAAATATTAAATATTATATTAAGTAATATTAAATAAATTTACAACAATTTTGAATTTTTTCAGAGGGGTAAAATAATAAAGTTTTGTCATTCAAATGTTTCAGACTTCTCAATTATCAAACAACTTTTTTCATTCAGATTCAGATTCAACTTATTCAGATTCAGATTTATTCAATTTTTATCAAACACCCCCTAAGTCTAACTACCTGGAGTTATAGGATTCAAATTTAATTAATAATATTTTGAAAATACTTTTTAGATAGTCGATATTAATACAGTAAATGTATTAAACTAAATCTTTTTATTAAAAACTATATAAAACTAAAACATAATTTGCAGCTTAATCTAAAAAATCCCTATGAGGCTTTGTGATTCAATAATTATTAAATTAAATAGTTAAAATTAAAATAATAAAAGAAAAGACATTTAATTTGCAACTTAATCTAAAAATGATATTAAACTTTAATATTATTTTAATTTATTTACTTTTTTGAATAACAATTTTGTACTTAATTATTAGTACAAAATTAATTCATATTTCAAAAATTTAGTAAAAAATAATAAAATTTTACTCTTTTTGTTTAAAGAGTATATCAAAAGAAAATTAAACTAAAAAAATAATATTTTAAATTTAGATTCTAAGCTAATTAAATTAGTTCCCTATCCCAATCACAGAAAATCCCTCAATCCTCCCAATCTTCTCCAGACGACAAACTAAACAACTCTTTCCATCTTGGCATCTTCTCCATAGACGGCAACGTGAACCTTCTCGCTATCTTCTACCAAAGTTGTGATCCAAGTTAAGTTTTGTGATTTTGAAGGTATGTCCTCTCTTCTTTGTGTGTTTATTGTCTCCCTCTTTACTTTTTCTGTTCCAATTTGGCCCCAATTCTTATTTTAAAATTTTGATTATGCTTTCTCTGTTCGAATTTGGGCCCAATTCCTGTGTAGCTTGTAAAAAAATCTAATATAAAACTAATTAGGAAAATTAATTAGCCATTTAATTTGTTGTTTGATTTAATACCTTATAACCAATATTATCTTGAATTCTCCTTCTCTCTTTGGCCGACTTCAGGTAGTATATGTTGTATTCTTTAATTCTATGTTGTGACCATGTTAAGAACAGTGTGCTAGCAAATAAGTTGAAAAGTCAGAACAGTATTTTTTTTTCTATTTCATAAAAGGGTTAATTATCACCATAAATGAATATTTTTTAATTATTTGAATTCCAAATGGCAGATGGATGATCGAAGTTGGATGTATAGGCATGTTGGGAAAAAGTCTAAACATATACATGAATTTATGAGTGGGGTCAATACGTTTCTTGATTTTGCATTTTCTAATCCTGAGTGCGTAGATGATGGCATGATTCGGTGTTCTTGTGCCAAGTGTGATTTTATAAACTATAAATCGCGTGAAGATGTAGAAATGTGTCTTTATAAGCATGGATTTGTACCAAACTACACTACATGGACGGAGCATGGGGAGTCACTTGAGAAAGTAGGGAATTCTGATGACGATATTGATGAGGGAAATAAAAATTGGCCTAAAGACATGTTAAGGGATATTACAAGCTGCATTAACCCTGAATTTGATGAGGATCCTAATAGCGAATCATAGAAGTTCTATGACCTACTAAAGGCTGCAGACGAGCCCTTGTGGGATGGTTATCAAAATCACACAACGTTATCAACCGTAACTTTGTTGTTGCACCTAAAATCCAAGTATTGTTTGTCTAATACTGGATTTGATGCTTTTCTTTCAGCTTTCAAGGAAATGTTGCCTAAAAATAATAAATTACCCGAGTCATTTTATCACTGCAAGGCCTTAATGAAGGACCTTGGGCAACCTCTACAAAAAATACATGCGTGTAATAATGATTGTATCTTGTTTAAAGGAGAATATGCAGATTTAGACGCTTGCCCAATTTGTAACGAATCTAGATATAAAAAGTATGGCAGTGTTAAAGGGAAAAAGAATAAACCAATAGCAAGGAAGGTCTTAAGTTTTTTACCAATTATACCAAGGTTTCAAAGGCTTTATTTGTTATCAAAAATGGTCGAGCCTATGAGGTGGCACAAAGAAAAATGATGTGATATTCCAGGTGAGCTAAGGCACCCTACTGATGGCGAGGCTTGGAAAGATTTTGACCTCAATTACCCATCTTTTGCTGAAGATGCTCGTAGTATAAGACTTGGCTTAGCTACTGGTGGATTTAATCCTTTTGGGCATTCTAGCAAACCTCAATCAACATGGCCAGTTTTCCTTGTTCCATACAATCTCCCCCCTTGGATGTGTATGAAAGAGGAGTACATGTTTATGTCACTGCTTATTCCAGGTCCACATGGACCTGGAAGAGAGATTGATGTGTATTTGCGACCTCTTATAGAAGAACTAAAGACTTTGTGGGATGTTGGAGTTGATACATATGATGTTTTCTCAAAGCAAAATTTTAATATGAAAGCAGCTGTAATATGGACAATCAACGACTTTTCTGCGCTAGGCATATTGAAGGGTTGGAATACACATGGGGACTTGTCATGTCCTTCTTGTATGGATGCAAGTGTAGCTTTTTACCTTAAACATGGGAGGAAGCCGAGTTATTTTGGATGCCATCGTCGTTGGTTGAAGCGTAATCATAAATATCGAAATTTGAGAAGAATAAGTTCAATAATAAAACCGAAAGCGGAGAAATCCCTACCGACAAATGTGTGTTGAGGAGTTAAATTTTGTATCTCAATTTAGTTCGGTCATCTTTGGAAAGGATAAAAGCAATAGTACCGATAAGACTCCTGGGTTTGGAATCGAGCATAACTAGACCAAGAAAAGTATCTTCTTTGAATTGCCTTATTGGAGTATGCTTCTAATAAGACATTGCTTAGACGTGATGTATATTGAGAAAAATATTTTTAATAATTTATTTTACATTGTGATGAACATTACTGGAAAATCAAAAGACCACCTTAAAGCTCGTTTAGATTTGCAAGAGCTTGGTATAAGATTTAAATTACATCTTGAAGAGAGTGGTAATGGAAAATTTAAACTGCCAAAAACCAAATATTCTTTAAAAAGCGAAGAAGTCAAGCAGGTTTGTAAGTGGCTTAAATCACTGAAAGTTCCAGATGGTTATGCTTCAAATATCTCTCATTGTGTTAACCTTGACAATTGCAAAATAATTAGGCTAAAGAGCCATGATTTCCATGTTCTCATGCAGAGATTCTTGCCATTAGCCTTTCGTGATTTCTTACCAAACTCTATATGGGAACCAATAAATGCTTTGTGCAAATTCTTTCGAGACATATGCTCTAAGGTGTACAAATTAGCTTAGTTGGAGAAGCTTGAGCTATTTATTGCTGAAATATTGTGCAATCTTGAGATGATTTTTCCACCATCTTTCTTTGATTCAATGGATCATCTACCTATTCATTTGGCATATGAAGCCAAGCTCGGAGGACCAGTACAATATCATTAGATGTACCCTTTCGAGAGGTGATGTTTTAATAAATTAAATCTCTTTTCGTGCCAAGTTTTTTTTATGGTTAAAGTGATTACCTAACTTTAATATAATTATAGGTGCATGTGTTCTTTGAAGAAAAGGGTGCGTAACAAGGCTTTCCCCGAGGGTTCAATAGCTGAGGCATACATAATAGACGAACTAGTTTACTTTTCTTCTCGATATTTTTATCTTAGGGTACAAACGAAGTTCAACCGAGCTGATCGAAATGACGATGGCGGTCAAGCTGAAACTAATGGAAAGTTATCAATATTTAGCCACCTTAGGCCTGGTCGTCCAATTGAAGGAAAACGAAAACGCGAAGATCTGTCTGATAAAGAACTCGAGGCAGCAACCTTATACATCTTGTCTAATTGTAAGGAAGTCTTTGATTTCATCGAGTATGACATTTTAATTCTTATAAAGTTTATTACTTTTAGATATGCAAATCATTACTCTATATCTACTAATTTATTTCATTACTTCTAGGGAGCACAAGCATTTATTGAAAGAATTACATCCAAACATGTCGGATAAAGTGCTACAAAAGGAACATAATTCAACATTTATAAAATGGTTTGAAAAGAGAGTCAAGAATGATGATGTCGTTGATACGCGTCTAAAAGCGCTCGCTATGGGTTCGTCTAGAGAGGTGACATGTTATGATGGATTCATTGTCAATGGCTTCAGGTTCCATATAAAAGAATTGGAGTCAAGAAAGGTAACTCAAAATAGTGGTGTTTTAGTCCAGGGATGTACTTTTGAAGGCCAATAACGAGACTATTATGGACAATTAGTTAAAGTAGTTGAAGTAGAATACTATGGCGAAGAGAATTCGGTATTTTTGTTCCAATATGAATGGTATGATTCTGAAAAAGGGGTAGTTATTGACAAGTACGGGATAACTACTGGTTGATACAAATTCTAGGCACAAGTCAGTATGAGCCATTTGTTATTTCATCACAAGTTGTACAAGTCTTCTATGTTAATCCAAAGGTCGACTAAAGCTAAAGGTTGGTCTCTCATCATCACAACAAAAGCAAGAAACACATATGATGTTCTTTGAAAATAGTAATGAGGAGACATATCGGAGGAAGAGTTTCATGATTTTGACTTATATAATATTGAGGAGCAAACTCGAATTTGATATTGCTTGATGATTCTCAATTTTACGAAGAAGTGGATCCATCGTTATCCAAGCAGGAAATGAAGATAGAGAATGTAGTGATGAAGATGAATTTTTAATGATGATGAATATTAGAAGAAGAAGATGATGATGATATTGCAGATGATTACGAAAAAGAATAATAAGTGTCATTTGGGTTTTTTTATGTGATTGTTTTTTTTCTAAAATAAATATATGGTATTAGTTTTTGGTTTGGCTAAACCGTAGGAAAGATAATCATTGATCGATATTAAATTGTTCGCAATGATATGTTCCAAAAAATATATATATATATATATATATATATATCATTGATGGTATTAATATTTAGTCGCTGTAACTATGTTGCTTCATATATATAAATAATTTGGTATGTTCTAGATAATTATCAATCAAGTAGTATATATTTCCTTTCATTATTGAAATAAGAATCCTTTTAATTGTTTTCTGCTTTTTCTCAAGTAGAACAGAGTTTATCAAAGCTTGTCATTCAATTTCTTTTATGACTAACTTAGCCTTTATAATCATTTTTCGTGTTGCTTTTTTGTAAAGCTGAAGTAAAGCATGACCTTGTAAGACCGAAATTTTTAAATAAAAGGAATTTCCTTTATTTATTATTTTGAAATAGTAAGGGTTGATTTGATTAATGTGGATAGTTAAGGGTTAAATACGCAAATATTTCAAAATAAATGAAGTGGTTATAAAATATTCATTATCGCTTCGGGAATATTCGTTTGGTCGTGGAATATTAGATCGCTTGGGAATATTAAATGACGACTGGCAGCTAAAACCATGTGTGAGCCCCATAACGGAAAGCGATTGGATGAAGAAAACGACAAATATAAGTTGTTTTTAAATAACCAGTAGTAGTTATTCAAATTATCATTGTTGGAATACCGGTGGTTAAAACACACTAATACACGTTGTTGAACAAGGTAGCACCTGCGGTATTGGACCAATTATTGATTCTTACGTAAGAAGGCACTACTCAATAATGGTTACGAGAATTCATGCTCAAAGATTTTATCGAGTTAATAATTCTTTGCGTTGATATTTTATATCATTGTTGTTTCAATAATTGTCATTACACAAAGATTTTTCATTATCGAAGCAATAATTCATATTATCTGAATAAAATTATTAGATAACATTATTGGCAATGTCTAGAAAGTTCATCTAAGGAGAGGTTTGGTCACCTAATTGCTTGCCAAGTAAGAAGAAATTCTTATTGGAAAGCCCCTCTTTCCAGGAACCGCTCGGTCAATAATATTGTGATTCTCGTAATATTATTTGTGAATAATTAATTATTGATTTATATGATGAGGAAAATATTGATTTTATGTGGATATAGATGGAGAAAATTTTTAAAATGACAATTGTTGAAAATTAATATTTTATCTTTTACGATAAAATAATTCATTTAAATATATTATTTTCATAATATATTAACGGTGATATTTTTACAACGAATGTGGGATATATGAGTATACGAGGAGGAAGAGTATTTTTGTTGCAATAAATGTTTAAAACATGTTAAACATGTCGGTGGACCCCATTTATTGACTCAAATTTGATTATAGCCTGTAAAATCGCCCGTTTGTGGATTTCGGTCAATTTCTATTTGGAATTTGGAAAAACTTTCTTCTGCAAAGTTGTAGAGAATTGAAATTCCTATAAAAACTCGCGAGATTCGAATTTTTCTGATGAAAGGGCTATTTATTATGAATTATTGAAGTTCAAGTCTTCAAATAATTGATTTTTGGGAGTTTAAAATATTTTTTGTAAGAAAAACGTTTTTTGTTGTAATTGAGTGGCTCACATGTGTTATAAATGATCTGAAATCAGATTTCTAAGGTGGGCTTGAATATTTTTAAGAAATATTATTATTTTATTAAATTTTTCTTTTTTGGTGTTCTAAAGATTTTCCTATAAATAGGGTGCTTAGGTTAGAATTGAAAATCACACCGTAAATTGAAGTTTTTTCTCTATATTATCGAGTTTATTCTTGTGAGTATTTTGAGTATACTTTGAGTATTGCTAGACGGTGCAAGTTCCCTTCAAAGACTATACCTTAGATTCTAGCTGTAAGATCGATCTTTCGAGGTAAGGGATATTATTTTTTTCAGTAATGATATTATTTCTTCAATATCATTATCTTTGAAATGTTGATCCAAGTTTTATCAAATTTGGAACTTTTTCATGCGGGGTTACTTATTCATGGGTTACTATTCATGAGTTCTTATTCACGAGTTCTTATTCACGAAGTTCTTATTCACAGTACTATTCATGAAGCGTGAAGATGTTTTTGTGGAATTTCTATCTTTTGGTGTCTGAGATTACTATTCACGATACGGCAAGACTATTCACGATATCTACAAGACTATTCACGATATATTAAGATTATTCAATTTAAATATAAAATTTCTTCTTTTCGTTCAAAACATCTATTTCGGATACTAACTCGATCAGTATCCATGTTTTAATCATTCTTGAATTTTACACCACTATGATTATTTTTGAGGTATTTTTGGACGTGGATAAAACCAAGTACAAATCCTTAATCCTTAATCCTTGTCATTTTGTTTCATTGGATTCGTTTTAAAAAAAATATATATATATATATATTTTCATCATCCTCGATCTTAAATGATGATATTATGGAATATCTTTGGCTTTGTAGTGCAAAGATGAATGATTCGAAGAATATCTTTGGCCCGTAGTGCAAAGATGAGCAGTGTTTAAATGAATACGATTAATCGATGAATATCTTTGCTACCTGTAGTGCAAAGATGAATATTTGATTCCAGATGTATATTGATTGATGTTACAGGATAAAAGATGAGCGATGAACTTTTAAATTCATACATAGAAGATAGTAGTTTGCATTCTCTACTTAACTCTTCTAATGAATTATTATTTCAATGCGTAATATTGATTTAAAATTTGTTGTCTATTGTATTCTATTAGATTTTTTCCTGTTGAAGACTAACGATAATTTGTTGTATATTATCTTAGTCATAATATTCTTTCTGAGCTAGTTGAGCTCACCCTTTTCCTTTTTGTTCCATTTTTCTCGTGGAGGCGAGAATATAATGAAAGTATTTAGTCTGGGTATGGAATGAAGGTTTTAGAAAGGATTGTTTAGTAGTCCTCACCATTTTTGTAAAATAATGTATCAATAAATGTGATGAGGATTTATTTGAGTATAGATATTATGCAGAAGATAATATTTGTATTCAAACTCACGATTTACCGTTGTAATAATAAAGTTGTAGTTGTTTACGCACCATGTATTGACAACTCGAATAGGTGATGTATACCTATTTTTGGGGCGCCACAAGCTTGGTATCGAGCTTTAGGATATGATCTCTGGCGTGAGATCGGGGAATAGAACTAGGAGGGGAGAGGCGAGTAAATCCTTCGCTAAAGTGTGTCCTACCTAAGCTTATTTGTTAGTTGGTCAAGATATAGGGATATTATGTGATATATTGATTTCCTTAATTAACCCCTTTTTATGACAAGATTTGAGAATGTTAATCGAGAATATTAACAATGGAAATGAGACCGTGGAGATGCCTGTACTCACCAACGAGGAGAACGCGTAACAGTGGCAATGTTCCTCCCGTGAACAACACCATTGAAAGAGATGATGAACGAGGGGATGTTTGAAGTTTTTGCGATTCTATGCAAAATCGACGAGGAGAGACTCGTGTTCAAAATACTGAGGAAATGATAGCAATTCACGGGTTATCAAATGCAAGCGATTCAAAGAGTTGGGACCACGAATTTAAGGGAAAGCGAGATCCGATCACGGCGAAACATGGGTCAAACAAATTACCAAGATATTCGATGTCTTGGGATGCACGGAGGAACAGAAGATTCCATTCGCCACCTTTATGTTCCGTGGCGAGGCAGATCTTGGTGGGAGTCTCGTAAGCGTACCCATCCAAACCAGACTCAAAGATGTCTTGGGAGACGTTTGAAACTATTTAATGACAAATACTTTCCGAAAGTTTTCAATATACGAAGGAAGTGGAGTTTATTAGATCGGAGAACAACATGGCGGTGTCTCAAAGACGAGGCAAAGTTTGCAGAGTTATCCGTGTTTGCACCTCATTTGGTGGAGAATGAGGAACGATGACGCGGATGTTTCTTAGAGGTTTGAAACCCAAGATACGCCAAGATCTCATTTCTCATAAATTTTCTCTCTATTCAGATGTTGTAATGTGGCTCAATTATTAGAGCGAGATAACGAGTACGGTCAATCGAGGATCATAACCAGGATCGTACTGCAGAGATAGCGATCAATGTAATAATGATAACCAATGAGGAGAAAAACAAACGGACAAAAATGGTAACCACTGGTGGTAAATCATGGCCATGAAAATAGAAGAAGCGAGTCGGAGGAGATTTTAAAAGAGGAGATTTAACAACGAATTATGTGAAGACGACAAAGGTACGTAAAGAATCGGTTCTAAGGGAGGAGAACGACCACCCCATTATATATGCTACAAATGCGGAAAAGAGGACATATCACCAAAGCGCCCACAACGATTCAAGGTATGCTATAGTTGTGGAAAGGAAGGACATATCGCTTCGAGATCATACGCATGGCGAAACCTAGTTCATGGGGACGGTGACTCAAAAGATCATCCCGAAAAGTCAAAGTCAACGATTAGGGAAGGCGTTTGTTGTGATCGGTCATAATGCGAGAACCCAAACGAGGTGATCACGGGTAAGCTATTTATAAATTCTTACGAAGTTTATACCTTACTTGATCTACGGTTACCCATTCATTTATCTCTCCGCTTGTGCTCAACATTTAAACTTGACTCAGGAGAAATTAGACTTTGACCTATCTGTGGAAACTCCATTAGAGAAACTTTCATCACATCCATCGCTTATAAATCTTGTTTGATTCAAGTTGGCACCATTACTCACCATTGACCTTATCTCTTTAAAGATACTTGCTTTTGATGTGATTTTAGGGATTGATTGGTTAACTACTCATCATGCCAAAATTGATTGTTTTCATAAGGTTGTTAGTTTTCATATTCCTAACCAACCCTGTTTATTTAATTCAAGCAACTAAACCATTAAAATCGATCACCGCCATATCTAATCATAAAGCTATTCGTTTATTAAAAAGCGGATGTCAAGCTTTCTTAGCCCATGTTATGGATTTGAATAAAGACACGCCAAATTTGAATAATATTCCGTTGTTATTGACTTTCCCGACGATTTCGAAGAACTTCCTTGCCTACCCCGTAACGTGAAGTTGAATTCTTTATTGATCTTGAAACCGTACAAAGCCCATTTCTAAACCCCATATCGAATGGCTCCTATTGAACTTCAAGAGTTAAAGGTCCAACTACTAGGAATTGTTGGACATCGGTTTCATCTCGTCCCAAGTACATCTCCTCGGGGTGCTCTGCTGTTTTATTTGTAAAGAAGAAAGAGCGGGAGTATGCGACTTTGTATTGACTATCGGGAATTGAACCATGTCACCATCAAGAATAGGTATCCTCTACCTCGTATTGATGACTTGTTTGACGATTCTAAGGGCACAATTCTTTTCAAAAATCGATCTTCGTTCTGGATATCATCAATTTGAAGATTAGAATCGAGGATATTCCAAAAGACCGCCTTCGTAACTCCGGTATGGGCATTATGAATTCTTAGTCATGTCTTTCGGACTAACTAATGCTCCTGGCTTTTATGGATATGATGAACCGAGTATTCAAGGAATATTTGGATCAATTCGTTGTTGTCTTTATTGATGACATCCTCATATATTCCAAAAGTCCGTGAAGATCATGAGCACCATTTGAAATTTGGTACTCCAAAGGCTTCGTGTGAAACCAACTATATGCCAAATTGAAGAAATGCGAGTTCGCTCGAGGAAGTAGCATTCCTTGGGCACGTGGTGTCGAAAATGGAGTATCTGTTGATCCGCCAAGATTGAAGCAATACAAAGTTTGAGCAACCAAGTTCGGTGATCAAGACGTAGCTTTTGGGCTTAAATTTGGTTATTATCGGAGATTCGTGGAAGGGTTTTCTCGAATCACTACTCCATTAACTCGCTAACTCGGAAGGATACAAAATTCGTTTGGAGCGAAGAATGCGAGAAAAGTTTCCAGAGAGCTAAGAGGAGACTTATTTTAAGACTGTTCTAACAATACCATCCGGTTCGGATGGATTTGTTATCTACAGCCGATGCTTCGTGCAAAGGGTTAGGATGTGTTCTCATGCAACGTGGGAAAGTCATAGCCTTTATGCCTCGCGACAACTTAAAGAGTATGAGAGGAATTATCCTACTCATGATCTAGAGTTAGCGCAAATCGTTTTGCGCTTAAAAATATGGAGGCACTATCTATATGGGGAGAAAGTGGAGATATATTCAGACCATAAAAGCCTTAAATATTTCTTCACTCAAAAAGAACTCAACATGCGGCAAATGACGTTGGCTCGAGCTATTGAAAGACTACGACCACACTATTCAATACCATCCGGAAAAGCGAACGTGGTAAGTTGACGCGTTGAGTAGAAAGATCATATGCGGAACGAGTGCGATGATGTCAAGTATATACACATAGAGCCAACTTTAATAGAAAAAGTTAAGGTTGCTCAAGCCACAGACCCGGGAAATGATGCGTATGAAGAAGAAAGTACAAGAAGGAGCTATTCTTAAGCGAGAATTGATGAAGAAGGAATACTTGAGTCCACTCTAGACTTTGTGTTCCTAACGACTCGATTTGAAGTACAAGATTATGATGGAGGCACACAATACACCATTTGCAATCCATCTCGGAAGTACTAAAATGTATCGTGATCTTCGACATACATTTTGGTGGAACAATATGAAGAGAGAGATTGCAAAGTTTATCTCGATGTGTTTAACTTGCCAACGTGTAAAGCGCGAACATCTAGTACCTAAGGGTCCGTTGCAACCACTTGAGATTCGAAATGGAAGTGGGAACACATTACCATGGATTTCACATTCACGGGTCTTCCTACGGTTTCTCAAGGCATCAATGCTATTTGGGTTATTGTTGATAGATTAACCAAGTCCGCTTTCATTTCTTGCCGACACGGAGACTTATTCCTTGAACGTCTTTTTAGCGTATGTACGTGAATGAGATTGTGAGGTTGCATGGCATGCTGTATCCATAGTTTTGGATCGTGACCCAAGATTCACTTCAAGATTTTGGGTTAGCTTGCAAAAAGCTATGGGCAGGATTTGCGATTTAGTTGACATACCATCCCCAAACGACAGACAGAATAATCGGAGAGGACTATTCAAACTCTTGAAGATCTATTAAGACTCGTGTCCTAGACTTCAAGGGTAGTTGGGATAAGTATTTACCATTGGTGGAATTCTCCTACAACAACAGCTTATCGTGCAAGTATAGGTGTGGCTCCATTTGAAGCATTATATGGACGAAAATGTCGTTCTCCAATATGTTGGGATGAGGTGGGTGAAGCAACATTGTTGGGACCCGAAAGTTAGTACGTATGACTCACCGAAAAGATCCAAATGATTCGACAACGTATACAAACGGCACAAGATCGACAAAAAGAGTTATGCGGATCTTCATCGAAAGGACGTGGAATTTAATGTAGGGGATCATGATTGTCATGAGTTGCTCCATGGAAGGAGTTACAAGATTTGGGAAGAGAGGAAAGCTCAATCCACGATTTATTGGTCCATTTCAAATTCTTGACCGAAAGTAGGAAATGTAGCCCTATAGACTTGCGTTACCTCCGAGTATGTCTCGTGTTCATAATGTGTTTCACATATCATGTACTTCGTAAATATGTGAAAGACCCGAACCACGTTATCGAAGTTAGAAACCGGACGAGATAGCCAAGACTTAACGTATGAGGAGGTACTGTCAAGATCTTGGATAGGAAGGAGCATGTCCTACGCTACAAGGTCATCATACCACAAGTTAAAGTTTTGTAGAGAATCATGCTATAGAGAAATGACCCGGGAAATGGAAACGGAAATGAAAGCGAGGTATCCTCACCTTTTCAAAAACACCAGTATCGTGACGTCAATTTCGAGGACGAAATTTCATAAGGAGGGAGGTTGTAAGACCCTAAATTTTTAAATAAAAAGGAATTTCCTTTATTTATTATTTTGAAATAGTAAGGGTTGATTTGATTAATGTGGATAGTTAAGGGTTAAATACGCAAATATTTCAAAATAAGCAAGTGGTTATAAAATATTCATTATAAATCGAGGAATGTTCGTTTGGTCGTGGAATATTCGTACTTTTCGGGGAATATTAAATGCGGCAAGGTACCATGTGTGGGCCCCATAACTGAAAGCGATTGGATGAAGAAAACGACAAATATAAGTTGTTTTTAAATAACTGGCGTAGTTATTTGTTAATCAATCTTTGTTGGAATACCCGGTGGTTAAAACACTCTAATACACGTTGTTGAACAAGAAGGCACCCAGATTGCACAATTCAATTATTGATTCTTACGTAAGAAGGCACTACTCAATAATGGTTACAGTAATTCATTGCTCAAAGTATTTTATTGAGTTAATAATTCTTTGCGTTGATATTTTATATTCTTTGTTGTTTCAATAATTGTCATTACACAAAGATTTTCATTATCGAAACAATAATTCATATTATCTGAATAAAATTATTAGATAACATTATTGGCAATGTCTAGAAAGTTACATCTAAGGAGAGGTTTGGTCACCTAATTGCGGCGTAGAAGAAGAAATTCTTATTCGAAAGCCCCTCTTCCTGTGAGGCTGCTGGTCATCAATATTGTGATTCGTAATATTATTTGTGAATAATTAATTATTGATTTATATGATGAGGAAAATATTGATTTTATGTGGATATAGATGGAGAAAATTTTAAAATGACAATTGTTGAAAATTAATATTTTATCTTTTTTCGATAAAATAATTCATTTAAATATATTATTTTAATAATATATTAACGGTGATATATTTTACAACGAATGTGGGATATATGAGTATACGAGGAGGAAGAGTATTTTTTGTTGCAATAAATGTTTAAAACATGTTAAACATGTGGTGGACCCCATTTATCGAGTGAAATTTGATTATAGCTTGTAAAATCGCCTGTTTGTGGATTTGGTCAATTTCTATTTGGAATTTGGAAAAACTTTCTTCGCAAAGTTGTAGAGAATTGAAATTCCTATAAAAACTCGCAAGATTCGAATTTTCTGATGAAAGGGCTATTTATTATGAATTATTGAAGTTCAAGTCTCAAATAATTGATTTTGGGAGTTTAAAATATTTTTGTAAGAAAAACGTTTTTGTTGTAATTGAGTGGCTCACATGTGTTATAAATGATCTGAAATCAGATTTCTAAGGTGGGCTTGAATATTTTAAGAAATATTATTATTTTATTAAATTTTTTCGCTTTGGTGTTCTAAGATTTTCCTATAAATAGGGTCTTAGGTTAGAATTGAAAATCACACCGTAAATCGAAGTTTTTCTCTCTATATTATCGAGCGTATTCTTGTGAGTATTTTGAGTATACTTTGAGTATTGCTAGGCGGTGCAAGTTCCTTCAAAGACTATACCATTAGATTCTAGCTGTAAGTCTTGATCTTTCGAGGTAAGTGGATATTATTTTTTTTCAGAATGATATTATTTCTTCAATATCATTATTTGAAATGTTGATCTGAAGTTTTATCAAATTTGGAACTTTTTCATGTCGGGGTTCTTATTCATGGGTTACTATTCATGAGTTACTATTCACGAGTTACTATTCATGAAGTTCTTATTCACGAAGTACTATTCACGTAAGCGTGAAGATGTTTTTGTGGAATTTCTATCTTTTGGTGTCTGAGTTACTATTCACGATACTCAAGACTATTCACGATATACTAAGACTATTCAATAGAAAAATAAAATTTCTTCTTTTCGTCTAAAACATCTATTCGGATACTAACTCGATCAGATCCATGTTTTGATCATTCTTGAATTTTACACCACTATGATTATTTTGAGGTATTTTTGGACGTGGATAAAACCAAGTACAAATCCTTAATCCTTAATCCTTGTCATTTTGTTTCTTTGGATTCGTTTCTTTAAAAAAAATATATATATATATATATATTTTCATCATCCTCGATCTTAAATGATGATATTATGGAATATCTTTGGCTCAGTAGTGCAAAAGATGAATGATTTCTTAAGAATATCTTTGGCACAAAGTGCAAAGATGAATGATTCTGAAGAATATCTTTGGCCCGTAGTGCAAAGATGAGCATGTGTGTTTAAATGAACATGAATTAATCGATGAATATCTTCGGCACAGTAGTGCAAAAGATGAATATTTGATTCCAAATGTATATTGATTGATGTTACAGGATAAAAGATAGAGCGATGAACTTTTAAATTCATACATAGAAGATAGTAGTTTGCATTCTCTACTTAACTCTTCTAATGAATTATTATTTTCACTGCGAATATTGATTTAAAATTTGTTGTCTATCAGATTCTATTAGATTTTTCCTCTGTTGAAGACTAACGATAATTTGTTGTATATTATCTTAGTCATAATATTCTTTATTGAGCTAGTTGAGCTCACCCTTTTCCTTTTTGTTCTATTTTTCTCGGAGGCGAGAATATAAGCGATAGTATTTAGCCTGGGGTATGGAATGAAGGTTTTAGAAAGGATTGTTTAGTAGTCCTCACCATTTTTGTAAAATAATGTATCAATAAATGTGATGAGGATTTATTTGAGTATAGATATTATCTGAAGATAATATTTGTATTCAAACTCACGCTTTTACCGTTGTAATAATAAAGTTATAGTTATTTCGCACATGTATCGACAACTCGTAATAGGTGATGTATACCTATTTTGGGGGCGCCACGCACCTTATCCCGATATTTTTAGTATCGAGCCAGTTTGATTGAGGCGTTGAAGTTTTTTGTTTGGATTGTTGTTGTAGCAAACAAAATTAGTTGGTTTAATCGCGATTGCACACAAGGTGTTTGATATATTTCCACATTGCTCCTTCCATTTGATTTCTTCCCACCAAGCAAAATAGATATTAATGGGGACTTGAAAAAGAGATCTACTCTATTAATGGGGACTTGATATAATCTTTGGTATAGAAAGGGCTGGGATCCTTGTCTGATAGTATTCTGCTGGGGAGATTGTAGCTCCTGCTGGGCTCGATGCCAGTAATGCTAAGGGATTACTGTTGTTATAAGACCCCGAATTTTATGAAATAAATTATTCAATTTTTCTTATAATTATTATTTAGTAAATGGTTAAATTGATAAAAAGTTAAAGTTAAGAGTGATATATGAAATTTTTCAAAATACGCAAGTGGTTATAAAATATTCATTTCTGTTGGGGAATATTCGTTTGGTCGTGGAATATTCTTGTTGTCGGGGAATATTCATAAGACGGCGCAACCATTTGTGGGCCCCATATCAGAATAACTGTCGTATGAAGAAAACGACAAGTTTGAGTTTTTATAAACAACGGCAGTAGTTATTACAATTAACTGCTTGTTGGAATACCGGTGGTTAAAATACAAGAATACACGTGGTTCGCACGTTGCGGTAGAACACTCAGATTGCATAGTATTTTTAAATTATTGATTCTTACGTGAAGGCACTACTCAATAATTGTTAAAGAATTCATGCCAATATTTTATTTTATTGGTTCAATAATTGTTGCGTTGATATTTTATATTATTATTGTTTCAATAATTATCATTTCACAAAGATTCTGATTATCGGATCAATAATTTATATTATTTGAATAATATTATTAGATAGCATTATTGCCAATGTCAGAAAGTTACGTCAAGAAGAGATTTGGTCACCTGATCATGCTACCAATAAGGAGAAATCCTTATTGGAAAGCCCCTCTTTTCGGGAACCGCCTGGTTGTCATTATTGTGATTACGTAATATTATTTGTGAATAATTAATTATTGATAAGGAAATATTTATTTGATGCGGGTATAAATGATGGATTTATTTATTTTATGTGGTTATAATTGAAGGAATTAATGTTGAGATGTTTTATCAGTATTTTTGTCGGAAAGGAGGTATTAAAAATCAAACCAGTGTTCTTGTGATATATTGCGTGAGTTATAATTTTTAAATCCGACCGTTGGATCGTTGTGATTTTTGAATATGTTATACATATATAAGTTGAGTATATGTCCACAAATTTTGAACCGTTAAAAATGAACGTATGAATTGTTATGAATTTTAAGAGGTGATTAGTTCAGAAATTATTGAAGTTTCGGAATTTATCATTTTGGTGGAAAATTCTAGAATGCGTGGGCCCCACCTATGGTTGGTGAAGAAATGTGCTGAAATTCTAATTCAAATGTGGTGGATGGCAATAGTAGCAGGTAAAGCCATTAGGTAACAGGTCAAATATGCTTCGGCGTGCTAACATTTTCCTATAAATAGAGTGCTGAGTTAGAATTGAAAATCACACCAGAAACATAAGCTTTATCTCTTTCTCTCTCTATATTATCAAGAGTATTTTGTGAGTATTTAGATAATTTGAGAGTTTCTATTCAGTGCAAGGTTCCTTCGACTTTACATTCCGGTCAGAAGTACTGCTCTTTTGATGTAAGGGATTTTAAAGGTTATTATGTTTTTCAGTTTCGTACTTTTTTCGGACCTTCAAAAATTTTAGAAAAATTTGAAATGATAACTTGATGAGTTTTCTTGATTGTGTCCAAAAATGGCGATTTTTGGATGTATAGATTAGGAGTTATGGATTTTATGAGAAAAGACTATTTTAAAAGTAAACCCTTATAACTCCTTGTGGTTAACTCCAAAATTGGTAAAATTTTTATTGGGAGTACATCTATATAACATCAGTACATTCTGTAAATTTCGGAATTTTTGGACAAAAGTACAATTTAGGATAAATGTCTAAATATTCGATAGTTTTGACCATGTGAAAAATAGTAAATGAATTTTAAAAAATTTCGAGAAAAATATATGTTCAATATGGGACTATATTATGCTAAATCCCAGAAAAGAAATATTTTTGGAACTGATTTGGTATTTTTCATGAAAATGGACTAGTTATGAATAAATAAATTAAATATGTTATGTGAAGTAACAAAATTGAAAAATAGAATTTTATGGCTTGGGAATCCTATATATGGTATATGCAGATTTTTGATGAGGTTGTTGGTTATTGGTGATGAAATCTTATGAGTTTGGCATTTTTGTATGATTAAATGCATTAATTAGTAAAGTGTAAACAATTAAAATAAATTATTTATAAGTTTAAGAAATAATTAAAATATTTTGGTAGTATTAATAATATTAGATTATGAGATTATTAATTGATTTATAACATTTGGATTAAGGTGTTATAAATATTGATGTGGATTTTATTGTGAAACTTTATCTTTTTATGTTGAGGTTACTATTCACGAGTTACTATTCACGGGGTACTATTCATGACAAAATTGGTTTCTTTTTCTGACCAAATTATCGTTGATTTATGAATCTTACTTTTAAAATTAAATCCATAATTTTTTATTATCATATATAACATTTTTATAATTCTGGTGAAAAAATTTCTCTTTGACTTGAGTGTAAAGATGGGTAGATTATTGGTATGATCGTGACTATGGGTTCTTTTTGGCCAGTAGTGCAAAGTTGAATCGTTGATGGGTATGATCATGACCATTGAATTTATAATTGAATATTTTTATCTTAAGTGCAAAGGTGAATTGATCAACATAGTTATAATTATGGTTTATATAAATTCTGAAATGATTATGTATTTCTTTGAGATATTAATATCTTTGGTCTGTAGTGTAAAGATGAATTATTGATGAATATCTTTGGCCCGAATTGCAAAGATGATCTGTTGTTGAATATCTTTGCCCTGTAGTGCAAAGATGACCTGTTGTTGAATATCTTTGGCCCGTAGTGCAAAGATGAACTGTTAATGAATATCTTTGGCCCGTAGTGCAAAGATGAATTATTAATGAATATCTTTGGCCCGAAGTGCAAAGATGGCCTGTTGTTGAATATCTTTGGCATGTAGTGCAAAGATGACCTGTTGTTGAATATCTTTGGCCCGTAGTGCAAAGATGACTGTTATTGAATATCTTTGGCATGTATGCAGATGAATCATAATGAATATCTTTGTCCGTAGTGCAAAGATGAACTTTATTAGTATGATTATGAAGCGTGGGCTGTGATTTGGTATAACCATGATCTTTAATGTTTCGGGGTAAAGACACGTGATGAAAAATATCTTCGTTTTGGATGAGAAGAGAAAATTAGAACTACAATTATGATTATGAGTTATTCACATGATCGTAAACAAGATCATTGATTAATGTTACGAGTTAAAGCATTGTTGGTGGACTTTTAACATGGAGAAGATAATAGACTTTTATGGTCTATTTGACTCTTCTAATGGATCGCTTCATTCCACCGCAACTATGGTTGAAAAGTTTTATCATCTACCATATGTTCTAAATCTCGATTTATTCATCGATGAAGGCTATTGATAATTTAATTATCATTAGTTATGATATTCTTTATTTGGACTATTAAGGCTCACCCCTTTACTTCACAATTCCTTTCTGTGTAATAAGAGTGTAAATTTTGGGTCGACGGGGATAACAGGGGAATAGTGTGGTGGTCCGAGACTATCAAAGTTTCTCAACACATTATAAATGGCATGACATACAATATATAATTGTATCGAGTATAAGAGTATGTGTGTC
Source organism: Panax quinquefolius (assembly GCA_020205615.1). Lineage (NCBI taxonomy): Eukaryota > Viridiplantae > Streptophyta > Magnoliopsida > Apiales > Araliaceae > Panax > Panax quinquefolius. Next base: position 107,655,304 of record CM035159.1, read on the forward strand.
GTATATTATATGTCACTTAATAATTGATTTTGGTGAACAACAATAGGGTGAGAGTGAACCCAACTTTGGAAGGGTGTTTTTTTACACTATCATACGAGATGTCTAACGACATACAATCTGCGTGTTATCATAAAAAGGGTTGTCATCCATCACTGAAGATATCTACGAAAGACTACCTATATGATCTTGGAGTTAGGTTGAAACATAATGTTCAATTGTAGAGCGGTGGAGATAGTTTTATATCGAGAGAAGACTCACCATTGGAAGGAACACGATAAGAATCTTCTCGTTTTTTCTTTTAGGGTCATTGGATCAACCAAGGATAATTCTCCTGACATATAATATCTATCATAACTTAGATTCATTACTCCACATACGAAGGCTTCTCGAAAGACTTCTTAAAAGATTTTAATTTCTAAAATGATTCTAGATTGTCACCTTTATGTAAGGTATCACTTTGAGGTGTTGTCCAGTAGTTGGGACATGAGTCACAATGCAGATTAAAACTCACAAAGATATATATGTTGTTGTATTTTGCAGACGACAATCAGTAGTAGTAAAGTTGTAGTTATTTTTCATCTGATATATCGATTTATTTCGAGAATAGATTGGATGGATTGGACCTATTTTGGGGGCGTCACAGTTGTGCCTGTTAACTCTGCTATTGTTGGGCCTATTGTGGGTGCTGCTGCTGCTGTTACTTTTACTGCTGCAGCTGCTACTCCTACTGCTATATGTGGTCTAGGCAAGTTATTTTCTGCTGTTGTTGGGCATGGTATTACTGGTCTTGTAATGAACTAATGAAAAATGGTTGGTGACGTTGTTGTGGGCTTGGTTTTTGTGTTGCTGTTACGGGCTATATCTCACGTGGGCTAGTTCTCGCAGCTCTGATGGTGGACTGTTGCTGCAATTGCTCTAGGAATGCTGTTGTTTGGTCTGCTGCTATTTGTTATGTTTTGGCTAATGATCAAATGGCCGGTGGCTTCAGGGCTTTGTTGTTGGCTGTTGCTGTTCACATGTCTGTGGATCACAATTAATAAAGCCAATTATGGTTGGCTGGGGTTATTCCTTTATAATGTATTCACTGAGTCTCATGAATGTTTAAAATGTTTAGATTGTACAATCTTTTATTTGGCTTCTGCCCATGTAAATTTATATAGTCATGACATTATACTAGTGGACTCGAAAAATAAAAGAGATGAAAGAAGTGTGTTCTTTTAGATTTCCCCAAGTTTTTTCATCGTGTTGTAGTTTTTTCCAGCAGAATTTATTAAAAGAGAATTATTCTACGGACGAGGATCTCTAAATTGGTTAATTTTCAATTGCACATGCTTCACTTTCACATCACAATAACTGAAATTATATTACTTTCCATATATAAGAGATCCTTAGGGATTGTGGCTAAGCTGCTATCCAAACACAGGGCTACATTAGCAATCCTTTTGGACCTACTTTTGTACATGGCTCCAAATATTTACCTTATTTACGATAAAAAATTCAGTCATTGTAATAGTAAGAGCCATCATATATATTATTATTTAGTGATTGCCAGTAAATTTCATCACCTAATATATTTGTTGGTCATGTATGCTTGTTTTATAGTGATTGTTTTGACCGTCACAAATAGTTTTTAGTAATGGAAAAATTAACCACTACTAGGAGCCGTCATCTATATTATTATTTTGTGATTGTTGAAAAAGTTCATCATATAATTCCATTTTTTGTGATTACTTTAAATGTAATCATAAAGGTCCATCACATGTGGTTTTCTTTTCGTGATGGTCTTAACTGTCACCAAAGATTATTTTGAACTTTTTTCTTTGTGATGGCTTAAATGCAATCACGTTAAGGAGAAATATATAGGTGATGGTTTCATGCCATCTCGAAAATTAAAAATTAATTTTGGACAATATTTGGTGATTGAAATAGCCGTCACATATATATATATCCATGATGGCAAAATTAAACATCACCAGAGCCATCATATATATACTATTTTTTGTGATGGCTCAAATAATCCATCAGGAAATATTATCAATTGTGATTGCTTTTGAAAATCGTCACCAGGATCCATCACATATGCTTGATTTTCTATTATTTTGTGATTGCTTAAAAAGTCCATCATAAATTACTATCTTTTGTGATTGTTTTTAAAAGCTGTCACAAAATTTCGTCACGTATTCTTGTTTTTCTAGTAGTGTAATACCTATTGTTGTCTTGGAATATTAATTTGAATAACTTGAGATTCAATGATAAATATTGAGTTTTAAGGAATTATTCAAATTAAAAGCAATCAACAAGGTTAAAGAAACTACATTTTGATAAAATAAAATATGTGTAAATGAGTTTCTGAAACAGGAAATCGAAGAAAAAAAACTACTACAAGTTATGATTTAAAGGCCAAGACATATCAAAATGAAGTGCAGGCACAGCTAAAGCTTCTAAGTCAAAGAATTCAGTAAAGACATCTCGAATCTTAAGATTTGCGATTTTCGGTTCCCTAACTTTGTCGGGTAGTTGACTCTAAAGTCCGTCATCATTGGTGCTCTACCTCCCGAAGTCGCCCTCTAAATCTTCGAGATTTGATCTTCAATTTGTTGGCGAACAATCAAGCTCGAGAAAAGTGAATCGAAAGGATTCATCTTCACACTTACTTACAGCAACCTCTGAACGTAATGAAACAAGATCAAAACTTAACTTAATAAGAGCCAACCTATCACGGAACGGAGACATGTCAACACCTATGGCTGTAAGATCGTCTCCATTATCGCTAAACTTCTTCAAGTCCTCAACTCGCAAAGAATATAAAGAAAGAGTGTACAACCCAAGAATAAGGCCTGCTGTAAGACCCCAACTTATTATTAATGAAATTTAATTTTCTCTATTTATTATTTTGAAATAGTAAGGGTTGATTTGATTAATGTGGATAGTTATGGGTAAAATACATAAATATTTCAAAATAAGCAAGTGGTTATAAAATATTCATTATTGTTTGGGAATATTCGTTTGGTCGTGGAATATTCAGATCTGCTTGTCGGGGAATATTGCATTGACTGCAATGCTAGATCTTTTGTGGGCCCCATAACTTGGAAAGCGATTGGATGAAGAAAATGACAAATATAAGTTGTTTATAAATAGCAGGCGTAGTTATTACGATTAATACTATTGGAATACCCGGTGGTTAAAACACACTAATACGCATTGTTGAACAAGCAAGAGCACCAGTATTGCACCAATTATTGATTCTTACGTAAGAAGGCACTACTCAATAATGGTTACAATAATTCTTTATCAAAGATTTTATAGATTTAATAATTCTTTGCGTTGATATTTTATATTATTGTTGTTTCAATAATTGTCATTTACAAGATTTTTCATTATCGAAGCAATAATTCATATTATCCGAATAATATTATTAGATAACATTATTGGTAATGTCTAGAAAGTTCATCAGGAGAGGTTTGGTCACCTAATCAATTGCTTGCAAGAAGTGAGAGATCTTTATTCGAAAGCCCTCTTTCTGAGGAACTACAGTTGCCAAGATCTTGTGATTCAGTAATATTATTTGTGAATAATTAATTATTGATTTATATGATGAGAAAAATATTGATTTTATATGGATATAGATGGAGAAAATTTTTAATGTGACAATTGTTGAAAATTAATATTTTATATTTTTACGATAAAATAATTCATTTAAATATATTATTTTAATAATATATTAATTGGTGATATTTTATAATGAATGTGGGATATATGAGTATATGAGGATGAAGAGTATTTTTGTGGTATTAAATGTTTAACACATATTTTGTGTGTTGGTGGACACAATTATTGACCGAAATTTGATTATAGCCTGTAAAATCGCCCGTTTGTGGATTTCGGTTAATTTCTGTTTGGAATTTGAAAAAACTTCTTTCTGCAAAGTTGTAGATAATGGAATTTCCTATGAAAAAACGTGAGTTTCGAATTTTTCTGATAAAAGAACTATTTATTATGAATTATTTAAGTTCCGAAGCTCCGAAATAATTGATTTTTGGAAGTTTTAATTATGTTTTTTAAGAAAAACGTTTTTCAAATGTTGGTGGCCATCTTTAACATGTGCTTGGTGGCTGAAATCAGATTTCAAAGTGGGCGTAGGAATGTGTTTTGTAAATATTAATATTATATTAAATTTTACGCTTTGGTGTTCTAAGCATTTTCCTATAAATAGGGTGCTTAGGTTAGAATTGAAAACCACACTAAATCAAGTTTTTTCTCTCTATATTATCGAAGCGTATTCTTGTGAGTATTTTGAGTATACTTTGAGTATTGCTATACGTCTGCAAGTTCAAGTCATAACCTATATCAGGGTGTTTCAACTTAAATCTTTCTCTTTCGAGGTAAGGGGTGTTATTTTATTCGAAAATGATATTATTTCTTCAATATCATTATCTTGAAATATTGGTTGGAAATTTTATCAAATTTGGAACTTTTTCATGTCTGGGGTTACTATTCATGAGTTCTTATTCACGAGTTACTATTCATGAGTTACTATTCACGAGTTCTTATTCACGAGTACTATTCACGAAGCGTGAAGATGTTTTTTGTGAAATTTCTATCTTTTGGTGTCGAGTTACTATTCACGTATACCACACTATTCACGATATACTGACTATTCACGAATCATTTACACTATTCACGGAAAAATTAAATTTTATTTTTCGTCTCAAAATATCTATCATGGATATTAGCTTTGATTGTATCCATGTTTTGATCATTCTTGAATTTTACTCCACTCGATTACTTATGAAGTATTTTTGAACTTGAATTGTTTAAAATCTGAATCCTTAATATTGTTCTTTTGTTTCATCGGATTCGTTTCCTTTAAAATATTTTTCATCATCATCACCCTAAATGATGATATTATTGAATATCTTTGGCTTTGTAGTGCAAAAGATGAACAGTGTTGAGATGAATACGACCGATCGATTAATATCTTTGGCCCGTAGTGCAAAAGATGAAGCAGTGTTTAAATGAACATGATTAATCGATGAATATCTTTGGCTCAGTGTAAAAGATGAATATTTGATTCCGGATGTATATTGATTGATGTTAAGGGGATAAAAGATAGCGATGAACTTTTAAATTCATACATGTAGAAGATAGTAGTTTGCATTCTCTACTTAACTCTTCTAATGAATTATTATTTCATTGCGAATATTGATTTAAAATTTGTTGTCTATTGTATTCTATTAGATTTTTCCTGTTCAAGACTAACGATAATTTGTTGTATATTATCTTAGTCATAATATTCTTTCTTGAGCTAGTTGAGCTCACCCTTTTCCTTTTTGTTCCATTTTCTTCTCGAGGCGAGAATGTAGCGAGTACTAGTCGGGGTATGGAATGAAGGTTCTACAGAGAGTTGTTTAGTAGTCCTCACCATTTTTGTAAAATAATATATCAATAATTGTGATGGAGATTTATTTTGCGTGTGGATATTGTCAGAAGACAATAATTATATTTAAACTCACAAAGATATATGTCTTGTCATTATTTTGCACGACAAATGTATTAATAAAGTCAGAAGTTATTTCATGCCATGTATTTGGCGACTCGTAATTGGTTGGATGGAATGGACCTATTTTGGGGGCGCCACACCATGAAATGATCTAGGAAGAAGGTTTGGGCGGAAGTTTCCTTAATAATCAATCGGCCAAGTATCTCATGGGGAACCGAAAGCCAGAGACGCCCAAATTTTTCAGACTAGAAGATGATATCTGGAAACCCCTCCAAGAAATAAGATCCCCCTTTGGATAGAAGGAAGCTCCGGTAGGAACTACTTTAGAGGCCATCATGGAATTTATTGAGGCAAGAGATGGAGGAGCAGAGGGATGTTGTAGGGTTGAGGATTCCTCGAAGCCTTGGTCACCTGGAGGATAACCAAGGTCACTATATGGCGAGTGGGCAACATCCGGATGGAGAGCATCAAATAAAGCGAGTGCCTCAACAGGCAAAGGCAAATCTTTCATCTTCTCGCTCTGAAAAACAAAATGTCAAAGCACAATATATTAAAAAACAAAGAAAGAAATGAAATTCAAGACAAATCATATGTTGATTAAAGAAGGATACTCACAATATAGTCAATGGAAAAGGAGTCGAGAGATGTCACAGAAAGGGGAATGTTATTCAACCCACCCAAAGTGTTATCAACAATGCCCTCCCGAGCAATCACAAACTCGGTAGAATCTTTCTGGGGAGGATGAACATCACCAATAATTTCAGAATGATTCCCCCTCGGGGAAGTAAGAGCCTCATCAACATCTTCACATTCATCATGAGGAGCAGTCATAGGAGGGTGTGAAGAAATAGTTGTATCACCCACAGCAGGACTCGAGCTAACATCGGATAAGGTGTCATTAGCATCAAGACTACCACAATCATCGCGAGGAGTAGATGACTCAATATCAACAAGGACAAGTTGGGGAGGCTCACGACTAGTGGAAACCGCCGCGGCCACCTCATTGGCAGTACTACATATGAGCCCAAGAGGAACGTCATCATCATCATCATCTTCATCGACCATGGTAACCTAAAAAAAAATATAAAGGAAACATTTACTCAACGATATATGAAAGTAGTAATACAAGGGATGAAAGAAAAACGAGAATAGTACAGCAAAAAATTACCAAATTCCTACTGCGCTTCTTGGTCGGATCCTCAGCTGCCGGCATAATAGAATCAGCACTATCAAGAGGGTGTTTTGCCAATGGCTTTATAATAAGCCTAATAGGATGAGGACGACTGACTGAAACCACAGTAGAAGCAATATGAGGCACTACTTCAGAATTAGTAGTAATACCTGCTCTCGTTTTAGAACGAGTAACTCTCATTGCCTCAGCGTCAGAGGATCCCTGGGGAGGAGCTGTAGGAGACACCCGAAACAGAGCCTGTGGTGGAAGACTCGAAATAAGTGGGAGCACATGCGGCAGAAAAGTATTCGGATCACCTCGAGGAGGAATGTCGCTAAATGAGAAAGAGAAGACTTAGGCATCAAGACCTGCGCCAATCAACCGACTCATTGGCCGCCAAAGTGTTGGGACGGATATTGGTCTTAGGAGAGCATAGCATGATCGACCCCATTGGAGACGCTCGAGAATAAAGCGGCAATGAACAAATTAAGGTATCATCCTCCCATCTTTTAAGATTAATTTTCCAGTAATTACGTTCGCTAGTAGTATATCGCCCATTCCGGGAATTATCTGGTATGACAAAAGGAAGTGGTCTATAAGGATCACTTTGTAGCCTCGGAAATGCCCATGTAAAAGAGGGGGTCTGAGACGAAAAATCGAGAAGAAGAATTTCATAATTCCCCGGCGGTGTGTGATGAAAAGCGTTCTCGGTTATATCCAAATTGTCTCATGCCCCTGTGAGGAGAATACAGTACAGTGCCAAAACTATTATTCTCAAGAAAATAAGGAAGCTCAGAGATCAAGGAAAAGAACCAAGATAAAGTGCGTAACCACTCAAGTCGGTTCTGTTGAGGCTCGAGAGTATGTAAATTTGTGCTTGTAAAAATTACGTAGATGACCGCGACCCCCTGAAACAATGGTATAAGGACAGGCAGTGAAGCATGAATAATTATCAAGAAAAGGCCACAAATCCGTACTATCGAGGCTAAATCGATGATCAATCCAACGTGCCATGCGAGGAATGATGTTGGGTAAAAGAGGAGACTTCTTCTTTTGCTTAGAGGAATAGCCCGAAAAGCGTTCGAAAAGAAAAATCTGAAGGAAGGAGCATGGAATGAAGCAATTGACATCATATGTAAGACCCCAGCTTTTATAAATAAAGATGAATTTTTTTTATAAATATTATTTTTGAATATTATGGAATAAATTTGATATAATGTTATAGTTGTGGGTAATATTTATAAATTTTGCAAAGTAAGCAAGTTGTTATAAAATATTCGTTTGATCGGGAATATTCTTTTTGTTTCGGGGAATATTAGATTTGACGACTCAATCATCAGTGGACCCTATTAACCAAGTATTGTCGTAGTTAGAAAACGACAAAATTATTTTTCTATAAAAATAATTGGCAGAGGTGTTACTCGTAAAAACTGGCATTGAACTACCCAAGTAGTAAAAGTACAAGCGATGTCGCGTAGTTGTATAAGTAGCACACGATATTGATTATTGATGCTTTACGAGAAGTCACTCGGTTATGCTCAATTATCACTACGATAATTCACGCATCATATCTCTTATATTATTGATTCAATTATTATCACAAAGATCATCCGTGATAATATGTTATAGTATTAAATTATTAATTGAGACGACAAGTTATAAATGATTAATAATTGTTGAAAGATTAAATATGTGTTGATTAAAAATAAAATAATTTGTGGTAATATTTATTCAATCCTGATGTATATAAAGAGTCATTATGAGATGTTTGTGGTAAGTTTGATTATTTTATGGGGGGCCCGTATGTCATCATCTAAGAGTCCCTTCACATCGATAGTAATTACCTTTGTGAATAGTAATTACCTTTCGTCGATAGTATTTACCTTCGTCAATAGTAATTACCTTTGTGAATAGTAATTACCTTTGTGAATAAGTAATTACATAAATCGATAGTATTTACCTTCAATCAATACTAATTACCTTTATGAATAAGTAATTACCTTTGTGAATAGTAATTACCTTCGTAAATAGTATTTACCTTCACAATAGTAATTACCTTCTTGATAGTAATTACCTTCGTCAATAGTAATTACCTTCGTCAATAAGTAATTACCCCTTCGTAAATAGTAGTTTGTCCCTTCAATATTACCAAGAGTTAAGCGCCTCTTGATTGTTCCAAGGGTTAATTACCCCTTCGCAAATAGTAGTTGTCTCTTCAATATTACCAAGAGTCATTTTGACCCTTCGTTAAGACCAAAGAGCCATCCTCGGTTTTTCTATAAATAGAAAGCTCATTCCTTCATTATTTCTTACAAATTCATTCAAACTCTAGAGAGAGAAACTATAGAGAGAAAGAAAAAAATATTTTGCTACTTCACTTTTCCAATATTTAATTTCTTAAGGTAGGGAATATTATTTGTTGTGCCGTAAGGGTGTTATTCTTTCTTATTCATGAAAATAATTGTTGTTATTCCATTTCTTATTATTCATTGGAATAACTTTGTATCATGATTTTCTATACTTGGTGACATTCTTTATTATTACATTGGAACATCCTATACATGTGTTTCACACCGGACTGGTTAAGTCTTTTTATTATTATACTGTTGGAATATCACATGCATGTGTTTTACACAGGACACAGTTCCATTTTATTATTTCGTCTTTATTATTCTATCGGAATATCATGCATCGTTTATCTGTGGGACTGGTTCCATCATTTATTATTCGCATTTATTATTACATTGGAACATCACTTGCCGGTGTAATTTCTTTTTGACACGGTTCCGTTATTATTATTACTGTTGGAATAACACGTCTTTTGTCTTGATCTATCGCATGCATGGTGATTTCTTTTGTTATTCCATTCTTTATTATACCCAGTTGGCTAAAACTTTGACTTCTATACTCCATGAAATTAGTAGAATATTCTTGATATTTGCGTTTCATCCAGTATCTTTTCATGAAATATTCTTCTGATCATTCTTGAATTTTACTCTACAAAACAATTATCATGTTGACAATTTGGGCGTTAATAATTCTGGATAAAATAATTCTTGAACTTGTTTTATTGAATTCTTATATCATTGTCATCATCCTCGTGTTATATTATGTTATCTTTGGCTTACGTGCGTAGATGAACTTAGTATGATTATGACCGAGGATCATTCGGTATAATCATGGCTTGATATAAATGATGTGACAAAAGTCCTCGGTGGCACAATGTAATCACGATGATGGATAGTTTTGGTATGATTATGACGGGGGTGATTCGGTATAGTCATGGCCATTGATAATTTGATGAGAATCCTTATGGTAATCTGAGGATGATTAGATATTGTGGTTTATTCATTAAACTGAGTCTTAGTGATAAAATTGATGAAAACTTTTAAAACCTAAAGATAGTAGACTTTATTTTACTTGACTCTTTTAATGGATTGCGATATTCATTGCAGATTAAAGCTGGTTGTCTATTGTATTTTATCGGTTTAACATTGTTGAAGACTATTGATAATTTATTCGCATTATCTTAGTTATAATATTTCTTCTTGGGCTAGTTGAGCTCACCCTTTCTTTCACTTTGTTCTCTTGAAATGAGAATATAGTTGGGACTAGTCGGAAAAAGAGTGATGGTCCAGAAGATAGCATTAGTAGTCCTCACTATTCATTAAATAGTGTGACAATAAATGTAATGAGGACTCATTGTGTGACGCACCCAAAATTAGGTATACGTCACCCATCTTGGGTCGCCACTTACATGGTACATAAATTCAAATACAAACTTAATTATACATCTATCGTGTAACATACGACAATACATAAACTGAGAGTTCTAATAGGAATATTGTCTACTAGATATTATACAAACTCAAAAGGAGTCCTCATTACAACTATTATCACACTATTTCACAGAATAGTGAGGACTACTATTGCTATCCTCGGACCATTACTCCGCTTCTCGACTCGTCTCGCCTATGTTCTCATTTCAAGAGAACAAAGTGAAAGAAAGGGTGAGCTCAACTAGCCCAAGAAGAAATAATATGACTAAGATAATGCGTAATAAATTATCATTAGCCTTCAACAATGTTGTTAAACTGTTAAAATACAATAGACAACCAGCTTTAATCAAGTAGAATGAATACGCAATCCATTAAAAGAGTCAAGTAGAAAATAAAGTCTCACCTGCCTTTTAGGTTTTAAAAGGTTTTCATCAATTTTTATCGCCGAGACTCACTTTAATAAATAAACCACCACATCTAATCATCCTCGCACTACCTGGCCAAGGATTTTCATCAAATTATCAATGGTCATGACTATACCGAATCACCCCGGTCATAATCATACCAAAACTATCCATCACCGCATTACAAAGTGCCACCGAGGACTTTTTATCACATCATTTATAACAAGCCATGATTATACCGAATGATCCTCGGTCATAATCATACTAAGTTCATCTACGCACGTAAGCCAAAGATAACATAATATAACATGAGGATGATGATAATGACATAATAATTCAATAAAACAAGTTCATGAATTAATTTATCTAGGAATTATTAACGCCCAAATTGTCAACAAGATACTCGCTTTGTAGAGTAAAATTAAAGAATGATCGTAAGAATATTTCCATGAAAAGATATCGACGAAGCGAAAAATATCAAGGATATTCCACTAATTTCATGGAGTATAAGTCAAAGTTTTAACCAACCGGGTATAATAAAGAATGGAATAACAAAAGAAATCACCACGCACGCGCAGATTTCAGATGTATGTAAAGTTATTCCAATGTAATAATAATAACTAACCAGTCGTGAAATTCACAATCGGCTGTGATGATCCAATGTAATAATAAATGTCAATAATAAACAATGGAGCTGTGTCCGTGTAAACACATGCATGTGATATTCCAATGTAATAATAAATGCGAATAATAAACAATGGAACTGTGTCCTGTAAAACACATGCATGTGATATTCCAATGTAATAATAAAGAATGGAATAATGTAAGAAGATCACCAAGTATAGGGGATTCACAGACACAAAAGTTATTCCAATGTAATAAATAAAATGGAATAATATATGATTTCACCAAGTATAGGGTATGCCACAGATATACAAAGTTATGTATAGGGTATACCACTTTTTACAAAGTTATTCCAAATGTAATAATAAACAATGGAATAACAATGTAAGTTCTCTTCATGAATACAAAAGAATAACACCCTTTATGTGTACAACAAATAATATTCCCTACCTTGAAGAATCAATATCAGAAGTCAAGTAATAGAATCTCTTCTTTTTTCTCTATAGATTTTCTCTATAGCTTCTCTCTATAATTTCTCTCTAGAGTTTGGTGAATTCGTAAGAAAATAATGAAGGAATGAGCTTTATTTATAGGAAAATGGAATGATAAGTAAGTAATCCATGAGCGGTCCGATTGATTTACTTTAATCTGACGGTCCATATTTAAAGCAAAATCTTTTAAATAAAATATCATATATTCTATTTATATAAAAACATTTTACTATGCAAAACACTACGCAACACTATACTGAAAAACACTATGCATAATAAAATATAATATATTCTATTTATAGAATAACTTTAATAAAGTATTCTATTTTATATAAAAGATGTTTCGCATTTTATTACGTTAATAATACTGAATAAAACAAAACGTCATTATCGCTATAATAATTCATATTATTAATCGACAATAATGGAATCAAACCGGTGACTTCTCACATAAGCATCAATAATCAATACCGTGTGCTACTTATGCAACCACACGTATTCGTACTTTTACTATCGAAAGTAGTTCAACAAGATCAACCAGTAAAACTTCCGTCGTTATTTCAATAAAATATTTTTGCCGTTTTCTCAATCCGACAATAATTTTGTTGTGGGGTCCACCAATGATTGAGTAGTTATGCGAATATTCCCCGCTAAATCGAATATTCCCTAATTAATCGAATATAATATAACCACTTGCATACTTTGCAAAAGTTATAAATACTACCCACAACTATAATATTATCTCAAATTCACACCATAATATTAAAAATTATTTCGACAAAATTTAAATCTTTATTGATAAAATATGGGTCTCACAATCTCCCTCCTTATGGAATTTTGCCTCTAAATTAGGGGTGCGATACTGGTATGATAAAGAGGTGAGGATACCTTGAATACCTTTATCGTTGAAAACATTAAATTCATCTTTGTAATCCTACCAAAGATATTCATTAACAATTCATCTTTTTGACTACAAAGCTAAAGATATACAATCAGTAAAACCAATAATCTTTGAGACGCATTTTTTAATAGTATCACAACCACGAATTATCCATGCACTTCTCGCCAAAGATATTCGTGTTTTCAATTACTGGCCATGATTATACCGAATAATCTCTTGGTCATAATCATACCAAGTCTATCAATGCACTACGGCCAAAGATGACTTTTACCACATCCATGAATTAATATTTCATTGCTGAGACTCAGCTCAATAATTAATCCATATCATATTATAAATACTGCCCACAACTATAATATTATCTCAAATTCACACCATAATATTAAAAATTATTTCGACAAAATTTAAATCTTTATTGATAAAATATGGGGTCTCACACATTGAGTATGGATATTGTCTAAATGATAATATTCCTATTAGAACTCTCAGTTTATGTATTGTCGTATGTTACACGACAGATGTATAATTAAGTTTGTATTTGAATTTATGTACCATGTAAGTGGTGACCCAAGATGGGTGACGTATACCTAATTTTGGGGGCGTCACATCATACCTGAATAAAAATTAAATAAGGAAAAGGTTAAAGGAAAAGAAGTGTGGTTTGAAAAACAAATAATAAATATAACAAATATATATATATATATATATATATATATGAAAGTGATTATGTGACGCCCCCAAAATAGGTATACATCACCCATCTTGAGTCGCCAAATACATGGTACAAAATACAAATACAAACTTAATTATACAAACGTCGTGTAATATACGACAAAACATAGCTGAGAGTTTAAATAGGAATATTGCCTTCAGACAATATCCACTCTCAAATAGAGTCCTCATTACATTTATTTTCACACTATTTACAGAATGAAATGAGGACTACTAATGCTCATCATCCGATAATCACTCCTTTTCCGACTCGTCCAAATTTATATTCTCATTTCTCAAGAGAATAAAGTGAAAGAAAGGGTGAGTTCTAACTAGCCCAAGAAGAAATATTATGACTAAGATAATACGAATAAATTATCATTAGTCTTCAACAATGTTAAACCGATAAAATACAATAGACATCAAGTTTAACTACAAATGAACAAGCAATCCATTAGAAGAGTCAGTAGAGAATAAAATCTACTATCTTCTATGATTTAAAATGTTTTCATCAATTTTTTATATATCACGAGACTCACTTTTAAAAAATAAATCACATCATCGAATCACCCTCGATTTACGGGCCAAGGATATTCATTAAATCATCAATGGTCACGACTATCTTTGAATAATCCTCGGTCATAATCATACCAAGTCCATCTCTCGCATCGTAAGCCAAAGATATACAACAATAAAACCAATAATCAACAATCTATCTTTGCACGTAAGCCAAAGATATATAATTCAATAAACAACAGTCCATCTTCGCACGTAAGCCAAAGATAACTTTCATCGCCATATAAGCATAAGGATGATGATAATGATATAAGCATTAATCAAACTAAAACAGGGATAGACTTTAAATTTATCCAAATATTATCAGTCACTTAATAAACTCATAATCTAATATTATTAATATTATAACAATATTTTAATCACCTCTAATTTATTTCAATTATTTACACTTTATCAGATAATGCATTTAATCATCCAAAGAATGCCATACTCATAAGATTTCATCACCAATGATCAAATCCCTCATCAAAAATCTGCATATACCTTATATAAGATTTTCAAGCCATAAAATCCTAATTTTCCAACTTTGTTACTTCACGTAACATATTTAACTCATATGTTCGTAACTAAACTATTTTTATGAAAAATACCAAATCATTTCCAAAAATATTTATTTTCTGAGATTTAGCAGAATATAGTCTCATAATGAACATATATTTTTCTCAGAATTTTTAAAATTCATTTACTATTTTTCAAAAATCAATTTCTAATTAATTCCTTAAGAAATTAGCTACCTCAAGTTTAACTCCAGAAATTCCTAAATCTTGGCAGGATCTTACACAAGTTAACGTGATCTTCCAGTTTTAATTTCATGGTCATCGGAGTTATAGAACTCCCGTTATAGCATTTTTCGTCGGAAAAACCTAAATATTGAAATGGTCATAACTTGCTCATTTTAAGTCGGAATGAGCTCATTTTTGGACAGGAGGTACTTTATACCATATACTTTCATGTCCTAAAAGGCCGGAATTTTTCTCACAAATTAAGTGGTCGAAACAGTCCTTTTAAAATCGTGGCAGTAGCCTTTTTTATATTTTGCAGTTTTTCGTACTTTGCTAAAATCAGTCCACACAAAAATCTACAACACCTTTTCCAGTGATTCCACTTGGATAAGTTAGGAAACTCATAGATCTAACTCTAGTAATTGACCACACTTAAAAATTCGAAATATAATAGGAGATATGGATAATTGAATTTTATGTTCCATTTTCACCAAAATCTGATTTTCAACCCTTTGTGATTTCTAAGAAATTTTCATGTTTTCACATAATAACCAACATAACTCATGATGAAAATGACATAATAATTCAATAAAACAAGTTCAAGAATTAAATTATCCAGGAACTAATAATGTCCAAATTATCAACATGATACTTCTTTGTAGAGTAAAATTCAAGAATGCTCAGAATAATATTTTCATGAAAAGATAATGGATGAAGCTCAAATATCAAGGATATTCCACTAATTTCATGGAGTATAGAAGTCAAAACTTTAACCAACTGAGTATAATATAGAATGGAATAATAAAAGAAATCACCATGCATGCCAGATTGCTTGATGTATTGTGTTATTCCAAGAGAATAATAATTAACGGAACCGGTCGAGCGTGTCGTAATACAAACCGACAAGATATTCCAATGTAATAATAAAGAATGGAATAACAATGAAATCACCATGTATGCGGTACTTGCATAGGCGGGTTATTCCATCGAATAATAAATGATGGAACTAGGTCCCAAGAACGCATGACGGATATTAAACGAGAATAATAAAGAATGGAATAACAACAGAAATCACCACGCATGCATTGATCAGCATGTATGCAAGTTATTCCAACAGAATAATAAATGATGGAACCAGTCCGGCAGAACGCATTGCATGAGGATATTCCTACGTAATAATAAAGAATGGAATAATAGAAGAATTTCACCATGTATGCGGTACTTGATATACAAAGTTATTCCAACATAATAATAAGGAATGGAATAACTGAAAAATATTACCATGTATGCGGTACTTCGCATATACAGGTTATTCCAACGTAATAATAAGGAATGGAATAATGAAGTTCTCTTCATGAATCTGAAAGAAATAATACCCCTTACCTTATAAAGAAGAATCGGATAAAGAAGTAGTGAAATAATGAGAATACTTTTCTTCTTTCTCTCTATAGTTTCTCTCTCTAGAGTTTTGTGAATTCGTAAGAAATAATGAAGGAATGAGCTTTATTTATGAAGAATGGATGAATAGTAGCCAATCCATGAACGGTCCAGATTGATTTACTTTTAAACGGACGATCCAGATTGGTTTACAATAAAATATAATATATTCTATTTATTGCCTAATAAAACGAATAACTTTATAAAAGTATTTTGTTTTATATAAAAAGATTTTACTATGCAAAACACTATGAAGGCACTATACAACACTATGCATAATAAAATATAATATATTCTAATTATTGTCTAATAAAACGAATAACTTTATAAAAATATTACATTTTATATAAAACAATTTTACTATTAGCCTAATAAAACGAAATACTTTATAAAAGTATTTTGTTTATATAAAAATCTTTTCTATTTTATTACATTAATAATACTAATAAAACAGAACTCATCATCATTATTACAATTCACATTATTAATCGACCAGGTCGTTCCTAGGAAAGAGGGGGCTTTCCAATAACCAGTTGCTGCTGGTGCTGACGTCTTCGCATTGTCATTGTTGAATCTCCTCTTTTTAAAATCTCCTCCCGACTCGCTTCTTCTATTTTCATGGCCATGATTACCATCAGAGTGGTTACCGCCTTTGTCCGTATTTTTCTTTCTCCGTTGGTTATCGTTGTTCTGATGACTGCTGTCACCAGTATGATCCTGGTTGTGGTCCCTCGATTGAACGTACTCGTTATCTCGCTCTAATAATTGAGCCTTGTTGACAACATCTGAATAGAGAGAAAATTTATGAGAAATAAGATATTGACGTATGTCGGGTTTCAAACCTCTCAGAAACATCCGCGTCATACGTTCTTCATTCTCCACCAAATGAGGTGCAAACCTGGATAACTCTGCAAACATCGCCTCGTACTGGGACACCGTCATTTATTTTGTTCCAGTCTAATGAACTCCACTTCCTTCATATGACGAATACTTTCAGGAAAGTACTTGTCATTGAATAGTTTTTGAAACGTCTCCCAAGACATACTGAGTGCGGCTGGATGGGTACGCTTCACAGATTCCCACCAGTAATCTGCCTCATTACGGAACATAAAGGTGGCGAATGGAACCTTCTGTTCCTCCGTGCATCCCAAGATATTGAATATCTTGGTAATTTGTTTGACCCACGTTTCTACCTTAATCGGATCCGGCTTTCCCCAAAATTCTGGTGGTCCCAACTCTTTGAACTGCTTGGCTGTGACAAACGGTGCGGTGTTATCATTTTCTCATGTATTTTGTGCACAAGTCTCCCTCGTCTGATTTTGCATGAACTGCAAAAAGCTTCTAAACATTCCGTCGTTCATCGTCTGATCAGTGGTGTTGTTTATAGGAGGAACATTGTCGGTCTGTTGCATGTTCTCCTCATTGGTGAGTAAAGGAGTCTTCACAGTCTCATTTACTCCACTGTAAACATTCTCAGTCGACATTCTCAAATACTGTCATAAAACAAGGGTTAATTAAAGAAATCAACATATCACATAATATCCCTATATACTGACCAACCAACAAATAAGCTTAGGTAAGACACACTAGCGAAGGTTTTACTCGTATCTCCCCTCCTAATTCTATTTCCCGATCTCTGCTAAAGATCATATCCCTAAGCTCTGATACCAACTGTGACGCCCCCAAAATAGGTATACATCACCCATTTTGAGTCGTCAATAACATGGTACAGAAACAACTACAACTTTATTAATACAACATATAAACTATGAGTTTAAATACAAATATTGCCATCTAGACAATATTCACACCCAAATAGTCCTCATTATAATTATTGATACATTATTTTAAAAAAATGGTGAGGACTACTAAAACAACTCTCTAGAACCATCATTTCATACCCCGACTAGAACTCGCTACATTCTCGCCTCCTGAGAAGAAAAATGGAACAAAAAGGAAAAGGGTGAACTCAACTAGCCCAGTAAAGAATATTATGACTAAGATAATATAGAACAAATTATTGTTAGTCTTCAAGGGGGGAAAATCTGATAAAATACAATAGACAACAAGTTTCAGATCAATATTCGTAGCGGAAATAATAATTCATAGATGAGTTACGTAGAGAATGAAATCTACTATAATCTATGAATTTAAAAGTTCATCATCATTATTTTATCCCTGTAACATCAATCAATACTCATCTTGAATCAAATATTCATCTTTTCACTACAGGCCAAAGATATTCATCAGTTGATCTTGTTCATCTCAACACCTGTTCATCTTTGCATTACGGGCCAAAGATATTCATCAGAAAATCATTAATCTTTGCACTACAGGCCAAAAATATTCAGTAAAATCATCATTTAGGACTGAGGATGATGAAAAATATTTTAAAAAAAACGAATCCAGTGAAACAAAAGAACAAATATTAAGGATTCGTACTTTAAACAATTCGAGTTCAAAAATACTTCATAAATAATCATAGTGGAGCAAAATTCAAGAATGATCAAAACATGGATACAATCAAAGCTAGTATCCATAATAGATATTTTGGACAAAAAAACGAAAATTTAATTTTTCTGTGAATAGTGTCTTATTCGTGAATAAGTACTATATCGTGAATAAGTGTAGATATCGTGAATAAGTAACCCCGACACTAAAAGACAAGAATTTCAAAAGAAAAATACTATCAATATTCTAAGATAATGATATTGGAAGAAATAATATCATTTTTAAAAAATAATATCCCTTACCTTGAAAAGATCAGTATCTTACAATTTGGAATCTGGGATATAGTCTTTGAAGGGATTTGCAATCAGATATAGCAACACTCAAAGTATCAAAATACTCTCAAGAATACGCTCGATAATATAGAGAGATAAAGAGAGAGAAAACTCCAGTTTCTGGTATGATTTTCAATTCTAACCTAAGCACCCTATTTATAGGAAATTGCTTAGAACACCAAAGCAGAAAATTTAATAAAATATTATTATTTATAACAAAACTTCCTACGCACACCTTTGAATATCTGAATTCAGCCAAACATGTGCCAACATTACCAAAAACGTTTTTCATACAAAAATCAATTAAAACTCCAAAAAAATAATAATCAATTAATCCGGAACTTCAATAATTCATAATAAATAGCCCTTTTATCAGAAAAATTCAAACCTTATGTCCTTTCCATAGGAAATTCCATTCCCTACAACTTTGTAAGTTTAAGTTTTTCCAAATTTCAAATAGAAATTGACCGAAATCCACAAACGGGCGATTTTACAGGCTATAATCAAATTTCAGTCAAAAAATGGGGTCCACAAACATGAAAAACATGCTTTAAATATTTATAGTAACAAAAATACTCTTACTCCTCATTTATTCATATATCCCACATTCATTGTAAAAATATCACCATTATTATATTATTAAAATATAATAATATATTTAAATAAATTATTTTATCAGAAAAGATATAATATCAATTTTCAACAATTGTCACTTAAAAAATTTTCTCCATCTATATCCACATAAAATGAATATTTTCCTTATTATATAAATCAATAATTAATTATTCACAAATAATATTACAGAATCACAATCATCGGGCAACCAGTCGTTCTTCAGAAAGAGGGCTTTCCAATAAGGATTTCTCCTTACTGGCGCGCAATTAGATGATCAAACCTCTCCTTAGACAGAACTTTATAGACATTGCCAATAATGTTATCTAATAATATTATTCAAATAATATGAATTATTGATCTGATAATGAAAATATTGTGCAATGATAATTATCAAAACAACAATAATATAAAATATCAACGTAGCAATTATTGAATCAATAAAATATAATTTTGAACAGTAATTACTGTAACAATTATTGAGTAGTGCCTTCTTACGTAAGAATCAATAATTAGTGCAATACTGGGTAATATCTCTTGTTTTAACCATCGGGTATTCCAACAAGATAATTGGTAAATAACCACGCCTGTTATTTATAAACAACTTATATTTGTCATTTTCCTTCATCCAATCGCTCACAAGTTATGGGCACACACAAGGTCGCTATCATCACGAATATTCTCCGACAGTAAGAATATTCCACAACCAAACGAATATTTCCCGACAACAATGAATATTTTATAAACACTTGCTTATTTAAGATATTTGCGCATTTGTACCCATAACTAACCACATTAATCAAATCAACCCTTATTATTTCAAAATAATAAATAGAAGAAATTAAATTTTATTTATAATAAGCTGGGGTCTTACAGTTAAGGATGTCAAAGGGGAAAGAAGTGCTCGCCATGGCAAAAAAGAAGGTCTAATATTTAACCTCAAAGACACCTGAAAAAAAGAAAAGACAATGTCAAAAGGAGTTTGGAATCACAAATATGCAAGAAAAAATTTCTGAAATTTTGCAAAAAAAAAAAAAAAACTTTGGACAGCCTAAACGCAGCCTTCGGAGCCTTTTTTCGGACTTATAACAATATCTATCATGGTCGAAGGTTATGAATTTTGTAGGGCTCGTCGCTAACTTCGTTTTGATATATTATGGGGCCCAAAACTCCAAACGAGGTGAAAGTTATGATTTCCCCCTAGGGTTTGACCCCCTAGGGTTCGGCCCCCTAAGGTCCGGCCTCCCTAGGGTTCGGCCCCCCTAGTGTTCGGTTCTCCAGGGTTCGGCTAATTGGAGTAATTTTGTCGCATGCAGAGATTTTTTTTCTATTTCTTTAGGTTATCGTCGAAAAAAATGCCAATCTTTCTTTTTTATCCGAGGAAAAAAACCGAGATGTAATCAAGATAATGGGGCTCGGAAAACAAAAGAAAGAAAAAACATTTTTTTTCTTCGTGGTTTGTCGAAAAACATCAATCTTTCCTCATGATCCGAGGAAAAAAACCAAGATATAATCAAGGTAATGGGGCTCGGAAGACAAAAGAAAGACTAGAGTTACCTGAATAAAAATAAGAAGCAAGAAAAAGAGTACAAACAACAAAAGAGGCCATATTTTCATCATATATGTAACATATTGGTTTGAGCGAGGAGCTATGTACCCGTATTATGTAAGAGGAAGACTTTATTTCAGATAAGTCACTTCAAATAACTCGATTCTGGGTATGGGAGTATTGATAGCCCTCTGTTTCTTGTCTTGCTCTAAAGATTACTATTATAATTGACCTTTAATGGCGAAGTGAACAAGGGTTTTTTTTGGAAGCCAGTCACCTTCAACAATCGAAACGAATTATGAATTAGAGGACGATTATAATCAAGTTCCCTCGGTCTTATTGCAAAAAAAAAAATTAAAAAATACTAGGTCTCGGGTTTGTCAGTGCAAGCGAGAGGATTTCTGCCCCCAAGAGAATTGATTGTTGATGGTCATAAAAGGATTCTTGGGTTCCTGCCTTAAGAGAAGACAATTATTATTCTTGATCTGCAGTAAAAAAAAAAAAGCGTGAGTCAAAAAAGGTTCTGCAGCGGAGGAATTTTATATTGCCTATATAATCATGTTGCAAGCAAATAAAGCAGCAGCAGTGCAGCACCTAGCATTTTGGATGCAAGAAGTAAAAAAAAAAAAATTGGCCAACGTGGGAATGACAAGTATAGGCTATAGCTTCAAGGGGTCCCTTATTATGGCAAAAAAAAGCAGCACCTAATGAAATAATTAATCATGGAGA
Source organism: Panax quinquefolius (assembly GCA_020205615.1). Taxonomy (NCBI): domain Eukaryota; kingdom Viridiplantae; phylum Streptophyta; class Magnoliopsida; order Apiales; family Araliaceae; genus Panax; species Panax quinquefolius. Next base: position 107,677,293 of record CM035159.1, read on the forward strand.
AACAGAACCTCTCAAAAATAAGATAAGTAAATGTTTTATTTATTTATTTATTTATTTATTTATTGAAAAAATAAAATAAGATTTTATTTTATTTTTAAAAAAAACATAGGGTTCGGCACCTCCCTATAGGGTTCAGCCAACATTCAAAAAAAATGGTTACCTCATTTTGTATAGGGTTCGGCCAACATTCAAAAAAAAAAAAAATTGGACTCAGAAGGGTTCGGCGTGAAAAGGAAGAATACCTTATTTTGTGTTCCTAGCACATGGCGTGGATGTTATGTCATCAATGCATGCTCCATTCCTTTTCTTCAACCATGTTGGAAATGCATCCAAATAAAGTGACAACACCTTGCTTACATAATCATATGATTTTGTTGGCTAACGAGGGATTGGCAACTGGCTGTATAACTTGGATGAATTCTTTTTTAGGGCAAATAAAAGTTGGAAGCATGTGAAGACTTTTCTCATACAAGAGGTGTCAGAATTATCAAAGCTATAGTCATCTTTGCCCAAAGAATTATCAAGGCTTCAGTTTGGATGCAAGACGTGTTCATCAACTACTTCTCAAAAAAATAAGATAAGTAAATATTTTATTTATTTTCTAAAGAAAAAAATAAAATAAGATTTTATTTTATTTTAAAAAAAAATTGATGCAGCAGGGTTCGGCGTGAATAGAGACTGTGGCTATCATGATGCATAATCATATGATTTTATTTTATATGATTTTATGATTTTGTTTGTTTTAAAAAAATAATAATAATCTCTCTTCAAATTAAGAAAGATTTGATTTGATTCCCAAAACAAAGAAAGTTTTAATTTCCAAAATAAAATTAAGATTTGATTTAATAAAATTAAGATTTTATAAAATTGAGATTTGATTTTGGAAATAAAATTAATGTTTGATTTGAAAAAAATGAAAGAGTTGGTGGAAGTTCACAGAAAGTTCAAGCATGCATTCTTCTGTAGCAATGAACGATGAAATCCTAATCGTGATAGCAGGGAATGATATAATGATATAAAAATAAATTATTATTATTATTTTTGTAATAGGAATGTTTTGATTTTATTTCCAAAATCTTTGAAAGAATTTGATTTTCAAAAATAAAATAAGATTTTATTTGTTAATATATAATTTAATATATCCTGATTTTGTTTCCAGGAAACAAATATTGGGCAAGATACAGAAAGATTTCAGAAGATTTTTCAATATGTCCAAGGAAGAACCTCGCTAGGTCTTGCCTTCCTAGGGTTTAACTCCCTAGGAGTTCCCTCTTCTAGGACCATTGTCTTCAAGACCTGTAAAGTGAAGTCCCGCAAAATCGTTCAAAGGCTGGAAGTTTTCTTGCACGATCGTCTATTTGGAAATGCGAATCTCGCGCAGGGGGCAAATGTGGGCCCAAGTGTAAAATTAGGATTCACATGACCTAATTGAATTAAATACGCAATTAGGGTTCCACGACCTCATTAAATATGCAAATTAGGGTTCGCATAACCTAATGGAATGAAGACGAAAAAGTCAGAAATAAATGTGCTAGACCCGGGAGAAGCCTCCACGTGTCCCGAAGCAGAAGACTCGTGGAGGCGACTCGATTTGGGAATTGATTGAGGGATTGGATTGGTATTTGAAGGGATTGAATAATATGGGCATTATTCTAATGACTAAAGGGCATTTCTAGAATTTTCCTGAAAGTATGTGCCTCGCACATGACTACTTTCCAGAAAATTCTATAAATACCCATTTCATTCTATTGGGAAGGGGACTTCTCTTTAGACTCAAGACTTGGACTCTTGGAAGATCAAAGGGACTATTTTTGATGACTTAAAGGCTTAGAGATTCTACTTAAAAGCACTAAAAAGGTTTGGACATTATGCTTGGTCTGAGATGAATATATATTGCAGCTCTGACCTTGTATTTATAAAGGCTAGTGAAAGGGTGCAAACTGGGGGTTGAACTTGACTACTTTAAATTTATAATTAAAACAAAGATCGAAGAAAAGTAGATGAAAAGATGAAGATCGATCTTTTGAATAATGTGGATAGACTCTAATAATATTATACACAAGTGCATGCTTGTGATATACAGTTTACCTAGTTGTGCTTGGAATCTATGGGACAAATACAATACGTGATAAACTTAACCGGCCTGCCGAAACTATCTCGAAATCGAATTTGAGAAAAAGAAGGAACCTAGCTATATATATATGGTATATATGTACCGTACAATTTTTTTTCCAATGCAAGTATAATTGTATCACAGTTGATGTGCATGGCTGAGAACCTTGGTGTAACTAAGACTACTAGCTAGCTGTAAGATAGCTGATTGTATTTTGTACGATAAACCAAGAAGAACAAATTAGTAAACAATCCTTCTACACTAACCAGGAATTTCCACGGGTCTAGCGACCGGTCTAATTTTTTTTTTTTTGCTTTGACTCTTAAAAAATGTATAATATTTTTTTCAACTGAAATTTTTATAGAATTCAGTGATTTAGGTATAATTTGGATACATATAAAAAACACTGTTACACAGACAACACTGTTTTTTATATGTATCCAAATTACACAAAAATCACTGAATTTTGTAAAAATTTCATTTGAAAAAAATACTATATTTTTTGGGAGTCAAAGCAAAAAAAAATAATTTTAGAACACTCAAAATTTCCGGTCCCCTAGGATAATTGATTAGGAAATAGCGGCCACTTTGATAGAAATAATATCATCTACTGCTCTTAATTAATTATAAGGAGTTCTAATTTGGAAATGAATCCATATGTTCCAAGGTCTACATAAAATTTGAAACATTTAGGCTACATATTTTGAATTGATCGATAATGTTAGGTATGGCTGAGCAAGTAATCAAATTAGAATCGAAACCACACTAAAAATCGCACAAACTGCACCAATTAAAATCGCACCAACGGTTCCGACGTATGTGGCGGTTTTAGGTGAGTTGAATAACCAAAATTACGGTTCCGATTTGGTTACTAGCCAAAACCGCACGCATAAAACCGAAACCGCACCATGCGTGTCTATGTATGTATTATCTCTAGTAAATTCTAAAGTTACTTTTCACTTGAACACGCTCAGAGAAAACTCTAGTCTTGCATTGTCATTTTTTCACCAATTGAAAGAAGATGATTAGAGTTTATATAGTCAAAAATTGAGCATTTGGTTTTTTGAATTTCGGATTTGTTTGATGCGTTACCAGAAGGGCTTATAGGTTAGGGGTCAAATTCGTTGGTTCGAGCACTTGATGCATTGGTTAAGGTCTATACTATAGTAGAATATTGTTCAAATTAGATATAGTTAGAATTATATTCTGTAAGTCCTCCCTACAATATATAAAATAAAATTTCATTCTCTCTCCAGTATATATTTTTAATTTTTGGGGAATTAAATAAACCTTCTTGCTTGTTATCGAATATATGGTCTTTGTTGTGTTATATAGCGCATGTTTTAGTTTTTACAGATTCATTCATTTATTATAAGCTAAAATTATTTTATGTCTCGCTATTCTATAATTTGATGATGAATTGACATGTTTGGCAGAAGGAGCTATGGTTTTATACTTGATATAATTCTCATTTATCGACACTCATTATTAAGTTAATTTTCGATGTGAGCTCGTGTTAAATTCTATTGAAGGCTTGGACATTTTTGTTGTTTCAATTGGTTTTGGAACCGAAACCGCACTGCACAGTTTAAAACCACACCGCACCAATTACAAGCGGTTTCGTGTGCGGTTTTGGATTTGTTAAACCGCACCTAAGCGATTTCGGGTATGATTTCGACTTCAAACCGCACCAAACCGCACCATGCTCACTCCTAATGTTAGGAGTCTTAAATGACATGACATTGAATATTTTAATAAAACATTATTACAGATTTACCCAACTAATATTATGGTGACACAACACTTTTTGAGATCAAAAATTTGAGATCCCTAACACACCACCTTTTTTTTGAATTTGTAAGTTCTTAAATATTACTCCCTCCCTTCCCAAAAGATTGTCGTTTTAGAAGGAAAAAATTTGTTCTAAAATGTTTGTCGTTTACAAGTTTTAAGGAGAATAAATTATTTATTTTTCTATATTACCCTTACCTTCTCTCATTATCCCAAGAAATTCCCTCCCTTGTATTAATAGTTTTTAACTTCTCATAAAGGGGTAGTGACGATGGAATTTCAAACAAATTTTACTTGGTAAATGATATTTTTTTAATTTATTTGTCAAAATCTTAAACAACAATCTTTTAGGAATAGAGGTAGTATATAGTTTAACGGATCTACCCATCTAATATTATGGTGACACAACACTTTTTAAGATGAAAAATTTAAGATCCCTAACAGACCACCTTTTTTTGAATTTGTAAGTTCTTAATTATATAATTAAACAGATATCATATTTGTGTTGGTAGTTTACATGTACGCTCTAGTTACTGGATGGGCTTTATAGGATTCGGACTCAATGAAATTGACACATTTTTTTATCATTGATCAATTGGCTGCATGCATTTTTAGCACAATAGATGCATTTTCCTAGCTTGACACCGACATTATTGTTTTTGCAACTCTGTGCTAATAATAACACTTGTTTGTATACTAATTATAGCTGACCAACTTAACCGAGTGACAAATTCACCGAGTACCAATCGAGCTTTTTATTTATATCTGTGCATGCATGCATGTCTCTTGATAGAGATAAAATAATGATCGAAATTCAAATTCAAGCTGAACTGCATGCTGATATCATGTTTTTATCTCCTATGTAACAGCTAGCCTTAATTCTTTCGTTATGTATATCCTAAATTTTCATAATTCGTTGAATTGTTATATAAAAAATGAGTTTAAGATTCAAATCGTATATATATATATATATATATATGATCACCAGCAGCGGTTCGTTTGGCGGGAAAAGTTAAGACCATGCATTAATTAATTACCATAAGCATGCACTTTAAAGACTTTTGTAATGCCATATCTTAACTTATTAATTTGTCTAATCTGAAAAACAATTTAAAAGATAATTTCTTCTGCTATAAGTTAAATGATATGATGGCCGGCCGGGATTGTGGATCGATTGATGTTATATGCATATTAATGCTGCTGCATGTACATACAAAGCAAATCCATGTCGTCTGGCGCGCGCCGCGTATAATTAATTAAAAAGGAGGATAACACAACGTAGAATGCCAAGTAGTTGAAGAATCAAACAAATTAATATAATTCTAAATCTTAAGAAATGAAAATATTAAAGTTAGTAATATTCCCTCAGTTTCAAAACAAGATATACATTTTTTAATCGGGCTAATTACATTTTTGTTACATCAAGTACCATTAAATTCATAATTTGGTCTCCAAACAATTTGGGTTTATAATTTACTACATCTAATACCTAATTTGATACAATTTAGTCCCCAATTTCAGAATCCAACCAAAATTGGCCGGAATACCTAAATTAGACACTTGATGTAGTAAAGTGCAATCCAAAATTTTTGGGGACCTAATCATGAATATGATAGTACTTCATATTGTACAGTACTAAATTTAGCCCTTTATTAATATAACCTCTTTTATGAATAATTTTATTTGTTCAAATGACTAATGGTTCAATTGATTGATTTATTGTTTATCCAGTTGCTACTAACACTTTTTTCTTCTTTATCGTAATGGAAAATTCATAAACAACAAAAACAATAGATTTTTTGCCCTCATTTTAATATTGAGATTGAATGGGATAAATATATATATATATATATATATATATATATATATATATATATATTCTCTTTTACAAGTCGAAAAGTAATAAATAAAGGTGGTGAGAACTGAGAACGTACGTAATATGTTCTCTTTTTTACTTACTTGTCACTCTCGATCCTTCAGAAGGAATTAAAATAAAGAGGTAGCGCAATTTGTTAATTCCCTGTACGTAACTCATCATCAAACTGATCATCCGTCGGATGCCACGAACCTCCATCGCATGCCCGCATTAATTCTTCTTTATCCATTTTATCCGCCTAAGATATTTACGGACATCAATATCACTTCCATATATACTTGAAATCTTAATTTCCATAAATCTCTCTCTCTCTCTCTCTCTCTCTCTCACACTCTCACACACATGCATTCTTTTTAATTAGAATGTTATACTACTGGAATTATATGTCCTCGGTACCACAAAAAGAATTTTGTTTGTAAATTTATAAATATTGAGATGGTATATTTTTGTTCGGTTTAATTTATTGAAATAATAAATTATTAATTTAGTAACGGCACAACAACTAAATTAAAATAACAAATTTACAAATATTATATACTTTTTATACAGTTGCTAATTTTAAAAATTATAAAACAAATAAAAACTCTTTTATTAATGTTTAATGTGAGATGGAGTAAAACTATGCACATAATTAACGGCCCTTGGGTTCCACTTCAGCCAATCAAGTATACGGGCACTTGTTGTACGTATTTAACTTAATTTGGTCACAGCCCTAAAGTAGCTAGCTAGTTCATACTATATATATATATATATATATATATATATATATATATATGTTAGCGACACTACTAAAATTATTAAAATTTATGTATATACATAGAATATGTATACTTTTGGGCGCAAATACTGAAGGATACAGAAGTCGACGCATGCAATTATCATGGCAATAGCTAAAGATTATAGGACACCAACTTCATGTGATACTTCAAACATCCATGGGAATCACATACTATTCCATTTCGTCAAGTACTTATCAAGATTGTACAGAATTATTCCAAATTAATTTAAAGATCATAATGGATATGTTAAAATCTAGGGCTCCCCCCCACAAAATGGTTTTTTCCTCTTTCCACTCTGCTCAGAATTTGTAAAGAGAGATTTTGGAGAATATATTTCTCAGCTTTTTCAGGTGTAAGATCTAGAAATATGCATGTTCTTCGATCGATCAGCTTTTCCTTCTCATGATCTGTCCCTTCATAAAAAGAATAACTAGGAGAGCAATTTGTACATTCCCTGCACATCACTGAACCTAGCAATATACGCATGATCTGGCGATGCCACAAGCCCCCATTCCAATTTAGACCTTATCTGCATGATCAAGTTGACCGTCTTTCTTCAAGTCACCCACCCACCCATACTCATCTTCTTTTACGTATGGAGCTAAGATCTTCTCTCTTTCACACACAGATATAAAGGTCGTACTTAGTAGACAAGACTATGCAAATAACAAGATGGAAAGAGTGCATATATAGAAATAGTGATTTATATTGCACTAAACTGAATAATTTGACTCGACCTGTTTTCTTGCATGAATTGTACATATCATTACTTGGAAGATCATTAAATGAATTTCTTAACATGCATCATCACTTAATTAACTAGTTTAGAATGGAGTAGGGAACATTTGGCATATTCATGCAAACAAGTACATGCATGCATAATGATAGATACGGAATGGGGTGATAAGTACGACATCAGCCCTTAACCCGAAGTACAAACCGGCCTTTGGGTTCCATCAGGGGCACCTCAGCTGAATGCGCACTTTACTTCGCCCTTTTATTCGTCAAAACACATATATGGTATGTGATACCAAATTAAGGAATATAACATATATTAATCCACATACGTGTGTAAAATATACACCTCTACTTTGTACATACGAATATATATATATATATATATATATATATATATATATAGTTTTCATGTGATAATCAGTGAATATTTGAATTGGTGACGAAGAACTAGAAAAGTTGATGTCCCATTTCCTACTGACGAACTTCTGTAGCAAGGTGAATGTTGAAGCATTAGGTTAGGCAATGAGTGGAGTATCCTTCAAAAGCATATAGCGAGGCATGAAATTGTCATATATGAGAGTTTGCATCTCCAAACTCTCCCCCCGCTTACGGCGTAAATCATTTATATTGACCAAGATTAAATTGCCTATCTATTAGATCTGAATTGTTGAAACATTCAACTCAAAATTGATTGTCAATGTAATTAACCCCCAAGATTAAATATATAAATGAGTCCAAGGCCATTCCTTAGCACGGGCGGAAGGGTTGATCGCCATGGGCCTCTGATTAGGGAGGCCTAATTATATATATATATATATATATATATATATATATATATGTGTGTGTGTGTGTGTGTCGGCCATTGAAATTTTCTGGAATTTGTAAAAATTTTGGATTATTTTCCTAATGTTTCAATTGCTTATATGGTATTATTAACTATTTATGTGACAGTGACATCTGTTGAACGAAAATTTTTTAAAGTTGAAAATGTTAAAAAATTACTTGCGGTCGATTATGACACGAGAAATATTAGATGGGTTCGCAATCATGTGCATCAAAAAGGATATGCTAGACAAATTTGATTTTAAACATTTGATTAAAGATTTTGCCTCTAGGAATATTAGAAAAAGTATTTTTCAATGAATGTATTCTTATATATTTTGTTGTAGTTGAAATTCTTATATATTTTGTCGTAGTCGAAATTCTCATATATTTTGTTGTAGTTGAACTATTATGTTTTAAGTTCTGAAAAAATATTTTTTTAGATACAGTTTTTGTACTTTTTTTATTTTTTATTTGGCAAAAATAATGTTTCAAAAAGAATCTCATTTTTATTTTTCGCTTAAGACCACCAAAATATCATAAACCACCCTGAATGAGTCGGTGCCTTATTTGGAACTTATAGCTCAACTGTAAGAGTAATCTTCAAGTTTGGAGAGTATAAATCGTATAGAGAATTTCCATTAAAATTTATACTGTATAATAACTGTATAATTTGAATGTTACAAAATTAAGTTTCCCAAACGGAGTTACTTTCCACCCAAGATGTAGTTGCACAGAGTACCTCATGTGATGTGTTACAAATCAAACATGATCAGTAGAGTGATCAGACGATATGCTACATTAGCCGAAACTATCAGTTGAAATTTGTGCCGGCTAGACATAGTAACGTAGCCTATAAATAAATAATTACAAGTACAGCCTATAGGAGTAATATAATTTGGAAAAATGCCTATAGGAGTTATTTGTCAATATGCATGTCTAGTCAACACAAGAGTCAGACTATTTTTTTATTATTATTTGACAAATGTATAATTTCCTATATATATTGAGCACTAGCTAGTATGCAAAGTACCTAGAAAATCACTTGATTGAACAAATTTGTTGCATAAAGATGGATAAGATAACGTAGGGGACCTCATGGCAAATTGCTTACTTTCATGCACAACCTTTTCTTTTCTGTACGTATATGTAGGGGTCATCAAAATTTTTGATTTTTTTTTATTTTTTATCGGTATCGACGGTATCGATTTTTTTTTATACCGGTTTTTTGATATTTTAACATTCTGTAAAAATCTAAACACCGAAATTTAATAATTTAATAATTTAATAATTAATAGTTAATGTTTTGTAATTTTATATATTAAATAATTTTTATATATTAATAATTTCTATATAATAGTAGTTTTATTAAATTTTTATATATATTAATAATATTTTGTAGTTTTATTTTATATATTAATTATTATTAATAGTTAATGATTTCTTAGTTTTTAAAAAATTATTAATATATAAAAAATTATTTAATTATTATTAAGAATTATATATATTACCATGCAGATAACCTAGAAAATCGAAGCCAAGAAAAAATCCAGACCGATTTTGTATCGAATCCAGATCAAACCGATAATTGCATCTGGGTTTGATTCTTTTTTTTCGATAATTTTGAATCGGTATCGGTTCGATTTTTTTACCGATGAGCACCCCTACGTATATGGTTCACACTTTACATCCACGAACTGGAACTAATTTCCAACTCCATTTAAATTGAAATTAATATGAAATGGAAGAAAAATTCCAAGAAAATTTGAGTTCACGTGCAATATAGGGTTTATGTGTGTTGTTTAATGAAAAATACAAGAACGTCCCCGGCCCCATGTGACATGGTTTGTCAATATATAGCTCTATACTTTGAAAATTTTATCTTACATTCTCCTCCTTGTTGTTTTCTTTTTCCATTTTCTTTTTGTGAATTGGTCGCGAATCTGATTATGGGAGAAACGGTCCCAAATGGATATAAATCATTCTTCCCAACTCATCAGATGCCTCCTAGAAAGATACAGCCTAAAGTTATATATAATGGATCACTAATTCAAATAAATCTAGACTTAAGTATTATACAGATAACACCAATGCATTTAATTTGAATATGGATACGAAACCAATCCGACCCGTTCATAAATTAGGGTTCAGAATAAATGGAGTAAAATTCTGAGATTTTGTGAAAATATTATAATGTCTCATATCCAAGGTGTATATACTGTCAAGTGTCAAGCGATTTTGAGTTGAATATTTCACCATTTGCTTAGAATCTTGAAAGTCCAAAAGGAATAGTTGGATCAAATTAGCTCAAATATGGGTCGGGTCACGTACAGTTGGACCTTTTAACCAAGTCATGTAAACACATAAATCAAACGTGAATAAAAAGGTGGAAAATTTTCATTAGATTATATCATCATGAAGCCGTACCATCAACACGTCTTTGTTAATTTCCGTATGCAGAGATTCGTTATCGTGCTACTTTTTCGATATCGTGCTACTTTTTATTGTGTTATTCAACAAATCCATTGCTATCAACTGATGATAAAACTAGCAAGATTGCTAGCTAGAGCAATTTTAGAGCCAACAAAAACTAAAAATATATATCAAATGGAACACATTCTCTTTTCCTTTTTTTTCTTTCTTGTGAATAATAAGTTCCTAGTTATTCACCACCTTCAAAAATCCTATATAAACCCCTTCTTGGATTCTCAACTTTCCCCACAACTGATCAACTCACATTTCTAGCTCTACTTTCAATTCTCATCTTACAATATATTAGCGATCTCCATTACGCTCTTCAACATTTTTTTGCTATCTTTTTCTTCTAAGAAATTAGTTACATTATTTTTCTAAGAAATTAATCTTGTTTTTACTTATCAGAAATGGAAAGGGTAACAATAATGGTGTCCGAAAGGCCGGTGGTGATCTTTAGCAAGAGTAGTTGCTGCATGAGCTACACTGTCAAGTCCCTCTTCAATGATTTTGGTGTTAATCCTGCGGTTTATGAGCTCGACGAAATCTCGAGAGGCCGAGAAATCGAACAGGCGCTTTCAAGGCTGGGCTGCAACCCGGTTGTGCCGGCCGTGTTCATTGGCGGAGAATTGGTGGGTGGAGCTAATGAAATCATGAGTCTTCACCTCAAGCGTAACCTAAAGCCAATGCTTAGACGGGCAGGAGCTTTATGGGTTTAATTAATTAATAATTAACCCATATTTACTAACTACTATACTATAAATAAAGTGATCATATATATAATATCCGGCAAAAATATATATAAAATAATTGCATTTTAGCTGCAAAAGGAGTTACCAATTTGTCGGATTACTAAGGGACTTGGCTTATATATGTAAGATCTCTAGAGTGAGAGTGATCTAGAGAGGCTATATATATATATATATATATATATATATATACCCCGATCAGCTTTTTTAATTTGTATAAGCTGACTATGTACAATATTTGTTTTAAGTTACTAAATAATATGAGGTTTTTGTTTACAATATTTGATCGTTTGTTTCTTGTTCGTTTATATTTGCGCCATGTGTTTGAACAAAATTATTACTGAATTTTATTAGACTAACAAAATATATATATAGAGAGAGAGAGAGAGTGTAACACCCCCTTCCCGAAAAGGAAAGGGAGGCCACGCAAGAAAGACATAAAACCTCAAAATAAATAAACAAAAGACTAACAACCTCAAAATATTAATAGTGGTGATCCATCAATAAAAGAACGAGTACAATTTCTAAATCGAGTCAAAATAATCAAAACTTAAAATTTGAATCAACCTAACTTCAAACAAAGGCAAAATTCTCATCACACTAGTATGCGAATCACCTCTCTGCAAACCCGCTGAAGAAAAAAACACAGAGATGAGCCAATTCAAAGACGGATCAGATATATGAAAAGATATACAATCGATGATATCTTAAAACGGTTGAGACAAATTAATGAACAAGCCTCAAGTGCAATACGAACAAAAATATAATATCCAAGGATCTCGAATGGAATATATATGAATCAACATAATTGATGAAACCAATAAAAGAATAAAAGAAATAGCGAATCAAGTAACTAACTCAATGACTTGAATCGAACAAAACCAACAAAACTAATCCAATAAAATAAAAAATTTCAAACAAAATTTGGAGTTATTTCATACCAAGGTGAGCCCAAAAATATATCTTGCCACACAGCGAAAGTCAAAATAATGCCACACACAGCAAGTCAAAACAATGCCACACAGGGCGCGGGTCAAATGATGCCACACAGTAAATCACACATTGGATCGCGAATCCAAATGTGTCTGAAATAGGATAGGTGTGTTTGGCACAACATCACCAATCCGCAGTAACGAGAAAACTAGGGGTTAACCCATACGCCTCCCACAACAAAACACCAAATGGCCCACTTCCTCCGGGAGCCCAAAGCGGAGCGCAGGTGGACTAATCACACCGCCATTGGCGGAAAGTGTCATGCCTCTCGTGTTAAGACGACATGCTGTGGTACCCTTACGTGGTGGTTATAGCTCGGTATACCCCATGGTATATTCTAACAAAAATATTATGTCACAACACATGCGACATAATACTAATAAAAGGGTTCTATATATACATGTTGAACCAAATCAAATTATAGTCACAAGGTTTCAAAAAGAAGGAAGCAACATATGCATATAGCTTCTACAATTATCAAAAATAAATACTAAACATGATATCCTAATTCAAAGAGTACAAATACGAGTCCAATGTGTCAACTCCAAAATGAAACAAATATATGAATTTCACAAGAAACAATTATGTGAAATAATAATGTAATTTGAAACGAGGAACAAAACGAATAAATCAAATTTAACAAAAGTATCATTTGAAAGAGTGCAGAATTCGTGCACGATACTTCCAAACCATTTATGGCACACTCCACAAAATCTTACCCTCAAATGCCAACGATATCAAATACAAATCGTTATTCGCAACCTAAACATATTCACCTCAAATTAAAAATAATCCAAACTAATAATTCCAAAGTAATTCATAATCTATTTAATATGCCTTTAATCATCGCCTTTTCGTTCGAACTAACTAAACAAAATAATAATAAATATAAGTACACTTATAAAAATATTCTTTCATCTTTAACCCATTGATAAATTCATTTTATTATTATTATAATAATAATCTCTATAATTTCAAAATATTTTATTTATTCATTTAGATTTTGTATAACATAATATTTTGCAATACTATATACGTAATTATTAATTTTTTTTATTTTTTTAACAATAAACATGAAAATTGCATCTTATTAAGAACATGTGATCGGGAGACTACAAATTAATATATATGTATCCATATAATAGGCATGCACTTATTGTGCACTCCTGTAATTTCCAAAAGAAGTCTAAATATCCATAAGACTAATAAAACAATTACTATTCATGACATATTTTATTCGTAAGGCGTTTTTTTTTTTTTTTGTTTAAAGGCACACTGATGCCATTCATTTCACATACTACCCAGATGCAATCAAATCATTATTATTATTATTATTATTACACTCCATATATTTTCTTTTTAATACCATTGTTGTGACGCCCCCAAAATAGGTCCATTCCATTCAACCCATTCTGAGTCGCCAAATATATGGTACGGAAAACAACTACAACTTTATTACAACAATTGTCGTGCAAAATACAATAACACATATGCTATGAGTTTGTATACAAATATATACCAACTGTAGGACGTCACAATGACACCTTACATAAAGGTATAGTCAAAAACCATTTTAGAAATTAGAATCTTTGGGAAGTGCTCAAGAAACCTTCGTACATGGGAGGCCATGCTTTTAGGTTATGGTAGATATCATATGGCCACGTAATTATCCTTGGTCAATCTATTGATAGACCAAAAAAAAAACGAGAAGATTACTATCATATTCTTCCCAATGGTGAGTCTTCTCTTGACATATCATTATCTCATTTGTCTCTAATTGGGTATTATACTCCAAACAAACACCAAGATTATAAAGGTAGTGCTTGTAAATATACTCAAAGAAGTGGATGAGCACAACCATGTCTTATGATAACACGAAGTTTGTATGTCATTAGACATCTTGTATAATAGTGGCAAAACACCCTTCCAAGTTAAATTCACCTCACCCTCAACATCTATAAACCACCATTCTATTCCCTCATTTATCCCCCGCTCGACCCGCCTACACTTTTATTACCCGAAAGGAATTGTGAAACAAAAGGGTGAGCACAACTAGCTCGATAAAGAATATTATGACTAAAGATAAATAAATTATCAATAGTCTTCATCGATGAATAAATCGAGATTTAGAACATATGGTAGATGATAAAACTTTTCAACCATAGTTGCGGTGAACGAAGCAATCCATTAAAAGAGTCAAATAGACTATAAAGTCTATTGTCTTTCCACGTTAAAAGTCCACCAACACTATTTTATCCAGTAACATCAATCAACAGTTCCTTTCCACAATCATATGAATAACTCATAATCATAATTGTGATTCTAAATTCCTCTCTTCTCATCCAGACGAAGATAATTTTCATCACCTATCTTTACTCGAAATATCAAATATCATGGTTATACCAAATCACAGTTCTGCTCATAATCATACTAATAAATTCATCTTTGCACCACGGCCAAAGATATTCATCAACAGATTCATCTTTACACTACAGCTTAAAGATATTCAACAACAGGTCATCTTTGCATTACGAGCCAAAGATATTCATCAATAATTCATCTTTGCACTACAGGCTAAAGATATTCAACAACAGGTCATCTTTGCACTACTAGCCAAAGATATTCATATATCAAAGAAATACATAATCATTTCAGAAGTTATATAACAATAATTATAACCATGTTGATCAATTCACCTTTGCACTTAAGCTAAAAATATTCAATTGTAAATTCAATGGTCATGATCATACCAGTCAACAATTCAACTTTTGCACTACTGGCCAAAGAGAACCTATGGTCACGATCATACCAATAATCTACCCATCTTTACACTCAAGTCAAAGAGAAATATTATCATTAGGGTTATAAGAATGTTATATAAAACAATATAATTAAAACATGGTTTTAATTTCAAGAGTAAGATTCATAAATCAACGATAATTTGGTGGAGAAGAAACCAATTTGTCGTGAATAGTACCCAATTATTGATTACGTAGTACCGTAGTATCGTGCGTAATAACTCTAAATACACGAAAAGATAAAGTTTCATAATAAAATTCATATCCATATTTATAACACCTTAATCCAAATGTTATAAATCACTTAGAAATCTCATAATCTAATATTATTAATATTATAAAATATTTTAATCATTTCTTAAACTTATAAATAATTTAATCCAATTATTTACACTTTAATAATTAATGCATTTAATCATCTAAAAATGCCAAACTCATAAGATTTCATCATCATTAACCAAAACCCTCATAAAATCTGCATATACCTCATATATATGATTCTCAAGCCAATAAATCATATTTTATAATTTTCTTACTTCACATAACATATTTAATTCATTTACTCATAACTAGAACATTTTCATGAAAATACCAAATCAGTTCCAAAAATATTTCTTTTCTGGGATTTAGCATAACATAGTCCCATATTAAACATATATTTTTCTCAAAATTTTAAAAATTCATTTACTATTTTCACATGGCCAACACCACCTAATATTTAAACATTTATCATAAATTATACTTTTATCCAACAATTCTGAAATTTACACGGTATACTGATATTATATAGATGTACTCCCAATAAAAATTTCATCAATTTTGGAGTTAATCACAAGGAGTTATAAATAGTTACTTTTAAAATAGTCTTTTCTCATAAAATCCATAACTCCCAATCTATACATCCAAAAATCGCCATTTTTGGACACACTCTATAAAACTCATCAAAATATCATCTCAAATTTTTCCAGAATTTTTGAAGGTACAGAAAAATTTCAAAACTAAAAACATAATAACCCTTAAAATCCCTTACTATCCCTTACCTCAAAAAAAAGCGATCTTGGAATGTTCGGATATACTTATTTGAATCGAACTTGCACCGTATAGCAATACTCAAAGTATACTCAAAATACTCACAAGAATACATTTCGATAATATAGAGAGAAAACTTGATTTACGGTGTGATTTTCAATTCTAACCTAAAGACCCTATTTATATAGAAATTGTTTAGAACACCAAAGCAGAAAATTGAATATAATAATAATATTATTATCAAATTTCAAGCCCACCTCTAGACATTTGAAATCAGCTGATTTTGCACATGTTTAATGAGGCCACAAAATATAAAAAACGTTTTTATTAATAAAAATAAATAAAACTTCCAAAAATCAATTATTTCGTAACTTGAACTTCAATAATTCATAATAAATAGCCATTTTATCAAAAAAATTCGAACCTCATGTCCTTTTATAGGAAATTCAATTCTCTACAACTTTTCAGAAGAAAGTTTTTCCAAATTCCAAACAAAAATTGACCGAAATCCACAAACAGACGATTTTACAAGCTATAATCAAATTTCAGTCAAGAAATGGGGTCCACCGACACATAAAACATGTTTTAAATATTTTTGGTAACAAAAATACTTCTCCTCCACATATACTCATATATCCCACATTCATCGTAAAAATATCATCATTAATATATTATTAAAATAATATATTTAAATGAATTATTTTATCGAAAAAGATAAAATATTAATTTTCAACAATTGTCACTTTAAAATTTTCTCCATCTATATCCACATAAAATAAATATTTTTCTCATCATAAAAATCAATAATTAATTATTCACAAATAATATTACATAATCACAATATTGACAACAGGCGAGTTCCAGGAAGAGGGGCTTTCCAATAAGAATTTCTCCTTCTTGGCATGCCGCAATTAGGTGACCAAACCTCTCCTTAGAGGCAGAACTTTCTAGACATTGCCAATAATGTTATCCAATAATATTATTTGGATAATATGAATTATTGCTCGATAATGGAAAAAATCTTTGTGCCGTGATAATTATTGAAACAACAATAATATAAAATATCGATGTAGCAATTATTGAATCAATAAAATATAATATTGAATAAATAATTCTTGTAACAATTATTGAGTAATGCCTTCTTACTTAAAAAAAAAAAATTATCATGCTTCATGAATAGTACTCGTGAATAGTAACTTCGTGAATAGTAACTTTCATGAATAAGTAACTCGTGAATAAGTAACTCGTGAATAGTAACTCATGAATAGTAACTCATGAATAGTAATTATAAAAATTGAATACTTTTATTTCATAAAATTAAGAGGTCTTACAATCTCCCTCCTTATGAAATTTCGTCCCCGAATTTACGTACACAGTATTTCAAAGAGTTGAGAATACCTTGTTTTCATTTCAGATTCTATCTCCCCGTCATCATGATTTCTCCATCGCTTCATCTCCGTATTTCAGAGATATCATTCTAGAATACAATTTGTGACGCCCCCAAAATAGGTATACATCACCCATTACGAGTTGTCAATACATGGTATGAGAAACAACTACAACTTTATTACTACAACAAGAAAGCGTGAGTTTAAATACAAATATTATCTTCTGCATAATATCTATACTCAAATAAATCCTCATCACATTTATTGATACATTATTTTACAAAAATGGTGAGGACTACTAAACAATCCTTTCTAAAACCTTCATTCCATACCCCGACTGCATCGCTTATATTCTCGCCTCTCGAGAAGAATGGAACAAAAAGGAAAAGGGTGAGCTCAACTAGCTCGAAGAAAGAATATTATGATTAAGATAATATACAACAAATTATCGTTAGTCTTCAACAGGGAAAAATTTAATAGAATACTGATAGACAACAAATTTTAAATCAATATTCGCAATGAAATAATAATTCATTAGAAGAGTTAAGTAGAGAATGCAAACTACTATCTTCTATATATGAATTTAAAAGTTCATCGTCTATCTTTTATCCTGTAACATCAATCCATAAACATACGGAATCAAATATTCATCTTTGCACCTCAGGCCAAAGATATTCATCGATTAGTCATGTTCATTTAAACACATGTTCATCTTTGCACTACTGAGCCAAAGATATTAATCGGTCGGTCGTATTAAATCATCTCAACACTTTCATCTTTTTGCACTATGTGCCAAAGATATTCTTCAGAAATCATTCATCTTTTTGCACTACTGAGCCAAAGATATTCAATAATATCATCATTTAAGATCCGAGGATGATGAAAATATTTTAAAGAAGCGAATCCGGTGAAACAAAATGACAAGGATTAAGGATTAAGGATTCGTACTTTGTTTTATCCATGTTCAAAAATACCTCAAAATAATCATAGTGGTGTAAAATTCAAGAATGATCAAAACATGGATACAATCGAGCTAGTATCCGAATAGATGTTTTGGACAAAAAAAGAAGAAATTTTATTTTGAGGTGAATAGTGTCAGATACGTGAATAGTGCCGAGTATCGTGAATAGTAACTCAGACACCAAAAGATAGAAATTCCACAAAAAACATTTTCACGCTTTTTATGAATAGTACTCGTGAATAAGAACTTCGTGAATAGTAACTCATGAATAGTAACTCGTGAATAAGTAACTCATGAATAGTAACCCCGAGCATGAAAAAGTTCCAAATTTGATAAAAGTTCCAACGATATTTCAAAGATAATGATATTGAAGAAATAATATCATTACGAAAAAAATAATATCCCTTACCTCAAAGAATTAGTACTTGGAAGGAAAGGTCTCAAGTGATCTTTGAATGAAACTTATCTTTGAATAAAGAACTCTCAAAGTATCTAAATACTCACACAAAATCGCTCAATAATATAGAGAGAAAGAGAGAAAACTTTGTTTTCGGTGTGATTTTCAATTTAACTTCCCTCTATTTATAGGAAAATGTTAGCTAGCCAAAGCAAAGACTTGACACACTTACACGATGGCTTTACTGCTACTATTGCCACCCACCACATTTGAAATAAAATTCAGCACATTTCTTCACCAACCACAAGTGGGGCCCACTCAATTCTAGAATTTTCCACCAAAATCAATTATAACCCTAATTTCGAATCGAGACACCTCTTAAAATTCATAACAAATCATTCGTGCATTTTTAACGGTTCAAAATTTGTGGACATATACTCAACTTATGTATGTATAACATACCCAAAAATTACCACAATCAACGGTCGGATTAAAAATTATAACCCCCATAATATATCTCAAAAACCCCCGATTTAATTTTTAATACCTCCAACTGATAAAATATCGATAAAACACCTCAACAATAATTTCTTCATTTATAACCACATAAATAAATCCATCATTTATATCCACATAAAATAAATATTTCTTTATCATATGAATCAATAATTAATTATTCACAAATAATATTACGTAATCACAATTATAATAACCAGTAGTTCCCGGAAAGAGGGGCTTTCAGATAAGATTTTCTCCTTCTTGGCGCAATTAGGTGACCAAACTTGTCTCATGTGAGAACTTTCTAGACATTGCCAATAATGCTATCTAATAATATTATTCAAATAATATGAATTATTGATCCGATAATGGAGATAATGCGGTGACAATTATTGAACAACAATAATATAAAATATCAACGCAAAGAATTATTGAATCAATAAAATAAAATATTGAGCAAGAATTCTTTGTGAAAATTATTGAGTAGTGCCTTCTACGTAAGGATCAATAATTCAACAATATGCATGTAATACCTGGTACTTCTTTGCAACCACGTGTATTCATCGTATTTTAACCCTTTGGGTATTCCAACAGTCTTACCAGTAATAACTACGCCAAGTTATTTTTAACCAACTTATATTTGTCGTTTTCTTCATCCAATCGCTTTCAGTTATGGGGCCCACACATGGTCGCTACTGTCGCATTTAATATTCCCGACGAGCACGAATATTCCACGACCAAACGAATATTCCCAAACAAAAATGAATATTTTATAACCACTTGTTTATTTTGAAATATTTGCGTATTTAACCCTTAACTATCCACATTAATCAAATCAACCCTTACTATTTCAAAATAATAAATAAAGGAAATTCCTTTTATTTAAAAAATTTTGGGGTCTTACAATGACTTCAAAACAAAGGGTTAATTTAACAAATTAACATATCACATAATATCCCGATATTATGATGACTAACAAATAAGCTTAGGTAGGACACCTAGTGAAGGATTTACTCATCTCTCCCCTCCTAGTTCTAATCCCGATCTCTCGCGGAGATCATATCCTAAGCTCGATACCAATCATGACGCCCCAAAATAAGCATACATCACCTATTCGAGTTGTCAATACATGGTACGGAAAACAACTACAACTTTATTACAACAATTGTCGTGCAAAATACAACAACACATATGCTTTATGAGTTTGGATACAAATATATACCAATCAGAAGACGTCACAATGACACCTTACATAAAGGTATAGTCAAAACCATTTTAGAAATTAGAATCTTTGGGAAGTGCTCATGAAACCTTCATACATGGGAGGCCATGCTTTTAGGTTATGGTAGATATCATATGGCCTGAATTATCCTTGGTTGATCTAATAGACCCCAAAGAAAAACGAGAAGATTACTATCATATTCTTCCCAATGGTGAGTCTTCTCTCGACATATCATTATCTCCACTGTCTCTAATTGGGTATTATACTCCAAACAAACACCAAGATTATAAAGGTAGTGCTTGTAAATATACTCGGCAAGTGGATGAGCACAACCGTGTCTTATGATAACACGAGTTTGTATGTCATTTAGACATCTTGTATAATAAAGTGGCAAAACACCCTTCCAAGTTAAATTCACCTCACCTCAACATCTATAAACCACCATTCTATTCCTCGCTATATCCCCCTCGACCCAAATACACACTTTTATTACGAAAGGAATTGTGAAACAAAAGGGAAACCACAACTAGCTCGATAAAGAATATTATGACTAAAGATAAATAAATTATCAATAGTCTTCATCAAGAATAAATCGTAGATTTAGAACATATGGTAGATGATAAAACTTTTCAAACCATAGTTGCAACGGAAACAAGCAATCCATTAAAAGAGTCAAATAGATTATAAAGTCTATTGTCTTCTCCACGTTAAAAGTCCACCAACACTATTTTATCCCTGTAACATCAATCAACAGTTCCTTTCCACAATCATATGAATAACTCATAATCATAATTGTGATTCTAAATTCCTCTTCTCATCCAGGACGAAGATAATTTTCATCACCTATCTTTACCTGAAACATCAAATATCATGGTTATACCAAATCACGCCTCTGCTCATAATCATATTAATAAATTCATCTCTGCACACACGGGCCAAAGATATTCATCAACAGATTCATCTTTACACTACAAAGCAAAGATATTCAACAATAAGTCATCTTTGCAGACACGAGCCAAAGATATTCATCAATAATTCATCTTTGCCTACAAATTTAAAGATATTCAACAACAGTCATCTTTGCAGACTACTAGCCAAAGATATTCATATATCAAAGAAATACATAATCATTTCGTAAGTTTTATAACAATAATTATAACCATGTTGATCAATTCACCTTTGCACTTAAGCTAAAAATATTCAATTGTAAATTCAATGGTCAGCGATCATACCAAATCAACAATTCAACTTTTGCACCATTGGCCAAAGAGAACCTATGGTCACGATCATACCAATAATCTACCCATCTTACGAAAAAAAATAAATTATCATGCTTCATGAATAGTACTCGTGAATAGTAACTCGTGAATAGTAACTCATGAATAGTAACTCGTGAATAGTAACTCATGAATAGTAACTCGTGAATAGTAACTCATGAATAGTAACTCATGAATAGTAATTATAAAAAATTGAATACTTTTATTTCATAAAATTCGGGGTCTTACAATTGTACTAACTATGTACTTATATTTATTCTACCTCTGTTTCACAAGAAATACTCATAAACTGATATCCTGAAACAAATTCTAAATAATTACAAACTTAATCATAATTCTCAACTCCGTTCTAATATATAAAAAAAAAAAATTTAACATGATACCACAATATAATATATAGAACAATACTTTGAAATTTAACTCCATGTTCCAAACAAGCTAATCTAATTTATACTTTATTTATTTGCTAGTTTTAATTGAGATTCCCTCCAGGCATGACTTATAACAATAAACAATCAAATTAATTAAGCTTGCAAGATCCGATCATAAAATAACTAAAAAAAATACCCAATAATAAAAATAATGGTATTACCTTGGTTGGGAGAATTTTCTCTTTCTATTTTCTGTACTCCTAGTCGCCTTTCTCTTCACTTCATAATAGATGGAATCCAATACAATTAGGTTTGAGTCATATATATAATTAATCATCCTTGTCCTAATAGGATTTATAACATTGAACTTAATTAGTTTTAAAGCCCAAATTTATAAGATTAATATTTTACATCACTTATCATGTTATATTTCACAAACATTATTATCAAATTGACCCAAATAAAAGACAAGCCCAATTATTCTATTTAAAACATAAATTTAAATGCTATTTACTTTATTTATTATTATCATTATTATTATTATTATTATTTTTTATCGGGTATTAGAGAGAGAGAGAGAATGAACGCTCTATCTAAATAGGATTATCACATATTTATCTGGAAAGAGAATATTTTTCTCATAAATATGATCGATGCATGACCATGCAATTAAACCTAGCTTTTATTTCGCGTGGTCAACACAATGATCATAATAATTGATTCCTTTTTAAGATGTTATGTACCTTTTGTTTCCCAATCTAGAAAGGATAAATGAATTATATATACCAATTACAATTAATTGGCCAGATACATGACACCAACTGGCAATTACTAGAATTTAGGTTAGAGAGAGTACAGACATATGACATATTGCATTAGTCAAATTAGGTTAATAGTTAACAAGCTTGCTTTCTAAAAGCAAATTTTAATCTTTTTTATTATAAAATACTGTTGACATTTATTGGAATCGTGGAAGTATTTCAAGCTGTATCAAGTAATCACTCCAATGAAAATACTTTAAATTTTTAGCTGAGATTTATTTTTAAAGCGATAAAATTTGATCTTGGTAAAGAAACTCTAAAAATTAGTCATACGTGAAAATCATTTCCGTTCCTGAAGGAATTTAAGGTATGAAAGAAACATTATTAGTAGGGAAAATTGTAAAATTGTCCTCTCATATGTATACACTAAATTGTAACAGAGACGCCAATAGCTTAATTTTTGTAATGTTGTAGTTAATGTCTTAATTTTTTAAGAGAGAATAATTTTGTGCAGAAATGAACTATTTTGCCCTTATAAAACTCACATTTTACTAATTTTGACCAAAATTAGTTAAAATTGACGGTTTGCAAAAAAATTAGACGTTAATTATGATATTATAAAAATTAAAACATCAACACCTGTGCAGTATATACATGAAGTTATAATTTACCCTTATTAATAATCTCATTATGAATACGATTGTCAATAGAAAGTCAAAATATGTTATGAATTTTATTTCTAACATAAGAAGATTCACGTGTTATTGACAAAAAGGTTAATAGAAAAGATTATTACCCCTAAATGAATTAAATAACACATGAATTCTCTTACCTTAAAAGTAAAATTCCTAATAAAATCCCACCAACGTTTTCCCTCTCAGATTTTATGTACCAAACGAGGTCTTAGTAGAACCGGTCTATAGTCTCTAGACCCATATTGATTCAACCCATCGAAAATTGTCTGGCTATAAAGCCCAATTAATTAGTCAGTTCTTGTGCAATTGGGCCCATTCATTTTCCGGTTAGATACTTTTGGAATCATATCACCTGTCTCCCGATTACAAGTCCCAAGACAGAAGTGGGCCTGAAATTTGCCGAACTTTACCGCACGCAATAAATGCCAGTCAGCTCGGGGGTCACAGTATCCCACGTATCCAAACGGTAACCTTTTTCACATGCTATCGTGCGCCGTCACTCTTGGCGCAATTTAGAACATCGACAGCATCAAATCAGTATCAACATCATCAAAAACCAAGTCTACGTAATCCATGTGAACCCACAAGCAGACAAAATACATATTGCTAACCTGCGCACCCCTGTCACAAAAAAACAGCTCACCATACTTAACTCTCAACTCCACATCAAAATCATAATACCAGATATAGATACACGCAAATGTATATCTATCACTAAATAGTTCTCTAAAGCGAAATTATTTAAAGTTGGATAATAATCAACATTGCGACGATATTTTATTGTCGTTTTCAAATCGATTACTTAATGATTTTCGGTGCTTTTACGGCGGTTATTGAGTCTAGATTTTGTGTATTTCTGAAACCCTAGCTGTCTGGTAATAATGCTGATATTTTTGTGCATTTATGATTGTTTTCTTTCCTGTTTTGTAATTTTTAGAAGAATTTATTGCTTCTAATTTTGTTAGTGAAGGTTTATTTCTCCATTTGCAGTGGAAATTTGAAGTACAGAAAGATGTTTGGCTTTTCAAGGAGACGAATGAAGCTTGGAAGGTGAGCTTGCATCCTCATTTGCTTAAATTTATAAAATGTATGTCGTTTATACGTAGATACTCCTATTTCACTTTTTTGAGTTTTATATTTTACGGGTAGTTGATTTTATCTTATTTGACATGTATGCCGCTTCTTATTGGATAAAATTGATAATCTAGGGTGCTAACGCAATATTTGGGCCTTCAGCTGTGGCCTCCATAAAGATTAGGCCTTTATGAACTTTTTGCACTTTTTTGTATGTGTTGTTGTACTTACTTCCACAGTTCCATGTATTGTGTTTTGTAACTAAAATGGAATGTTGATGGTTTTGATTCTTGATAAGATAAATGGGGGTTGTCCTACTCGTAAATCTTGGTTTAGTTTCGTAAATGGGGGTTTCCATTTGATATTTTCACGTGGTCTTCTCATCAAGTGGCCCCACCCTTAATGTGAGAAGGAACCATGTAGAAATATCAAAAACACATGTGGAAATAGTGATCCCCTAAATATATATACTCTTTTGAACCTTATTGGTGTGATAGATTCTAACGTTGAGTATTGTAAAGATATGTGTTAATTGCCGGAGGTGACGGTGATCGGGGTTAGAAGTTGAAAATGAAACATCAGTGGTGTTTTTGATAAATTTGATCAGTCAATTCAGATGGTGATATTGGTGAAGATCTTGAGACTGTAATTTTTTGGTGTTGAAGTTGAGGGTGTTGAAAATGGTGATATAACTTCAATTCTACACGAGGAAAATATTTACAATATACCATGTTTAGTTTTCTTCTAAGAGTACCCATTAGAGGCAGCCTCGTTTACAACTTCAATTTTGAGAGACGTATTTTACTAACAAATTTTTCAACTCTTATTTCTTTCATTTACCTTTTTGGCTCAGATTGAAGGTTCAGATGTCAGACTCTGCTCAGGGGACTCCTATAAGACACCCTAAGCGAACTAGCAATTCCAATGTAAATAATCTAATAATCCTCTCTTTTGTATGTATTTTTATGTCATTGTTTGCATGCATTGAGTTCTTCAAGTATTGCAGGTTGAAGGTGTTGCCCCTGCAGTTAATAATTCTGATGAAATCAACTGCCAAACTTCTACTGCTACACCTGAACTTAACAGCTCCACGACAGGGAATGGTGAAAATTGGATGGTGCTGTCAATTGCTGGGGACAAGCCTACACCTCGTTTAAATGTAAATAATTATTGATTTCCAGTTTTATGTGTGGTATATGTGATGCATCACTTAATCAGTACCTGTAAGATATTAATCCAAAAGCTAAATTTTTACTTTTTCCTTGGTTAGCACGCGGCAGCTGTAATTGGTAACAAGATGGTGGTTGTTGGTGGTGAATCTGGAAATGGTTTGTTGGATGATGTTCAGGTAGAAGAACATCTTTTCTGCTTTTGAATGTAGATGATTGATTGTCCTTGTGTCATTAAAGGTTCTCCTTAAATTAGCGACTTTTGGTGGCATTAGTGGGACAACTTGTTTAGACGTGATCATTTCACAGAATGTGGTATTATGTGGAATCTGTTATAATTATTTATTTTTTATCTTTAGGTGCTTAACTTCGACAGATTTTCATGGACCTCTGCTTCATCTAAGCTATACCTTTCACCGACTAGTCTGCCACTGAAGATTCCTGCCTGCAAGGGTCATAGTTTGGTATGAGAAAAAGGATATGCATTTTAACATCAATAGCCTTGTATTAAATTCCGTATGCACTGCAGACTGACGGGTAAACTAACTCAAAATATCATAGTCTTATATTTTGTAAGTGGCGTCTGTACTTGTGTTCAGACAATCAATGGCAATTAATTTGAAAGGAAAAATTGTTCTCTGTCAGTAATTAATTAGATCTAGCAATATTGTTTGGTGTGTGTTCTTTCAGTTCTGCCTCTTATATCAAATAATAGAGGATGACTTATAAGATTAATCTATACAACTGCATTTAGAATGTTGTATTGACAAGTTTTTTGTCCTCAAACTTTACAGTGTTTAGAAAATTATGCAACCTGAAGTGTAAGCCGGCAATTTTTTAAAAAATATTTAGCATGAACTAAAAAAGGGAGGAAAAGCACTTTAATAAATTTTGAAGAAGAAAAAGAACATCAATATATGATACGGTCCTAGTCTCATATTCCAAGTTCATCTAAATTCTTCAAGTTCTGCACACCAAGAAATAACTAATAATATTTTGATTGTCAGAGAATACAGGATATGAAGATTCGTTACACTGTTCTTTGTTAATTAAGTTTATAATGCAGCTGTGTGTTGTCTATGGTGAACCAAGTGCTAAATGATTATCAAGTCAGGAGAACACTTTAAAGCTGATTGACCAGTTAAAGACAGTATTTTTGTTTATAGTATGACATATGATAACATAACTTTGGAGTTACTTCTGAGCGTATGTTGCTGGTTGTGCCTACAAGGTCTCTTGGGGAAAAAAGGCACTCCTGGTTGGAGGGAAAACTGACCCAGCAAGTGACCGAATTTCAGGTTACATTTCCGTTTGCCTCCTTTAAAAATGCCTTCTTCTTCTGCTCTGTTTTCTTTTCACACTATGAAGTTTAACCTATTTTAGCTTTTGTGCAGTGTGGGCATTTGACACAGAAACAGAGTGCTGGTCGCTTATGGAGGCAAAGGGAGACATTCCGGTACACTTTCTGACTTATAAATGGTTGATAAAGAGAGAATTTGTGGTCACTCAATATATTTTGGATAACTAAAGACTGTGTAATGAGCATGGTATATGTGACATTCAGAGTCAATGAGAAGCATAGAGCTTATATATCGTGCTCATTACGGTGTTTATATGTAGTATAGAACTTTTTTTTTTCTCGGATGTTAGTTCTACAAGAAACCCAGAGCTAAACTACTGACCTTGATCTGACAGTTATCTTGGAACCAGCTCTCAGGGTTATGTAGAAGTAATTATTATCCCTTAATTTTCTTTATTCAAAATTCTACAACGAGGATATTGTGCTATTCTATTAACCGGATAGAGGATGTTATTCAACCTTCCCATAAATAAGTGGTAGTAACTAAAACTTGAATGCTCTGCAGGTCACTCGCAGTGGTCACACTGTAGTTAGGGCTAGCTCTGTTTTAATCTTATTTGGAGGTGAAGATGCTAAACGCAGAAAATTAAATGATATGCATATGTTTGATCTGAAGTCTTTGATGTGGCTCCCCCTTCAAAGCAAGTAAGTGGCTCTGGGCCATCCTATGATTAAATTTCTTCAAGTTCTCTTGCAGTCCCCATGAATGATTTCTTGGATTGTGAACATAAATATTTTATTTTTCAAGTTTATATCATGTACCAATTCAGCACCTTTTGACTGGATTTCTGTGTACTCGCTTGACTTTGATAGAGGACCTGGACCATCTCCAAGATCTAATCATGTGGCAGCTCTATATGATGATAAGTTGCTTCTAATTTTTGGAGGAGCATCAAAGTCTAGGACCTTAAATGATTTGTACTCACTGGACTTCGAGACGGTTTGTAAAGATCTATGACACTTTTCAAGTCAATTTGACTGGACTTCACAATATTATTTGTTAATCACTGCAACATTCTGATAATAGATGTGGTGGATCTTTTTCTTCAGATGATATGGTCAAGAATTAAAATACGAGCTTTCCATCCATCACCACGATCTGGTTGTTGTGGAGTCCTTTGTGGAACTAAATGGTATATAGCTGGGGGTGGCAGCCGTAAGAAACGTATGTTTGTAGCATAAACTTATTGAGTTTACAAGTTTGTCTTTACCTGTTAACATCATGCATAGTTAGTTCTAATTCATTCTTTCTCCAGATTCACTGAGTTGGATTTAATATTTTGTGTGGCTCCCAAGTTTCTTAGTGTATGACAATATTAAAAAGCCTAAACTAATTACAACAAATTTTTTAACAATAAACTTGATCAAACCAAACTTATCATCTAATCTGAAAGCGGTTCAAAATTCTATTCTCTTACTGTTTATTTTTTTTATAGGACATGCGGAGACTTTAATATATGATGTCCTGAAACATGAGTGGTCTGTTGCTGTTGCATCACCGCAATCTTCTATCACCAGCAACAAGGTGCCTACTTTTGTTATATGTCTTCCTAATCCTGGCTATAGGTTTTATTTTTTCTCAATTCCTATCTAACTGCAGTTCTCTTTCTTCTGTTTTTCTTCCCTCCATTCCCCAAAAAACAAACATATAAGTAGTTATTTGATATCTTACTTATTAAGGATCAGATCAATGAGTAAACACGCCCTTTTATTATTATAGCAGCTTTTTCTTTCTCCTTCCCATATATGCGTATGAATACTAAAATTATCTGGGATTAGTTGTGTGCTTTCCAAAGAAGGCCAACCTCCAACATATGTACTAAAAGAAACCAAATACTCCCCCATTTGATAATGTGTCTCATTTGACCTTTTTTCTACCCATATTATCACGATGATTTCAGTCATTATTCTCAAACTTAGTTACTAAGAAAATGTAGGGTCCTTTACCATTTTTCGTACAATAAGTTCTAATATTAACATTATTGGCCTAACCAATATTAGATAGGAGGTATACCATCTGTTTTTAGTGTTTTGTATATTGTTCCTTCTGTTGGCAAAATCTCTTTTGGTTGTGATAAACTGGTATTTGTACCCCACTGAAAAATTTGGTGAATGATGTGTTTTCACAGGGATTTAGCCTTGTGCTCATTCAACATAAAGAAAGAGACTTCCTTGTTACATTTGGGGGATCCAAAAAGGAGCCATCAGATCAGGTTAAAGATAGAACACAATTTCCTTGCTATATTAACTAATAAATAACAAGTGCACTAAATGTGCAGGGAGATTACATTCTCTTTTAATTTGCCTCAAAACTACGTCAGATTACAGGATTGGGAGTTAGATGCCTGATTGGGTATCTCCTGTGAGGCGAAATAAAATTTCTAAAGATCAACTTTTTTGCATAATTTCAGGTTGAAGTACTGATCATGGAGAAAAATGAATCACTTGTAGGTCGGCGATCAACTCCTACTAAAGGTCAAGGGCCTTTAGTATCTGAGAACTGCTCATCATCAATAGGTCAAGCTATGCAAGTTAGCAATAGTTCTGTACATGAGCCAGTAGATTCTCTTGGGAGACAAAATCTAGCATCTGCAATTGACCAACATGGCTCGGGTAGGAGATCTTTGTCAGAGTCTTTACTTACTCATCCAAATCCTGGAAATATCTCACTCCGCAAGCAACTTCATATCGAAGAAGATAGAGTGGTTGTGAAGATAACAAAGAATTCAGATGATGAAAATTCTTCACAGGTAAGTAGAACAGTCCCCTTCTAATTACACGCCTTATTTTCAATATTAATTAGTCCTCCGCAGATAAAATTGACTTCTTCAGTCCAGTCTATTTTTCCATTTGTAACTTCAATTTTCTCGAGTTTTCTGCATTCCTAGTGGTTGCATCAAATTGCATTTATTTCTTCTTGGCCTAGTCCCGGTTAATTCTAGGTTTAAAGCCACACCTATTTGAAAATGTAGTAAGGAATTGGCCCATCTTTGCCTTTCCCTCGTCCAGCACTGGAAACTGAAAGCTTAGGATAGACTAATATAGCATTGTGTTTTGATCTGAAAAGATTGACCATTTTTCAGTATTTAAGTTTAGGCCTATAATTTGGAAAGAAAAAAAAAAAGAGACTATCATTCTTCTTACTGAGCAAAATTTTGTTGATTTTAGGTAATGGAGCAGGGCAGGAAACAATCAGATATGGGCATTCAGACAAACACTAGTGGAGGTAAAATCAGTTGGGAAGAGATTTCTGTATCTGTGCCTGAAAACTTGGACACCCATGATAGAAATGGAAATGCAAACCTTCCACCTGATGGTGGTAATGTTGAATTCCAAGAAGCTGATGGTAAATTAGGGCAATATTTGGCTCCGTCAAGCGTCTATCGGTTATATGAAACAAAACTGGCTTCCTTAACAAAAAAGAATGGAATTCTGGAAGGACAGTTGGCCGTTGCATCAGCTAGCCGTGAAGCTGCTGAGAAGAACCTGTCTAATGTTCATAGGAGCAAACAAGAAATGGAGAGAAAATTGGCAGACACAAATAAGGAGAATGAAGTGCTGAGAGAGAAGCTGACTACAGTGGAGCTAGCACAAGAAGAGACCAACAGCCTATCAAACATTGTCCACTCCGACAATGTAAGGCTTGAGCATGATGTTGCTTTCCTGAAGGCGGTATTGGATGACACCCAGAAGGTAGTCTAGACAATTATCTTGGGATTTTTTTATATAGATTGCAGTTAGAATCCCCAAGTATGAATGTAATCTCTAATTGAAAGTTTCTATTATGGCTTATTGGATGGATTTCTTTTGTAGGAGCTGCATTCAACTAGAGGAGTCCTTGCAGGAGAGAGAGCAAGAGCGTTTCAATTACAGGTTTGGATCAGAAAACCAAATAATTCATGCATTTATTATCCAAATTCATGACATGTTAATTCATTTGGCTTAATAACATTTTTTTCATTGTTGTAGTAGACTGAGTATGAAATCAAATTCAGATTTTAGTGAAAATGTTAAAGTTTTGGATTGCACAATTTTCTCATTGCACGTATTTTATGCCTTGGGCAGCGCGTTATTTTTGATTATGGGTTTATTCTTGTTGGCACAACTTTCATTAACTTTGCAGGTTGAAGTTTTCCATCTCAAACAAAGATTGCAATCTTTGGAGAACCGAACACCAACTCCCAGAAAACCATTCCATGTCTAAGTCAGGCAATTTAATTACTATGTTACATGTAATGTTATCAAGTATATATGACACATTGACAGAATGTGTTCTGTGAACTTGTAAAATGTAATTCAGTGACAATTGACCTGTAATGTAAATCTGTAGATGGAATTGCAGATGTAAATGTTCAGTTCAAAGTGATCATATATGATGCTATTAGTATCTTTTTTGTATGCCTCTTATGTTTTGAAGTGTAGAAGCTGAAGAAAAAACTTGGCTCGGAGAAGCAGAAAATCAAAAATCCAACCAATTTTACTTTAACCATCCAGCAGTAACCATTTTACTTGGGGAAATGATATATATTACGAGTGTTTATGTTAAACTTTAAGATTGTAACTAGTTTCGTAAATAAGTAATAAATTTTTTTAAGAGAGATGTGTAATAAGTGGCTATAAATTTAAAATAATACATGGGGGCTCATTTTCTAAAATGAAGTCTAATTAAATGTTTACAAAGTCTTGTCCGGAACAAGCACGTATTGAAGATTCCGTCGGTAGAAAAACCTAAATGAAACTTCTATGAATGGGATTCTTGATAGTTACATGCCATGATTATCCAAATTGAGGCTCACACTACATTTCTTTTACAAGTAATTTTAACAAAAGCCAGATATTCTACAAGGGTCTGATCAGTAATCAATCACCGATAGTACAACTTGATATTAAATTTCACAAAAAGTACCTTACAATTAGGATTCTAGTTTTTTTTTTGCTAGAACAAATGTGATTCCTACTACAAGCAAAAGTGTCATTCTTCTTCTGGCTCTTCCTCTTCTTGGAGAAGATTTTCTCTGTTGTCATGGGCCCAGAAACCACGCACGTCTATTAGCATGCTGGCAACTGTACCACCCTGTTTGCAGGATAATAAATCTGCTAGCGTAATTCTTAGAGGATCGGTTGGCTTCACCATATCCCATATTTCATCCCGTACATCTTCAATACATAGTTCATAGTTTCCTCCCTCTATCCATTTCTGATGTACATCCCTGTTTCACATCCATAGGGAATAAAAGTTTCTAAGCTGAACAGGAATATCCATTTGAGTTTTAAAAAAATGCTCAGATAGATCACAGAGGTCAACAAATGTTCTTAACTTTAAAAGTCTAAAAGTCGCTGGCAATAATTCCAGATGTATCGAAGGACTGTTTTACGAAATTTATTATTGTTCTTGTATCTTGTAATTGGAGACTTGTGTACTTTCTCAAGAAGCACAAGCAGGAAATTACAGATTTTTTTTATAGGAAGGTTATATCAGGTAGCATCACTGACTTTGGATGCTCCCCTTCTTTTCTTCCATCTCAGACTTTTAACAATAGCTGGTTACATAAAGTATGACAGAAAAGAGACCAAAATTCTATTACCTATCAACCAAACAATAAGACAATAATAATCAAAGGAAAATACTCCCCCACAACAAAGTTGAATGCCAATTTGCAAGTGCTCACCTGAAAAGTGTGTGAATATCAGATGTTGTGAGGTATCCCCTTCCGTGGAGATCGAGACATTTGAACAAATACGTTAACCCTTCAGGAGTATCTTTGTTTTCTAGGGCCAAAACAAAGTCAAGAAAACTTTCAAAGTCCATCTCACGAGCATTACCTCCACCAGTTTTGCCACGACGGACATGCTCATCAAAAGCTATTCATATGTACAACAAGAACAAAGAATGAACAAGGAGCAAATAAACAAAAGTTGAATAAAATCACAATTATAGATATAGCAAAAATACCTATAACCTAATCCAGGATTCATGAATGTTTTAGCACTATAAAGAAAAAGTATAACAGGCATGCAGCAGACCACCAGATATCCAAGTTCTCTTGATACCAGTTTCTTAAAGATGAGCTCAGAAGCTACAGAACTAACAAGCAAAAACATTTTTTCCAATAGAGACGACAAAGTAAATCAATCAAACAATGCTTATAGAATATGAATGGGTGTTATTGCAGTCCCAAGCAATTGAATAATATGAATAAGATGGATCTCAGAATATTCCTAGAGAAATTTCCTTGCAATTTAAAGTTAACCCTACCTCTTTCGATGAAAATATCTGTTAATGTCCCATCTGCATATTCTCGAAGTTCGTGCTTGCTCAATGTCCCATTCATATCTTTATCCAGGGCAAGAAACATATCTGCAGAACTAATACGAGCATTATAAGCTAAAAAAACATGACGGTAGTTATTAGCCAATTACTACTTCATAGGTTATTAATGAGTTCAGCTAAAATAACTAAATACATGACAAAAATCATCCCACGCGAACATCCAATCCTAGGGATATTCATAGAGAACATTAGAAAGATGCCACACATCACAATAATTGCCCCCCATGAATCCCCTTGAAGAAACCAAAAACCGAAATCCTTAATTTTACAAAATGAAAATAGCAAGTAACCCCTAGGTCTTCATATTCAGTGTTCCTACACAACTAGGCACTCAATTTTTACATTAATATTTTCATTTTTAATTTCCATTTCGACTACCTAATAATGTGGCGAAAACTCAGTACAAACAGATAAAATTGACTCATAATAGCTGGAAAGCAATAAAAGAGATAACGGAGATTTAAAAAATGAAAAGGACTTACCACATATGCGTTGTGCAGATGTCAGTGAAAACCAATTTTCAGCTTGTTCAGTATCAGTGACTTCTTCCTCACTTTCCTACAATAAGGGTAAGAACCAAAGAAGAATTCCTAATAGACATGTATAAGAAACAGATACTTTCCAATGCTTCATGCTTGCTACCTCATAAGAACTAATCAAGTAAAGCTTAAAAGCCGTTCAGCTGAAGTCATTGACTACATCTGTTTCTATCTACACAAGTTTTATTTGAACCACAAACAAAAAATCAGCACCAGTTATACAAGAGAGAATGCATTTGTTGGTTGATCTTCATTGAATATGACGTATAAACGTATATCAAAATTAGATCAAATTTTGTCTACTGCTAATAGAAGAAAATCTACAACAGCTATATTTAGTCTTCAAAGTAATCTGTTTTCGCAGCTATATAAAAATTTAGTTAGGTCTCTTCAACAGTATTCAATCTTCCCATACAAATATATATTTCAGGTGAGGTGTGTGCACTTTTCAAAATCGAGATTAAAGTGAAGAAAGTTTTGACTAGACAAACAAGGACTATCAGACATCCTCGCCTATCTGCCTATCATGAAACATATCTTTGAAGTCTGAAAAACGTACACAAACACACTAACAACAATGACAACAGAATAAATAAAAATTAAAGGTATGGACGGTTTGACAAGTTATTTTTAATTCTTGGACAAGTAACAATTCAATTGCATAATATTGGAAAGATTACAAACCAAGACTATAACTGGAGACAAAGAACCACAACAGTCTAAATAAGTTACCCAATATTAGAGTGAAGGTACAAGAAGTGAAAACGGATTAACTATAATTACCAACAAATTACCTGGTGCAGCTCCATTAGTTCCTGAAGACAGTTACTAAGCAACACCTTCTTTATGCAAGCCTTACCTGCGAGTAAAATAGGTTCTCAACAGACATAAAAATATTTGGATAACTAACATTTCTACAAAAAAGTTATGGGCATAGATTAGAAAAAGACCAAATTATACAGAGGTAATGACCCTAAACTAAAATGGGAGCGAAAACGTGCTTGAAAGACGGTCAAATTAATAGTAACAATGCTTTCCTAAGTTAACTTAGGATTAGGCCGGAGTTGGAGAACTTTATTGACAGACAAAAATAAGCAAGATTATCAACTACTGATCTCAAATTCAATTTCTAACCATTAAAGTTAAACTTTCGCAATTAAGAGGTTCATTTATATAAGTTACGCTATTGGTGGTGATAATATGTAGCACTGAGATACTTGAAAGAATTCTACTAAGCGTAGTTGTTGCGAAGGGGAGTGAGAGTGAGAGTTAAGTTAACAATAGCAATGAGGGGTTACCTCAGTACCTAGAAGAAAATAATAGGATACTACTGAAAAATTGCATAACAGGAAAGACGAGATGGGGGGACATATGTTGGAAAGTCAACTAATGTCTAATAACTACTTCCTCTGTCCCCATAAAGATGTCGAAAGTACACTTTTCACATAAATTATGAAAAGTAAAGTAGAGGAGACAGTATAAATTAAGTTACAATTTTACTCACAGAGGATGTTAAAAGTACTTTTACCCATTGAAGTACACTAATAACATTTGTCTTTTTTAGAACTAGTTGACCCCACTTCAATATTCTTTTGCGATTAAATTAGCCTTATGTATATTTTATAGTTTATACTTGATTTACGTCCTTTAGAAAACCTTTGAAGGACAAAAAAATTTACAATTATTGACATCCTTTGGGGGACGGACGGTGTAATTCTTTTATACAGAGTTGAATCGTGCCAAACCTCGCCTATGGGGATCACAGAAGAAGAAAAATTTGTGTGCAGCTATGCGGCAGTACATTTGAACAAAGGCTGCAGGCATGTCCCGGAGTTGTGCCAGATTAGGAATAAGGCCTCGTATATAGGCCTCCATTTCCTGTGAAGAGTTTAAGTTACATAGAGTACAAAATTAGGATCACAGACAATAAGATGATATGCAACCAGTAACTATTGTATTTCTAGATTATTTCAAAGGAATAATAACTTAACTAATATATATCACATAATCGGGGGATAAAAAGTGAAGAGCAGCCCTACATGAGGTTGAAGAAAGCCATCAGAATCCTCATCGAGCTCACTCATGTCAATCCTAGCCTGAGTAAGTGAAACCTGAACAGTAAGGGAAGCAAAAATTGTTACTTGAAGCCAAGAGAGAAAGTAATCTAATAAAAGTCACTTCAAAAAGAAATAATCCAAGGGCTGGAACTTCTCCTAATCTTATTCACGTGGATCACAAGAGCCCATGCAGACTCATGCAACTAACTAGGCAAGACTGCAAGTGTCAAACTAATAACTTCTGCAATAACAGAAGTGAATCAAGTGGGGGCTCTGTCAACAGTTATGGAGTGTTGTGAATAGCATATTCCATATATTAGACGTCTGCATAGTTTCAATCAATTTATTTCAGAAGAAAGTTAACTCCCGCACTCATAGTGAGGAATGATTCGAATCTCGAGAAATACTGAGTAACTGAATAGTCTAGCAAGCAATGGTATCCTACTAAGCTTTCTGTTGTGTAAATACTTGAATGGAACCATTGAGCTATACCATAAGAAAACAGAGCCATAGACCATTTCCTACAGTAGACACATACAGCTTGACCAACTGAGACAGCGCAGATGCACCTGAATGAAGGGACCTATAACTCATATATGAAGCCATTTGGACTGACTTCACAACAATTTAAAAATTATCATTAATATATTCACATTGAGAGAATCACTGGAATACTCGGTCTTCCCGTGAAATAAATCAAATCTTAAAAGATAAATAATGCGCCACCACATTCACTATGACAGGTAGGCAAAGAGCGTAATTATGAACTTCAAAATGACAAACCTCGAAATTTAACATGAAAGTAAAAGAAAAAGAATTGACATAGCACAAATATCAACACCCACCGTACGCATCACATAAAGGTAAAATGGCAGAATGGCGATCCTTCCTGACTCGTCTTTCTCAAACTTCATGAAATTTGAAGGGCTGAAAAACCGACGACATTTAGGGCCTATCTGGTCTGTACATACAGAGGCAATGTGGTAAAAGTCTTCATAATTCATCTATAAAGATAACAAAACAAGACATAATTAGCATCACCAGATATAAGGCTCCATACTCTACAACAGATGGAACTACAAGACATTAACACTATTTCAGAGAGGTTTTTTGGTGAGAAGAAGAAGAGAAAGTGGTATCCCTTGACATGTTTGGATAAAAATTGAGAGAAATTTAGACCCACTTTCTTCCCAAAGCTCTCTCCAAAAGTGGGATGATTTGGAGAGAAAATGAAGTTTCATTAAATGAAACTTTTATTGTACCCACTTTTCCCAGACTTATTTATAACATGATATGATGATATTAAGTTATTTTAACCTGTAAGGATACAACAGTAATATATCATAGATTCATAAAACTGTCTTTTTCTATTCTTTTCTTCCCACCTCCCAAGCAACGGGATAACTCTCTTCTCTCTGTAAAACTCCAACATAGTCTTCTTTTCTCTCCTACCTTTTTTCTCGAAAAGTTCTAAACTCTCCTTACTCCAGAACATAGTATAAAGAAACAAGCAAACTGACAACACATCACAACGAAAGTTTTGAGCAATTAGATTAATGTGATAATTAACTTCAGAGATAAACTGAGCATGAAATTATACAGCTGAATAAAAAAATTGTGTTAAAAATAAAAAAAAGTACACATATATCCTGGAACATGAACTTGGGGCAATTTTCTCTATTTAAAAAACATTCTAGGTTTTTGAGATGGACCACTATAAGACATGATGCCTCATTGCACCTAGAACTGCAATTGTACAGAGTGAACCAGGCTAGATCTCTACAGAAGTAGCCTGCTAAAGGATTGTCCAATAATATGTATATATCTCATACACGAAGATACAGTAGCTTGAGAACAAGAAATAGATAATTATATGCCTATGTATTAAACATTAGAAATAAAAGCAAATTACAACAAGAATTTTAAATAATATGCGAACGTGATATCTGTGAGTGTATGTGGATGTGCATAGAAGACAATCTGCATATTCCGCGAAGCATAGGTTATACTCGAGACATTCAAAATCAGTAAATATGACTGTAATTAAGTACTGAACATCCATCATAGTAACTATAAGGGATTATGAAGCTTTATTCAAAACAAAGATATCACTAAGGATTAGTTTTAGATTTTTTAACAGCATCAGAGAGTAATGACAAGTCATTCGGACCTTTTCAGCACCAGTGGCATCATCAATGACACAATTTTCTCTCAAACACACCCACATAGCATCCAGATCATCGGCATTTAGCAAAAGATCAGATTGCTTCTGCACGAGTGAAAAAAATTACTAGAATTACATATATAAAACTATATCTATAGAATATATTAAATGCATGATCACATTATGTTTTAAAGTTATAAAGTCATAAACTTTTATAAATCCTCAAATAGGTAAACAAATAAATTGATACATAATTGTTTCAAACAAAGTTCCTAATAACAAAACAAAGCAATCCTTTTTTACAAAAAACTTTTAAAATTATGGGCTATAGATCACCAACAAAATGAATATTTAAGCAATCACCAGAAGGTATGCAGTCTAACAAGGAAAAGAAGTGCAAGCAATACCTTTAGAAAACGATATTTTGCTAGCCTCTGGACCCTGTGACTGATGGAACCGTCTTCAGGTTTCTGGACAACAAGAATCAGAAATTCAAAGGAAGCTACAAAATGAATATGTAACAAAGGGCAACATCATATCATACAGAACTACATGCGGACAAACAACATTTAGTCTTTTGCACTTCCATGCGAGTTACCCTAGTCAACAACATAATAAATTGGATAAACTGTGTGCCAAGCATACCTTCTTATAAAAGCTTGGAATTGATCCAGCCTCTGCACTCTTTTGTTGTTTTTCTTTAAAAATATCTAGCAAAATTCTTTTTGTTTCAAGCTCTGCAAAGGAGGACAATAACCTGTCCAGTTAGATTGGTGGTGAAAAATAAGTGTTATAATAGTGAAACCATGCCCTATGGAAGCGGTTGAGATAAAAAAACAGGGAAAGGAAAATACTTTTAGAGAATAAACTAACACAAAAGTAGTTTCAGGACACTGAATCAAGAAACTTAGTAGGTCTCAAAACATAAATAGATGTCCATCTGTTCAATAATTAAGGTAGGGTAACGTGAAAGTCTAGAAGAGCATCATCAGCTTTGTCAATAAAAAGGAGAAAAAAGGAAGAACTTCGGAAGGTCACACAAATCCAGTTACAGCCTTACAAGGTCCAAATCATCATGACATTCCTGCTTCATACATGGCATTTGCGGAAGAATAATTGACGCACTTCAGATTCAGAAGATGAAAAATTGGTAGAAAATAATGAAAAATTGGGAATTTTCTAACTACGGTGAAGCTCTACACTCCACGTCTCCACTACCCACTATAAACCTATTCATTGCTTCATTAACCTCAAATCCAGTCAAGATCTCACTTCTCGGGCAAGAGAATTAAAGATAAAGAGAGGGGTAAGGAAATCTGATCATGACTAGGTAAGTATATATCTAGCGCTTACGGTTGTTCACTTGTTCTTCATTTTTTCTTCACCCACTTCATTTGACCAAACACAAAATCCTCTTCTTTTTTAAACTTTTATCTGGCTGCCACTGACTTACCACTAGACCCACATTAGTTGTTTGGATTTTCTATTAGTCACTTGTTAGTTGTTCACTAAACCAATTTAGCGCACATAATGTACTCTTATTACTGATTAGCACTACTTGTTAAGTCTGTTTGATAATTACATTTAATTCTTACTTTTACTCTGGTTAATTTAACATGTAGCGTCAATCCCTCTTTAACCTTTCTTAAGTAATTTACCCCTACAATTACTATCTAGGAAATATTTGTAACATCTTGCTATCCTATGTATTGAATATATAACTATATATGTTAAACCTCTCCCTACCCATGTATTTTAGCTTCTATTTGATAGTTTGTGTGGCACTAAACATGTTCGACAGAGTTTTATATTCGTAACCAAACTATGATGTGTATTGCAGATAGTATATCAAAGATTTCTATTGTTTCCAAAAACTAAGCATTCCTAGGCAGTTTTCCTTCTTATAACCCAATACAATACCGATACCAGTACAGACACAAAAAAACAGCCTGCAACAATTTGAACCATGCTATGCAACCACTCCAATTCACTAAACCTTAATTTCCACCTCAATATAGGTTTTTAAGACTAAAACACTCGGAATAAAATTAGGCCATTTCAAACAGAAATGTAAATCCTTATACTACCATTTCTCAATTTAGTCATTCTATTTATACATTAAGCTAAGCCATAATAGTAATTCATAATATATAGGGAGGGAGAGACATACCCATCAAGGCTTCAGAGCCGAGACCGGCGCCGGATCCGATGAACCGGCGAAGATTGCGGACCCAAAGCATGGAAGACGCCGGCGGGATCTTCTTCGGCGCCGATGCATCGTGGCCTTCGCCGTCGCTTGATCCACTATACATTTGTTTGCCTGACACTTTTCGTCTCTGATTTTAACCTTCTAAATAAACCCTAGATTGAATATTGAATTACTCAGAGGTTCTAGCTCTCTCTCTCGATTTTGATCTACGCCTATGTGTCTAAAGATTTTAGCTCCAATATAGTGTGCATTGATGAGTTTTAATATCCAAAAAGGGAAAAATAAGCTTACCGACCGGAGAGAGAGAGAGAATTTTTGTTCAAAGGATTATGAAAATTATTTTAGTAGGGACTAGGGATACAAGTACAAGTTTTTATTCAAATTAATTTAGTTAGTCATTTTAAGAGTAATTTTGATATTAATTTATAATTTTTAAATAGAAATTACATAATTATAATAATATATATTTAAATTTAATAAATATAATTATAATTTTATATATATGAAATAAAACAAAATAAAAGGTCATAAAAACAAAAATTTATATGTATATATAATCTAAAAAAAAGTACTTACAATTAAATAATTTTGATAAATAAAAAATATAGCACGTGTCTCGGTTCCAAACTTGTATAATTAAAGTTATTGAGACAAACGAGAAAGAAAAAAATCATGATATGTAATCAGAAAGGTCACTTTTATAAAATATAGATGAATAAAATTAAAAATTTAACATTTTTATATGGAAAAATAGTTTTATATGAGTCTCTTATCTATTTACTATTCGTGTTACATATGGACGCGAGACTCATTCATTATTAATATAAAAGAAAATAAGTGAAAATTTTATATTTTCATGTATATAAGCGGGTTTAATTACTTTAATAATTTTAATTTAAGTTAATTGACAGTGATTGCATGTAGTAATGAAATTATTTTATTTCTCAAATTGAATACAAATAAGTAAATACTTGATTTTTATTTATCTTCATTAACGTTTGTAATGAGATTTTCAAAGTCTGTTTCTACATTTAAGGGCGGATCTAGCCACAAAGTTTAGTGGGGTCAAATTTAAATTTTTTTTTGTTAAGAATAAAAATTATAACTATATATATACTTTTCTAAATTTAATATAATTTCTCGACACTTAAGTCATTAAATTTAATATATATATATATATATATGTGTGTGTGTGTGTGTGTGTATTCATGATTTTCTTATAAGGAAAATATTAGAATGATTTTTTTTATCAACAATTTTTTTTTATTAAAAACCCAATATAGTACAAATGTGACAAATCCAAAAGAGTTGGATAAGGTCACGGGATAAATAAAACTAAGTAAATAGTCTTGGAGTTTTAACACCTTATCTTTGTCTTTGAGTTTTAATTTGGTGATAAAAGAAAATTAAGCGAATGAAAACAAAAAGAGATAATGTCAATTTTGTAATAGAAGTTTTTTTTTTTTTTTAAGAAAAGTGGTGTTTTTGAGTTTTAATTAGAAAAAAATGAGTGATTTTCGAGTCAAAAATTTCCTTTTCATTTTTTTTTCTACAACTAAAAAACTTTACAAGATGTTAGATAAAAAAAAAAAAAAAAGTAGAAGAGAGTACTTACTTTTTGAGCAAAATATTACACATGTAGAGAAAAATAAAAGAAGCAGTATAAAATTATCATTACTTTAAAAAGTTACTTGTATAAAAAGAGGATGGTGATGTGGGTGTGTATTATTGAGAAAGGGAAGGAGCCAAAAAAGAAATAAAAAATTCAGTGGGGGTAGGTGTCCCTCTGCCCTTAGGGTAGATCCCCCCATGTCTACCTTTCAGTGCATTTATAATGTAATTAAAAAAACATTTAAGTTTTTATATTCTTAATTTTGTTGCTTCACTTTGCTTGATGTTGATGTTAAGGCTATTTCACTTTAGGGTGTTACTTTTAACTTATATTATGGTGTTACTATGAGCTTAATGGCGGAATACAAATGGGCCTTGATAGTCAGTGGACTTACTAAAGCAAAATGGGCCTTGATACAAATGGGCCTTGATATTTTGTGGACACGAGGTAATTCAATGCAAATATAATGGACTAGGCCTTGAAATTGACGCTCATGTTTAGAGTTCAAACAAAAAATAAAATAGTTTTATTAGTTAAAACTATATAAAATTGACCCACCATATTAAATATTAAAATAACTCGCAACAAAAAATCTCATATATAAAATCGCAACATATATATCATTTTTTAAAATAAAAATATAATCCTCTCCGTCAAAAAAAAGTGACTCGTCTATTTTTAGAATAATTCTACGAGCACTAATTATACACACAAAATTATGCAACATCAACGTATTGCATACTAATAAAAATGGCGCTATGATGTCATTTAACGCCAATCCCAAGGTGAACTACATCAGAAAAATCATTTCTAACAGTCTCTTCAATTTTAGTCATCAAATCTGCGACCTCTTTTTCACTCTTCAAATCTATAATTATAATTAAAAGTTAAAAACATTTATTACGCCTGATGGGTTTGATGTACAATTGAAGAAACTGATGAAGCACAAAATATGAAATTAGCAAATAATACTTTTCAAATTGCGTCAACAAACTTTAATTTGAGAATTATAAAAATATTACTTATTTCAATTTCTTTTCCGTCCAAATCAGGCTAATTTTGAACGAAAAACCTTGGCAGGAAAAGTGGTCAAGTTTTTTGTCCATTTCTTTTCTTCTTTTTTCTGTTTATTAAAAAACTCAGAAACATAAAAAATAAAAATAAAATTTAATTTTTTTTTTGTCCATTTTAAAACCAAAAAAAAAACGTTTAGGTTTGATCTGATCATTTAAGATAAACTAACTTTTGAAATTGATTCTTATCTCTTTCCAGGTCTTTTCCTTTTCCTGACTGATTATGGAAAACGGAGAATCTTTAAAGTGAATCATGACGTGGCGATCAGATTTGCTGCAGTTGAGAAATTAAAAATAAAAAAATGTAGGACATGAGAACAAGACATCACTTTCTATTTTTTAACCCAATGTGGATTCATGGTACTACTTCATAAAAATAAATTATTCCTCACTTGTCTTGCTAAACCAACATAAATTCTAGAACGAAATCAAACAGTGTTACGATTACTAATGCTATATTTTAATGATAATGAATTTTATTTCTTCCATAAATAAGTAAAATGATATATATTAAGAATATATTTTGATTGTCAATTACGTGGATAAGTATTTCTAGCAACTTCATTTGAGAGATATGTAATAAGTGAGTGAATCTATTCTATAATTCATATCAATCTTTGTATTGTTGATAAATTTTGCAATTGTAATTTGGCAAATGCATAACAAGACTCCTCAAATAATTTTCAATAA
Source organism: Panax quinquefolius (assembly GCA_020205615.1). Classification (NCBI taxonomy): domain Eukaryota; kingdom Viridiplantae; phylum Streptophyta; class Magnoliopsida; order Apiales; family Araliaceae; genus Panax; species Panax quinquefolius. The sequence continues at coordinate 107,721,301 of CM035159.1, forward strand.
ATCTTATGCAGCTTTTAATATTCGTAATAATAAAAAATAGCACAAACTCAACAATGTAATGGAGCTTTACTGTCATGCAAAAGATCCTCACCATTCTTGTTAAATATAGAACCTATTAGAGTTTCAAGCTGGAGTCACATTGACAAAACAGAAATCATAGAGATTATAATTATGAAAATGAAGGCTGCTGCATGGTTCCAAGAGAAACCCTCCAAACTCATAAATCATCAGCATCACATAAAGTCCAACCTACTCTAACTGGAACTCAAAAACAGACATTGATCAAAAGTTCCAGACTTCATTTAGTCCATGCTATCAAAACCTAAGATATATATATATATGTTAGGTAAATCTGAATTGAATTGAATAGCCTAGCCTAGCTATTTAGTGGACAGCCCCACAAAATTGTCCCCACATTAAAAGATATAAATGCCTCCTAAATAAAATGACACAAACAACAAGTGTACTTAATCATGAAGTTGTCACCCACTTGACTGGTTTGAACATTGACCAAGCATTCAAGTAGCAACATGTGAAGAAATAGAGGCCCAAAGAATGGGTGTGAAGTTGAGCTTACAGTCCCTACAATGAAGTTAAGTTTTACTTATTCCAAAGGGAAAATTAAAACATTGAAGTAGAAAGATTGTTTGGTGTGAAAGGAAAGGAGATTAGCTGGACTGAGGACCACTTGAGTAAGCTACTGATTGTGCAGCAAAGACCAAAACAAATTCTGCTGCTGTGCTGCTGTACAGAGTACTTTCAAAATACTCGTCTTTTGGTACCATACTGGCACAAAATACAGTTCAGCATATGAAAGAAAACATAGCTAAGAAAACAATCTTCTTTAATCAGGCCATCCAACATAAGCCCCACTTCCTGGCAAGGGAGTAGACAACAGATCCGAACAACATCCTGTTTCAGAAAATCCACATTTCCCAACAACCCCTTTTCCTCTTCTTTTTTTTTCTGACATGGGCCTCTTAGGTCCAGCAATCCCCTTCTTCTTTCCAGCCTAAACCAAAACACAACAAACTCAGAAAAACATAGTTAATGGACTGAGAAAATAGAGCCTTACAGCTTAAGAATCTTCAATGTCACCCATCACAGCTCACCCAATAGTATAAAATTATATATGCCAATCAAAGGTGTCAAGCAAAGACGAGAGAATTTAACTCAATTTTCCAAAACAATTAATTTTCTCTCTAATAAAGAAAAATATAAACATACAGTCATAGAAGTTGAAGGCCTGCACTACTTGCTCTGGTAATGTCATGTTCACTCACCTGTCATGATCTCCAATGAGGAAGAGACCCATCCCACTACAGAGATATGAAACTCACTCTATTTTTTCCAGGTCAGCCGGCGAAAGAGGCAAAAAGGCAGTGTGTGAATTGAAGGAAGAGACTTTGAATTGATTGTCTGATAACTACATTTTCTTTTGATCCCCTCCAATAATTATGTTTTCTAGTGGCCATGCAAATGAGGTCAATGTCATCCCTGTCCTGATCCTTGTCCTAGTAAAAAACAATTTTTTACAGTTTACTAATAGCAACTCTCATATTAGGTAGGAAAGTTCCACAAAAGTTATACAGATTTTGATAATGTACGTTCAGAATCTCAACAGGTAAGTGTTCATGTATTGCCATCTCTTCTACACAACAAAAATTCATGATATGTAACAAAGGGGAAACTATTCTTTCCTGAATTGCTGCAACTTCTACCCAGGTACTAAAATTTAAATTTTTGAAAAACTGTTTGGGATATATGTGGAATTCACGAAGAAATATCACCAACTGGTCTTATATCAGGAAAAGAGATGATATCGTGACCTCAGCTTAAATTCTTCAACTGTTTTGGAATCAGCCCCTACCCCTTTTCTCCCTATCCCAACAAAAAAAAAACATAGAAAGGGTTTGTTATGCACGAAAGAAATGATGATTTCTTAGCTATAGGGCTTTACTATTGTCATCCCAATGATACGCTGAAAACTAACCCATATAGTGTACTTTGAAAAGACATTGACTTGTCCTCTCATCTCTTTATCAGAATTGGCAGCACTGATCTTTACTATACTACATTTTCCCAAGGGGAGAGTTGAGAGCGTCCGGTTAGCATTTCAGTGAAGTTGTGAGAACAATATGCACTTGACTAGGAAGAACAGCACAAACCATGGTATACACAAGGACAACTTGATTCGGAGTTCCTGACCGCGGTGTGTAGATTTCTTGGACACCGTTGTATAAACTGGTCTTTAGCTGCAATCTTTTCTTTGGCTTTAGTATCTAAAGACAGATTATATGTTCTACAGTTCTTAGATACATCAGTCAAATAATTCCTTCTATATCTATATAACAGGTTCAAATGTTCAGGTCTGAAGTGAACATCGTAGAGGCTATACTGAATGTCAAGGTCATTTGCAGTTACACTTGTAGCTGCAGGAGCAGCAGTAGCATTGTTGGGAATAGTCATAGGACTTGTATGGTTTTGTATATTACATAGTAAAAAGCTCTCAAACAAGAATTCAGATACAGGTTCTTCAGATCCATCTGCAGTAGGTAATGTTTCATCAAAATTAGACATGGGAATAAGTAGCATATCATTCCATGTCTTGTTAACATTTGCTAATTCCTGCTCAACTAAAACAGTGGAGGTAAAAAGAAGAGGTGGACCCAGTTCTTCTATAGTCCCACCTCTATCTGGACCACATGAAGCAAGGCAGTTCACAATGGAAGAGTTAGAGCAAGCTACCAAGTACTTCGATGAGATGAATCTCATTGGATATGGAAGTTTTGGTCTAGTTTATAAGGGATTGCTTCGTGATGGGACTGTTGTGGCTATCAAAAGGCGTTCTGGTGTCCCTAAGCAAGACTTTGTTGAAGAGGTATAACAAAGACATCTAACTACCATAGTTAAACTGATATATTTTAGTATGGTTTAGAAGTTTAAGATTTGTCGTTCCATTCTTTATTTATTTTTTTAAAAGAATATAATTAGAATATAATTTTTGGTTTATAAATGTTGATGTTTTCTACCATTGATCAACAACTTTTGTTTGCACATAGCTTGTGGATCTTAATAGAATATACTCCCAAGTATCTCATGAGTGTACGTAAAAGGGAAATAAATTACTTCTACACTATCTAGAATATGGGCAAGAGATAATTACACTTTAACATAGAAATCTCCAGCTTTTTCCAGCAGCTTCACAAATATCATTCTAATGAAAGTATGCACTTCCTAGCATTCCTCATATAACTAAAATCTCCTATTTGGAATAACAGGTAGCCTACTTGTCACGGATTTGGCATCGAAACCTAGTTTCTCTTCTAGGTTACTGCCAGGATAGTGGATACCAAATGTTGGTGTATGAATATTTACCCAATGGCAGCATGTGCAGTCATCTATATGGTATGATTTGTTCTGTTAAATGGCTTATAATTGTATATTAGTTACATGTTATGTTATAGAGATTCATCGTTTGACAGCCACTGGAAAAGATTCAGCTACAAAACTAGAGTTCAAGCAAAGGCTGTCAATAGCTCTTGGGGCAGCTAAAGGTATCAACTAACAAACTGATGACCTACCATGAGATAAATTTGAACAGGTCATAAATTGAAAAAAAAAATTGCTAATGCAGGTTTATGCCATTTACATAGCCAACAAAATCCCATAGTGCACAGTAAATTCAAAACAGCAAATGTTTTGGTTGATGAGAACTTCATTGCTAAGGTTGCAGATGCAGGACTTTCAAGACTACTAGAAAAAATTGAAGATGCAGGTCCATCTCGCTCAACCAGAGTTGATGTTTTTGAAGATCCAGAGTAAACTAATATTTTTTCTTTTTTTTTTGGCTTTATTATACTTGCTTGCTTTCAAGTTAGTTTTTACCTATATTTGAATTCATCTATCAAAATATTTAGGGTACGCCAAATGGGGACATATACAGAGATGGGCGACGTGTACAGCTTTGGGGTATTTCTCTTGGAGCTTATAATAGGACAGGAAGCTTCACATATTGAATCCTTTGGATCAGATGGAAGTATGTTTCAATGGGTATTGAGAAAATATAACACTTTCAAACAGCTTTGTTATTACTTATTTGTGCATTTTTTTCATATGCAGATATCATATGACACAACAACATATTTAGAGTACTGGAATCATGAATATTTAGAGTACCGGAATCATGGAGATATAAGAACTTTTCAAAAATGGCACATCACTAATGAAATTATAGAGAAAATCTTGAAAATTAAACATAAGTTTGAAATTACCGGAAGATAAAAAATGATTGGGGGGATTAAGGAAAAAGCAGATGGCCATTTCCTTTTATATTTCTTCAAAGGTGGAATGAAGTTTTATCCCATTGGAAAATGTGGCTTGGGATATCATTGTGTTATTTCTGTCACAACTCAGTTAGGAATTTATTTATTTTTCACTAAATATTATATTCAGGAAGGTTGGAAGTTGCTGAAATGACTATATAAGGTTGAGTCATGTGGTTCTCTTTCCTATTGTGGATATATAGAATTATAAGTTTATAACTAGGATACAGTTCAAAAGTTGTTTTTTTTTACAATTATCATTTTTTCTAATTATGAAAAGAAAATTTTACTGCCACCTCACAAATATAGTTTTGCCAAGAGTTATGTTGTTTGGATCTATTCAGATATTCTATTAGAAAGTTTTTTGAATATTGTTCAAACAAAAGGAGTTTATCAGATACTAAGAATTAGGGGGCAGGCTTTTGCTACATCATTACAAGAAGCAAAAGTTAACTTTGTTTTATTATACTCACATACAAATACATTTTTAATTGAATAGTATTACTATGTTAATTGTAACAGAGACTTATCTTTACCATTGATTCTTCAAATTCGTTGTTATTTGTAAACTTATGAAGGTGGAGACACACCTGAACTCAAATAAAATCATGGACCATCTGTCGGTCGGGAGCTTCACTGCTGAGGGAATAAAGGACTTTATCAGATTGACACTACGATGCATGGCTCTTCCAGGAAAAGGGAGACCAAAGATGGAAATGGTTATGTTAGATCTTGATGGAATTCTTGAGAAAGAGATCACGCTCACAACAGTGATGGGTGAAAGTAACCCTCAAGTTATTCTGGGGAGCCAACTATTTACTTCAAATTAAAAGAATGAAAGGGAAAAAGAAAGAGACGCCAAGGGGGTAAAGAGGTACATAAATCTTTTCGGGTATTAATCACTTAATTGCAGATCCTGGTTACCTAAGTCATAATCTTCCACCATTGGTATTATTAAGAAGACAAAAACATCAATGAAATTAGTATTATGACAGCTGTTTTCAAGAAAAAAATACCAGAAGCATTATGACTTAAGTCCTTAATTACATGGGTTTAGTTGAATATGTGTTCATCTAATTTATTCTTCTCTATATCTGAAACAGGTCCAGAGAAACTAAATCATTTATATCACAACCTTCACCAATTCATTGATAATGGAACTTCCATGTAGGACTTCAATGTCTTTGGGAAAAAAAAAAGTATTTGTGATGTGTAACGACACATGAGAATTAAAGTATTATTGGTTAATAATTTTATTTATAGTTAAACCTATTGTAGTTAATTGATATCTTTCAATTATAGTAGCAGGTTGTTTTAGGTTAGTTTTCAAAGTTGTTTAAATAGAATTAAGATTTTCTCCATTCTATATAAACTGATGTAATTTCCAATATTATTCAGACTTTAAGATATGGATTTAAAACATTGTGCTTTTGATTGAGTTTTTGAAAATTCCCTACGTAAATAGGTCCTTTACCCTTCTTTCTTCATCCATTATCTATATTCTAAACCTTTCTAGAACTTGTTCTACATCAATTTGTTTTTGGCAGAAATGGAATCAAAGAATCAATATTTTATCACAGGAGCACTTATTTTCAGTAATAGGCAATAAAGAAAATGCCTCTCTAAACAAAAGCTACACAAATTAATGCAAATCTGAACCCCAAGAAAGTGGGATACTAGAGATGCAAATAGTGATAAAGGTGTCATCCTTGGTCGAGAAGGATTTACTTCTTCTCAGTATGGCATATTTAACGACCAAACAGTAGAAGTTTCATCAACACAGAAGTGCCACCAATTTCGTCTCTTGATGTTGTACAACAAGTATGGCACACTAGATGAGGGGCATTCAGACAATATTTCTAAATCAGTTTATACAATTCTATTGTACGTAGGTATCAAGTGTTATTTCAGATTAGACTTTTGATTACCTATGTTCATTTACCGAAGGGGACATTTATTTACTGGGTGCCCATTAACTATCTGGTCAATTATTTATAATCCAGTGAATTCAAATCAATAGTTATATAGTAAGAAACACCATGATTAGATGTTAACATATTCTTTCACCTTTATAGAGCAGAAGAAAAAATGCACCAAAGCACTGACAAATTGGACTGCTCGAGGAAAAGAATATTTCCAGTAAAATATATTTGGACATCAAACACATCATAGAGATTCTCAGGACCAAGCTTACAGAGACTAGAAAAAGTTTTCCATCCAAAATATCTCTAGAGAAAAATGTAGGCATCATACTTGTAGAACATGTTTAGAGAAGAAAGCATCATGTTTCTGGCTTTAAATTCTGTTGTAAACTGTTAATTTCTCCCTGCACCATGTCTTTTGTCTTGATATGTCCTCTGAGGCTCTGAAAATATTTGTGTTCAACAACTCCCCATAGCTCCTGGCTGAAATTAATTTTGTGTTACACTTTCCATCTTCGATACCAGATGCCTGTGAAAAAAGATGCGTTCAGGTACCAAAACTACAATGATGCTTTCATAGAATAGAATGTTCACAAAATATATTCCATCCCCTCTATTCCCCTCCGCCAAAACCCACACAAACAAAAAGACCAAAGAAAAGAAAAAAGAAAACAGATGGGAAAATCAGCACTACCATTCAAAAAGCAATGACAACACACTTTTTTTCCTTCTTTTTTTTTTGGTATTCTTGTCAACATACTTATTAATACACAAAAATGATGTTGCACGACTAGAAGAAGTGTCCAGTGCAGTATTTATCACTTTTATGTGAACCTCAAGCTACTAAATGATCAATTTAAGTGACTGACAGGTTAGTTCTGTTGCTTTGCCATATTTGGCCATGAGTAGTTTGATATCTTTTAGGCACTGGAGCAATTCTTTCTAAAGGACTTCTTATTTTTCAACTAAAAGATAAATTGACTGCCGTATAATGCTGAGCCAAAATAAGAAACAGGTTGCTCCAACGGGGACTGCCGTAAGATATGCCATTTACACACGCACGTGTATACATCTATGTATACATATTGCTTGGAGTAAATCCATGTGTCTGTGTCCAACATTAGTAAACAATATCACGTCGGCATGTCTGACTCATGTCAATCGTTGTGTCCATATCAGTTCTTTACAGATTAAAAAAAACACATCTAGCAGGCCCAACGTGACTTAGACTTCCATGTAATAAAGCTAATGTATCTAATGATCATGCTGATGGAAGCTGATTAGCAAGACAAAATATTATTCTCACACTATAAAATCGTTTGAGGTTTTAACGTCCAGTGACTCGTTTACTATAGCAATAAAAATTTTACATCTGTTCACAATATAGGAAAATCAGCAAAATCCAGTTACCTCGAATTTGTTGTTCTTGATAGTGATCTATCAATCTATATGGACACACATAAACATATATGCATTTCATTACCCATTATAAATCCGCTTATTCAAGATTCTATATACTCAGCTTATGCAAGATTCTAGACAGGCCGTTTAAAGAGCTAACTTTTGGCATATTTTCTACAATGTAACTGCTCTAAGACTTATTTCCAGGTTCTCACATTTCAGATATGAGCATTTTAGCATAGACCAATGAATGGGGTCTATATATGATAAAAAAAATATTCATAATTTTACTCAAAATCAATGTATTTGTAAGTGATTGAATAAATACTATCTTTAAACAAGGTGATATAGTATCAAATTTCTGCTTTTGAGGCCCACCAGATTCCTGCTCCCTCTTTCTGCAATTAATAACCTCTAAACAATTCAGTAAATGGGTCCACAAAAGATTCATAGGGTACCTTATGAATATCACTTTCTTCTTGTCGATTTAAAGTAACAACTTTTGACAACTACATCACATGCAGATGCAGATCACAGTGACACAAACAGATTTTAAGGTCTAGTGTTTCAATCCAACTTGCACAAATAATCAATTCCAAATATTTATTTTCCACTACATATTTATAGATATACATATATATACATACATATATAAATATGAATAAGGCTAGAGACAACTTATTCTATAACTATTTTATAATTTGCTCGCGTTGCATACTCCACCTGAATTTTTATGCGGGGCTAATACTATATTGAACCAATTTATTCATCAATATGCTAAGGCATAGAATGCCATATCACCAAATTGAAAAATAATTATAGAATAAATTGTTGTGTCTAGCATTACTCAATAAATATATATATATAGGGAGATTAGTGGTAAATATATACCTGAACCTGGAGGATGAAAGAGTATGCAGAAATATCAATGACTACTGAGATACTGACGGAGTGAGGGGGCGTGGAGAGTGGAGAGTGGAAGACAAAATTAGATATATGGTTTTATATGGGCCAATAGACTGTAAATTGAGGGAAGACAAAAATAGATATATGGTTTTATATGGGCCGATAGACTGTTAATTTAACACTCAATTACTCTCCTGAGTTGGGCTTTAAATTTGTTTGAAGCCCATCCTAACCTTTCCTAGTAATCAATTACTTTGCTGAAAAATATACTGGACTAGTTGTTTTTTGAAATGTACTTAATAATGTGTTTGATTTGATTTTTCAATTGTATTATCACTTTAATAGGTGTTAATGCTAGATTTTATACGCCTGACGAAATCACCAAAACAACAGACTAAAATAGTGTTAACGGTTGATAGAATAATTGTTGTGAAATCAAACTCACGAAATACACTTATGTAACATAAATAAAGAAATATAAAGTGTGAACACAAGATTTACGTGGAAACCCAATTGGAAAAAAATCACGGAGAGAGGGAGTAATCCACTATAATAATATTGGGAGTACAAGTTGATAATATGGAGAGTACAAGTTATATATTTGTGTTGTATATCTTCTGTGTTCTTCTCCCTCAAATCCCTCAAATCCTAGCCAGATCCGGATCATTAAATAGACTGAATTGCATCATGGCTAGACCCAAATAATCACATCCCAACAATAGGGTATAATTATGCAAAAAAAAAAAACAAGAATATTTTAGGTGAAATAAATACTAATTTACCTTTATTGGATTGTAGAACTATATTTAAGCTTCAAGCTTGAAAATTTGGGTCTAAGGGTTAGTTAATTCAAATTACCCTCCTTTTTATTTTAACAAAACCGTAGAATAAGAATAGAGAATAATTCTCACAAAGAAATTAATCGAATTATAAAAACACTAAAGTTCAGGTAATATAAACTCAAATTTGAGAATATATATATATATATATATATATAAAATAAATAATTATATGTATATATATGAATTGTAGTAGATAAGATACGCATAGCGCTTTACGACGACGGTTTTTTTAGGCTATAGCGACGGTTCAACCGTCGCCACAGACCAAAAAAATCGTTACCATAGGTGGCGATTGTGTACTACACAGTTGTATATATACATTTTTTCATATATATATATATATAAATAAGCAAAAATAAAATAAAATTATCTAGAATGAGAAAATCTCAAACTAAGAGAAGAAATGCTCCAAAGATTGGAAAAAAAAACACAAATTAGGAGAAATAAAACCCCATAAAGCTTAAAGAAACTCCCCATAAAAGGAACAAATAAGAACAATTAATGAAAAAATGTGAGAAAAAACTCTTTAGTGCAGATGAGATACCCTCTCCATAATTCAAATTACCTTTGTGCATGGAAAGAGAGTCTTAGTTAGTATTTTTTTTTTTACAAAAGATTAAGTGATTCCCCAAGATACGGTTGTGCAGAAAGAACTTGGGTGATCCAATGATTTGTTCAACCTTCTAAAATTAGCTTTAACGGGCCTAAAGAGTCTGCATCTAATAAGTTGAGTTGGGCTGGGCTGGGCTGCCTTACCATCTCATTTCATAATAGGTATTCTTTCATGGGTCCTTAACATTAATATAAATAATTACAAAAATAAAACACACACAACATAATTACAAAAATAAAACAACCCAATAATAAAATTACTAACATCACACACACGTCGGTTACCGACTGCCCTATCTAACACTAACCGCTCCTAAATTCAAGCAACTGAACACAACCCGCAACATTGATATCGGACAAATCCAAATCTTCTGTCGACGTTTCCCTTTCTTCTCACCTCTGAGATCGCGACATACAAAATCATCATCAACAACTAAGATCACAACAACTTCAAGTTCAATTTCGGTAACATCTAAGATCGGAGAAGGCGAAATAGAATACAAAATCATCATCAACTTCAAGTTCAGTAACCAAAAACAATATCACAGCAACTTCGATACAAATCTGAACTCTGAGGTATGTGAGTTTAAAGTTTGTATGCATATAGTTACCTATGGTTACTACGGTATTCGTATGTATATTGGTTACCTTTATTAAGTTTTTCACAATTAAAACGGTTACTACAAATTCCTATAACGTTTGTTTGATTCATTCATATGTTTTAGATTATAGTTACTAAATAAATATAAACTGTTCACTAACTGTTTATTTGATTAATTTATAATTTTCAAACGAGTTCTACTGAATTTTTATATTAATGGTTACTCATCATAAACATTGGTTAATGTCTTATGCAACTGTTGGTTACTGTCTATTGTTGTTTTGGTAACTGTATATTATTATATTGTTCAAAGGTCTTTGTCTCGTTATTGTCTAATGATATCTTAGTTACTGTATGACAAAATATTGGTTACTGTCTAATGTTGTCTTGGTTACTTTGTAACATTATATTGTATAATGTTGTCTTGGTTACTGTATGAAGCTATGTTGGATACTGTCTAATGATGTTTTGGTTACTTTGTAACATTATAATATCTAATGATAAGCTAGTTACTGTCTAATGCTTCCTAGGTTACTATGTAATAATATATTGGTTACTGATTCATGATGATTTGATTACTGGGTAACTTTATTGTGGTTACTACATACTACTGATCTGGTTGCTGTTTAAAATTATAATGGTTACTGTATAATATTACTGAACAATACTAAATTGGTTAATGAAAAATGATGAATTAGTTACTGACTAATGTTGACTTTGATATAATGGTTACTAACTAATTCTGATTTGGTTACTATATAAAACTATAACGGATACTCGATAGTGCTGACCTAATTACTGTGTAAGATTATAAATTTATATTATTATATATTTGAGGTTACTCATTGACTACATTGTATTCAAGTTATCGCCTAATATTGAGGTGTATCAAGATAAAATTATATGTATATATTTACCTATGGTTACTACAAATCTCCTATGGTTATATATGGTTAATGAACAATTAAATGTATATAGTTACCTATGTATGAACAATTATATGTATATGTTTACTGACTAATGCTGAGTTGGTTACTGTTTAACATTATTTTGGTTAATGAATAATACTGATTTGGATACTATGTAAAAATATAATGGATACTCATTAATGCTGAACTGGTTACTGCATTAATCTAATTATACTTATACTTATATTTTTATATTAATGTGTAAGACCCCAAATTATTAATAAATGAAATTTATTTTCTCTATTTATTATTTTGAAATAGTAAAGGGTCGATTTGATTAATGTGGATAGTTATGGGTAAAATACATAAATATTTGAATAAGCAAGTGGTTATAAAATATTCATTATTCGGGGAATATTCGTTTGGTCGTGGAATATTAAATCTGTTTGGGAATATTAAATGCGACAGGCGCTATCTTTTGTGGGCCCCATAACGAAAAGCGATTGGATGAAGAAAACGACAAATATAAGTTGTTTATAAATAACGGCGTAGTTGTTACTAGATTAATATTGTTGGAATACCCATTGGTTAAAACACACTAATACGCCGTTGTTGAACAAAGAAGACACGGTATCGCACAAATTATTGATTCTTACGTAAGAAGGCACTACTCAATAATTGTTACGATAATTACTTTATTCAAGATTTTATTGATTTAATAATTCTTTGCGTTGATATTTTATATTCGTTTGTTGTTTCAATAATTGTCATTACACAAGATTTTCATTATCGAAGCAATAATTCATATTATCCGAATAATATTATTAGATAACATTATTGGCAATGTCTAGAAAGTTCGCATCAAGGAGAGGTTTGGTCACCTAATTCGCGCTGCCAAGAAGGAGAGATCCTTATTGGGAAAGCCCCTCTTTCCTGAGGAGCGGCACAGTTGCAAGATCTTGTGATTCGTAATATTATTTGTGAATAATTAATTATTGATTTATATGATGAGGAAAATATTGATTTTATGTGGATATAGATGAAGAAAAATTTTAAAATGACAATTGTTGAAAATTAATATTTTATCTTTTTCTGATAAAATAATTCATTTAAATATATTATTTTAATAATATATTAATGGTGATATTTTTATAATGAATGTGGGATATATGAGTATATGAGGAGAAAGAGTATTTTTGTGGCATTAAATGATTAACACGTATTTTGTGTGTCGGTGGACCCCATTTCTTGACTGAAATTTGATTATAGCCTGTAAAATCGACCGTTTGTGGATTTCGATCAATTTATGTTTGGAATTTGGAAAAACTTTCTTCTGCAAAGTTGTAGAGAATTGAATTTCCTATAAAAACAAGCAAGATTCGAATTTTCTGATAAAAGGGCTATTTATTATGAATTATTGAAGTTTCGGAGTTCCGAAATAATTGATTTTTGGGAGTTTTAATTAATTATTTTGAGAAAAACGTTTTTGGTGAGTTTGTGAACCTCATTTAACATGTGCTATGGCTGAAATCAGATTTTAAAGGTGGGCTAAGGAATTTTGTTTATAAATAATATTATTATATTCAATTTTCGCTTTGGTGTTCTAAGCATTTTCCTATAAATAGGGTGCTTAGGTTAGAATTGAAAATCACACGTAAAATCGGTGAAGTTTTCTCTCTCTATATTATCGAAAGCGTATTCTTGTGAGTATTTTGAGTATACTTTGAGTATTGCTATACTGATGCAAGTTCAAGTCATAGCCTATATCCGGTGTTTCAAGTAGTAATCTTGTCTTTCGAGGTAAGGGATGTTATTTTCTTCTCAAATGATATTATTTCTTCAATATCATTATCTTTGAAATATTGGTTGGAACTTTTATCAAATTTGGAACTTTTTCATGTCGGGTTCTTATTCGATGAGTTCTTATTCACGAGTTACTATTCATGAGTTACTTATTCACGATTCTTATTCACGAGTACTATTCATGAAGCGTGAAGATGTTTTTTGTGGAATTTTCTATTTTTGGTGTGAGAGTTCTTATTCACGATACTCGGACTTATTCACGATATCTGACCTTTATTCACGAATACGACCTTTATTCAAGAAAAATAAAATTTTTCTTTTCGTCTAAAATATCTATTACGGATACTAGCTTTTGATTGTATCCATGTTTTGATCATTCTTGAATTTTACACCCCTATGATTATTTTTGAGGTATTTTTGGGCGTGGATAAAACAAAGTACGAATCCTTAATCCTTAATCCTTGTCATTTTGTTTCCTTTGGATTCGTTTCTTTAAAAATATTTTCATCATCTTGATCTTAAATGATGATATTATGGAATATCTTTGGCACGTAGTGCAAAGATGAATGATTTCTGAAGAATATCTTTGGCCGTAGTGCAAAGATGAACATGTGTTTAGATGAACATGACCGGTGATGAATATCTTTGGCTGTGTAGTGCAAAGATGAATATTTGATTCCGGATATATATTGATTGATGTTACTGAGGATAAAATATCGACGATGAACTTTTAAATTCATATATAGAAGATAGTAGTTTGCATTCTCTACTTAACTCTTCTAATGAATTATTGTTTCAATTGCGATTGTTGATTTAAACTGGTTGTCTATTGTATTCTATTAGATTTTTCCTGTTGGAGACTAACGATAATTTGTTGTATATTATCTTAGTCATAATATTCTTTCTTGGGCTAGTTGAGCTCACCCTTTTCCTTGTTGTTCCATTTTTCTTCTCGAGGAGGCGAGAATGTAGCGAAAGTACTTAGTCGGGGTATGGAATGAAGGTTCAGAGAGAGTTGTTTAGTAGTCCTCACCATTTTTGTAAAATAATGTATCAATAATTATGATGGGGATTTATTTGCATGTATGAATATTGTTCAGATAGCAATATTTGTATTTAAACTCACAGATTTATATGTTGTAATAATAAAGTTGTAGTTATTTCGTATCATGTATTTGGGCGACTCGAGAATGGGTTGGATGGAATGGACCTATTTTGGGGGCGTCACATAATGGTTACTTGTTAACTACATTGGTTATATTAATGTTTACTTGTTAACTACATTGGTTACAACAATTATTTTTTAACCGCCCACAAACCTCTCTATCTTGGTTGTTTTTCACTATAACAATTAAATGGATGATGTTTTTATCTTATGGTTACTTACTAAACATGTGTTAGTTCTTCATCTTCATTGGATTTTGTTTACATTGATAATGTTGTATAATGTTATCATTGTGCAATATTTGGTTAATTTATATTGGTTTGTTTTATTATGATGGAAACTAATTGGCTACATTTGTGGACGCCCCCAAAATAGGTATACATCACCTATTCCGAGTTGTCAATACATGGTACGTAAACAACTACAACTTTATTATTACAACAAGAAAGCGTGAGTTTGAATACAAATATTATCTTCTGTACAATATCTATACTCAAATAAATCCTCATCACATTTATTGATACATTATTTTACAAAATGGTGAGGACTACTAAACAATCCTTTCTAAAACCTTCATTCCATACCCAGACTGCGTACTCGCTTATATTCTCGCCTCCCGAGAAAAATGGAACAAAAGGAAAAGGGTGAGCTCAACTAGCTCAAGAAAGAATATTATGACTAAGATAATATACAACAAATTATCGTTAGTCTTCAACAGGAAAAATTTAATAGAATACAATAGACAACAAATTTTAAATCAATATTCGCAATGAAGTAATAATTCATTAGAAGAGTTAAGTAGAGAATGCAAACTACTATCTTCTATATGTATGAATTTAAAAGTTCATCGCTCATCTTTTATCCCTGTAACATCAATCAATATATATCCGAATCAAATATTCATCTTTGCACTACACAGCAAAAATATTCATCATTGGTCATGTTCATTTAAAAACACTGCTCATCTTTGCACCATGAGCCAAAGATATTCTTCAGAATCATTCATCTTTGCACTATGTGCCAAAGATATTCAATAATATCATCATTTAAGATCGAGGATGATGAAAAATATTTTTAAAGAAACGAATCCGATTGAAACAAAATGACAAGGATTAAGGATTAAGGATTCAGACTTGGTTTTATCCACGTCCAAAAATACCTCAAAAATAATCATAGTGGTGTAAAATTCAAGAATGATCAAAACATGGATACAATCAAAGCTAGTATCTAGAATAGATGTTTTGGACAAAAAGAAGAAATTTTATTTTTCTATGAATAGTGTCAGATACGTGAATAGTGCAGTATATCGTGAATAAGGTCAGATACGTGAATAAGACAGTATACATGAATAGTAGAACCGACACCAAAAGATAGAAATTCCACAAAAAACATCTTCACGCTTCATTAATAGTACTCGTGAATAAGAACTTCGTGAATAAGAACTCATGAATAAGTAACTTCGTGAATAGTAACTCATGAATAAGTAACCCGACATGAAAAAGTTCCAAATTTGATAAAAGTTCCAACCAATATTTCAAAGATAATGATATCAAGAAATAATATCATTTGAGAAGAAAATAACATCCCTTACCTCAAAGAATCAAGATTTGGATTGAAAGGTCGGAAGTGATGCTTTGAATGAAACTCAGATTGAACAAAGAACTCTCAAAGTATCTAAATACTCACAAAATACGCTCAATAATATAGAGAGAGAAAGAGAAAGCTTATGTTTACGGTGTGATTTTCAATTCTAACTTAGTCCTCTATTTATATAGGAAAATGTTAGCCCATCAAGGCAGGACTTGACTCTAGCACACGATGGCTTTTACTGCTACTATTGCCACCCACCACATTTGAAATAAAATTCAAGACATTTCTTCACCAACCACAAGTGGGGCCCACTCAATTCTAGAATTTTCCACCAAAATCAATTATAAACCTAATTTTAGAATCACCACCTCTTAAAATTCATAACAAATCATTCGTTTTTTTAACGGTTCAAAATTTGTGGACATATACTCAACTTATGTATGTATAACATACCCAAAAATTACCACAATCCAGCGGTCGGATTAAAAATTATAACCCCATAATATATCTCAAAACCCCGATTTGATTTTTAATACCTCCAATCCGATAAAATCTTGATAAAACACCTCAACATTAAATCATTCAATTATAAAACAAATAAATCCATCATTTATAAATATTTTCTTATCATATAAATCAATAATTAATTATTCACAAATAATATTACGTAATCACCATTATGACAACCAAAGTAGCTCCTCAGGAAAGAGGGGCTTTCCAATAAGGATTTCTCCTTCTTGGCGCCGCAATTAGGTGACCAAACCTCTCCTCGATGTAACTTTCTAGACATTGCCAATAATGCTATCTAATAATATTATTTAAATAATATGAATTATTGATCGATAATGGAGATAATGTGCGTTGACAATTATTGAACAACAATAATATAAAATATCAACGCAAAGAATTATTGAATCAATAAAATAAAATATTGAAGAATTCACCGTGAAAATTATTGAGTAAGTGGCTTTTACGTAAGGATCAAT
Source organism: Panax quinquefolius (assembly GCA_020205615.1). NCBI lineage: Eukaryota > Viridiplantae > Streptophyta > Magnoliopsida > Apiales > Araliaceae > Panax > Panax quinquefolius. Next base: position 107,738,362 of record CM035159.1, read on the forward strand.
AATTCAACAATCTGCGTAATACCGCAGTGTCATCGCGGCAACGACACGCCAGACATCGTATTTTAACCACCGGGTATTCAATGATCTTAGCAGTAATAACTATGCCGTTATTTTTAACCAACTTATATTTGTGCTTTTTTTCATCCAATCGCTTTTCAGTTATATGGGGCCCACACATGGTCGCTGCTTGGTCGCATTTAATATTCCCGACAAAGATTTAATATTCCACGACCAAACGAATATTCAAACAACAATGAATATTTTATAACTACTTGCTTATTTTGAAATATTTGCGTATTTAACCCTAACTATCCACATTAATCAAATCAACCCTTACTATTTCAAAATAATAAATAGATAAAATTAAATTTCATTAATAATAAGTTGGGGTCTTACAACATTGGTTACCTTTATACAACTATCATAATTTAATTGCTAAACAAATAACATTAAACTGATTGTTTCCATTGTAAAATGAATGTACTAATGTGTTTCATTCTCTGGTTACTAACATTATATAATTTGGTTACTGGTTCGGATTGATTTGGTTACTTTACAAGACTTATTCTGTTTTCAGACAATAGAGATGATTCCTATTGTGCTTTATTTCAATCAGACATGGGTGATAAGAACTAATACACCAACTTTGAAGTTACCAAAGATACTAGTTCCATCAACTTGTTCGATCGGAGAAATGCAAAACATAATATGCATTGCAGACATGGATGAACACAAACAAAACAACATTGTCGATTAAATTTCATTAGAATCAACATTCCACCGATCTCAGTATATCGGATGAAGCAACCTTGAGATTCTTTATCAAGTCGTTAGAAAATCTAATTAACGAGGAAAATTCTAACCGATTATAGATATTGAAAAAAAGTCACGCCTGACAACAATCTTGCATAACTTGAAAAATATAGAAGAATCATTGTTCACGATGTAACGATCAATCGATCAACTGAGGAATTCAAAGACTAGTTCCACTAAAGAACACAAGATTGCCAAATTGGAACGCAATATGTTGATCAGCTTGCAATGAAAATTATGGAACAACAACGAGACAGACAACATGACAAATCATACACAGAAGAACGATATGATGATGTAATAACAGATCCGAATGAACGTGAAGTAAAATTACATCAAACCTACAAAGACAAAAAAATCCTATCACAATCAATGAGGCTGCATTCAATCAAGAAAAACAGACAACACAAAGTTCAACGAATAGGTCATAGAGACTTTATGCTAGTGTGCGTAGATGATGAAAATTGCAAATGGAAGATGAGAGCATCAAGTATTCGAAAAACCAGTCTTTTCAAGGTGAGGGAATTCAATGACATTCACACGTGTTCAGTCAACGTATTGCTGGGAGACCACAGACAAGCAAATAGTGAGTTGGTCAGCGAATGCATAATGCATAAATTAACAAATTTGAAGAAAATATACACACCAATCGATATTGTCGAGGACATGATGACAGAATATAATGTGTCTATCTCTTACCAAAAGCATGGAGATCAAGGAGAAAGCGTTAGAAAAGGTAAGATGAAATCCACACGACTACTCATTGATCCCATCATGGTTACACATGCTGCAGAAAACAAATCCAGGTAACAATTTAAAACACATTATTATTTTTCATGATTAGTTGATTACTCAATTCAACTGATTTGGTTGCTATAATGTGCATTGGTTACCTACCTCATATTTATAATTTTAAATGAGTTCTCTTGATTTTTATATTAATGTTTACTCAGCAAATACATTGGTTACTGTAATGCAACTGTTTGTTACTGCCTAATGATATCTTGGTTACTGTATAGCAATATGTTGTTTACTGTATAATGTTGTCTTTGTTACTGAAAAACATTATACTATCTAATGTTTGTCTTAGTTATTTGTAAAGACAATATGTTGATTCTTGTCTAATGCTATCTTAGTTCTTGTCTCACTTGAATTGTTGGTTCTTTGCATAATGATATCTTGGTAACTGTATAGAAATATGTTGTTTACTGTATAATGTTGTCTTGGTTACTGAAAAACATTATACTATCTAATGCTGTATTGGTTACTGTAAGCAAATATGTTGGTTACTGTCTAATGCTATCTTGGTTACTTTGTAACATTATACTGTCTAATGTTTTATTGATTCTTCGACTAATGTTTGTATTAGTTTCTTGTGTAATGAGATATTGGTTACTGATTGTATAAAAATATATTGGTTACTGATTGGTTACTGTATAACAATATATTCCTTACTATTTTGGTTACTGCCTAATGTTTGGATAATTAGTTGTTGACTAATGTTAACTTGGATACTGACATTAAATACATTGGTTACTGTCTACTCTTGTCTTGTTTACTGTATAAAATTATATTGTCCAATGCTGTCTTGGTTACTATATGACAATAATTTGGTTACTGTCTAATGCTGTCTTGGTTACTTTGTAGCATTATACTACTTATAATTCTATTGATAATGTTGATGTTTCATAATGAGTTAAAATCACAGCTCTTGAGTTGGAAACAAATGCTCGTTTCAAATATTTATTCTTTGCCATTGGAGCATCCATTCAAGCATGGCATCATTGCTTTCCAATTATTATAATCGATGGCACATTCATACAATCAACATACGGAGGGACAATATCGATAGTAAGCACAATAAGATGCAAACCAAACATTGTTCGATTGCTTTTTGCGATGGTCGATGAGAGAAAATGAATTATCTTGGAGATGGTTTTTCATGAATTTAAGAAGCGCTTGTGGAGTAAGGGAAGGCCAATGCATTATTTTAGATAGACATGAAGCAATAATACAAGGATGAATTATGTGTTTCGGATGTCATGCATGCTTCCGCTTACATACCATATCTTGAAAAATATAAAAATAGATTCAAAAGAGAGGAGAAGAACTTAAACAAGCTTACAACGGGACATGTAGAGCATACAACATTGAACAATTCAACAAACACATGGTTGAACTTGATGCCATTGATCCTCGAATAAGGACATATTTGGAGGAAGAGGTCAAGTTGGAAAAGTGCACCAGTGCTCCATGGACCGTAAAGTTAGATACTCAACAATGACTTCAAAACCATGAATCTATTAACAACGCAATTAATATGATTAGGGATCTTCCGGTTGCATCAATGATTGAATGCCTACGTTATGCGGTTCAAAGATGGTATTTCACAAACAAACAAATGATTTCTATCAACATTCACAACACTTTCCACAACAATTTGAAGAAAGATTGCAATCTAGTATCATTAAATCAAGAAATCTTAAGGTAACAAATACAAATTATAATTTATTGCATTAATTTTTATATTGTATTTGTTACTGAATAATGCTTTCTTGATTCTTTGCATAATATTACTAATTAATGTTGAATTGTTTCTCGATTAATGTTTGACTTAGTTACTCTGTTAAACTATAATGTTTCTTGACTAATCTTGACTTGTTTACTGATTAATGATAACTTGGTTACTATGTAATATTATATTGGTTACTAACCAATACCTAATTGCTTATTGTAAAACATTATAATGGTTACTTGACACTTTGATTTGGTTACTTATGTATCATTGATCTTTACTTATTTATTAATCGCTTCTTTCTTGCATAATATTACTAATTAATGTTGAATTATTTCTTGTCTAATCTTTGATTTAGTTCTTCGTGCTACACTATAATATTTACTAACTAATAATAACTTGTGTACTGGCTAATGGTAACTTGGTTACTATGAAATATTATATTGGTTGTCAATTAATACTTAATTGCTTAATGCATATCATTACAATGGTTACCGACTACTGCTGAGTTGGTTACTATGTATCATTATATTGGTTACTAAGTGATACTTGTTTGGTTACTCTTAATAATTAAAATGATACTTGAGTTGGTTATTGATATTATCATTATATTGGTTACTAATCGATGCTTATTTGGTTACTCAGTATAATTATAATGTTCTTTGCTAAGTTGGTTAATGCTTAGTTACTTGTTTTGTAATTATAACATTGAGTTGTTTGATTTAATATGTATTCTTTTTTGGATAATAAAAATTATTCCGGTTGTATTTTATTCTAACAATGTTAATTTGTGATGTAGGTTGAGACATCAAACTTAGTGATTTTTACTGTTTATGATGTCGTCAAACAATATATTGTGGACATCGACCAAAGAACATGCACATATGGAAAATTTCGAGACTATGAGATGATGCCGTCCCGCGTCAGCTTCTTTAGTTATAAAAAGCGAAATTTGAGTCATTATGATTTTTGCTCAAAAAAATACTATAAAACAACTTTGGTCGATACATATTCAAATTTTCAATCATGCTAGTTAGATGACAAAGAAAACCGGGATGTACGGAAGAAGTAAGAAATATGGTTCAGAAACCACCGAACACAAGAAGACCAAATTTGGAAGACCAAAAGTAGGGAGGTACAAACACGGATCTGAAATCAAAATTCAAAACAAATGCAGCAGGTGCCAAGAGAAAGGACACAACAGGAAAACCTGCAATAATCCACCGGTTTTAAGACCAAAAAAACCCTAATATAATGCATTTACATTAAGAGTGTAGATACATGTATATATAATTGTTTACTATCATTAACCATAAACCACATAGATGGTAACATTTTTGATTTTGTACAATAACCAACATTTTTATTGATTAAAGCATTTGATTTCTGAATTCATTATGAGTTGCCAATACAATTGGGAACCCACAAAAGTACACTGTTTACTTGACAATTATTCCAAATATAAATTGTAAATTATTTGGTTACTAACATAAAGTCAAATGGTTACTCTTATATAACAATTTGGATACCAACTGAACATATCAAAAATATATTTAATTTAATATGATAGTTATACAAATGACCATCATATATAAAAATGGAATCTCTTAATTAAAATTAATGTGTTTCCATCATGATTATACACTACAAAAAACACATACATTTAACAATTCATAACATTCGTGATACAAATTTATAATCTGTTTTGATACAAACTAAAACAAATATTGTTAACATATATTTATGTTAAGCGATATATAATGATTTTATCAAATTTTATTACAATTTGTTTACTTGTATAAACATAATATGGTGACCATAAGAGTAAACTATTTGGTTACTTATTTGTTATAACAATAAACAAAATATAACAAATAGGTAACCAAATATTTAGATAACAATTGTAAGACCCCAACTTATTATTAATGAAATTTAATTTTTTTCTATTTATTATTTTGAAATAGTAAGGGTTGATTTGATTAATGTGGATAGTTTAGGGTAAAATACGCAAATATTTTAAAATAAGCAAGTGGTTATAAAATATTCATTGTTGTTTGGGAATATTCGTTTGGTCGTGGAATATTCGTCATCGCTTCGGGAATATTCGCACGCTACAAGTAAAGCCCATGTGTGGGCCCCATAACGGAAAGCGATTGGATGAAGAAAACGACAAATATAAGTTGTTTAAAAATAATAACAGAAGTTGTTACCAGTTAATATCGTTAAAATACTCTGTGGTAAAAACACAAGAAGATACCAGTATTGCACCAATTATTGATTCTTACGTAAGAAGGCACTAATCAATAATGGTTATGTAATTATTATTCAAAGATTTTATTGATTTAATAATTCTTTGCGTTGATATTTTATATCATTGTTGTTTCAATAATTGTCATTACACAAGATTTTTTATTATCGAAGCAATAATTCATATTATCTCGAATAATATTATTAGATAATATTATTGGCAATGTCTAGAAAGTTCATCTAAGGAGAGGTTTGGTCACCTAATCAAGGCCAAGAAGGAAAATTCTTTATCGAAAGCCCCTCTTTCCTGAACCGCCTGGTTCATAATATTGTGATTCGTAATATTATTTGTGAATAATTAATTATTGATTCATATGATGAGAAAAATATTGATTTTATGTGGATATAGATGGAGAAAATTTTAATGTGACAATTGTTGAAAATTGAAATTTTATCTTTTCTCGATAAAATAATTATTTAAATATATTATTATATTTTAATAATATAATAATGGTGATATTTTTACAACTAATGTGGGATATATGAGTATAAGAGGAGGAAGAGTATTTTTGTTGCAATAAATGTTTAAAACATGTTAAACATGCTTGTGGACCCCATTTATCGATCGAAATTTGATTATAAATTGTAAAATCGCCTCGCTTGTGGATTTTGGCCAATTTCTATTTGGAATTTGGAAAAACTTTCTTCTCGCAAAGTTGTAGAGAATTGAATTTCCTATAAAACTCGCGAGATTCGAATTTTCTGATGAAAGGGCTATTTATTATGAATTATTGAAGTTCAAGTTCAAATAATTGATTTTGGAAGTTTAAAATATTTAAAATTAGAAAACGTTTTTTTTCTTACTTTTCTAGAATGTGGCATGTGTTTGATGGCTGAAATCAGATTCTAGGCATGCGTAGGAAATTTATATAATTATATTATTAATTTATTAATTTTTTCGCTTTGGTGTTCTAAGCAATTTCCTATAAATAGGTGCTTAGGTTAGAATTGAAAATCACACTTAAAATCAAGTTTTCTCTCTCTATATTATCGAGTTTATTCTTGTGAGTATTTTGAGTATACTTTGAGTATTGTTAGGCAGTGCAAGTTCCCTTCAAAGACTATATCCCCAGATTCCAATTTGTAAGTACTAATCTTCGAGGTAAGAGATGTTATTTTCTTCTCAAATGATATTATTTCTTCAATATCATTATGCTAAAATATTGGTTGGAACTTTTTATCAAATTTGGAACTTTTTCATGTCGGGATTATTATTATTCATGAGTTATTATTCACGAAGTTACTATTCACGAGTTACTATTCACGAAGTTACTATTAGTACTATTCATAGGTTGAAGATGAAGATGTTTTTTGTGAAATTTCTATCTTTTGGTGTCTGAGTTACTTATTCATGTATACTAAGACTAAATGTATACTATTACTTATTCACGAATACAAGACTATTCACCTAAAAATGAAATTTCTTCTTTTTGTCCAAAATATCTATTTTTGGATACTAGCTTTGATCAGATCCATGTTTTGATCATTCTCGAATTTTACACCACTATGATTATTTTTGAGGTATTTTTGAACATAAATAAAACAAATTACTTAATCCTTAATCCTTAATCCTTGTCATTTTGTTTCATCGGATTCGTTTTTTTAAAAATATTTTTCATCATCCTCGCCTTAAATGATGATATTATTGAATATCTTGGCCCAGAGTGCAAAGATGAATGATTTTTCAAGAATATCTTTCGTCAGTAGCAAAGATGAACAGTGTTTAGATGAAACATGATTAATCGATGAATATCTTTGGCTGTAATGCAAAAAGATGAATATTTGATTCCGTATGTATATTGATTGATGTTATAGGATAAAAGATAGACGATGAATTTTTAAATTCATACATGTAAGATAGTAGTTTGCATTCTCTACTTAACTCTTCTAATGAATTATTATTTCACCGCTAATATTGATTTAAAATTTGTTGCCTCATGTATTCTATTAGATTTTTCCCCGTTGAAGACTAACGGTAATTTGTTGTATATTATCTTAGTCATAATATTCTTTTATCGGGCTAGTTGAGCTCACCCTTTTCCTTTTTGTTCCATTTTTCTTCTCGTGAGGCGAGAATATAATGAAGTACGTAGCCTGGGGTATGGAATGAAGGTTTTAGAAAGAATTATTTAGTAGTCCTCACCATTTTGTAAAATAATGTATCAATAAATGTGATGAGGATTTATTTGAGTATAGATATTGTCTAGAAGATAATATTTGTATTCAAACTCACGCTTTTACTTGTTGTAATAATAAAGTTAGTAGTTGTTTCGCATTCATGTATCGACAACTCGTAATAGGTGATGTATACCTATTTTTGGGGGCGCCACACGGCTTGGTATCGTAGCTTAGGGATATGATCTCCATGAGATCGGGAATAGAACTAGAGGGAGAGACGAGTAAATCCTTCGCTAAAGGTGTCCTACCTAAGCTTATTTTTTAGTTGGTCATATATAAGGATATTATGTGATATATTGATTTCTTAATTAACCCTTGTTTTATGACAAGATTTGAGAATGTCGATCGAGAATATTAACAATGGAAATGAGACCGTGGAGACGCTCAGATTTCACCAACGAGGAGAGAACGTAACAGTCGGGCAATGTTCCTCCCCGTGAACAACACCAATCGAAAGAAAGATGATGAACGAGGGATGTTTAGAAGCTTTTGCGATTAGCTCATGCAAAATCGCGACGAGGAGACTCGTGTTCAAAAATACAGGAGGAAATGATAGCAATTCACGGGTTGTCACAAATGCAAGCTTCAAAGAGTTGGGACCACCGAATTTAAGGGAAAGCCGATCCGATCATGGCGGAAACATGGGTCAAGCAAATTACCAAGATATTCGATGTCTGGGATGCACGAAAGAACAGAAGGTTCCATTCGCCACCTTTATGTTCCGTGGCGAGGCAGATCACATCTGGTGGGAGTCTCGTGAAGCACTCCATCCAAATTTCACTCAAAGATATCTTGGGAGACATTTCAGAATTATTTAATGACAAATACTTTTCCCGAAAGTGTTCGCTATATGAAGGAAGTGGAGTTCATCGATTAGAACAAAACAACATGACGGTGTCTCAAAGACGAGGCAAAGTTTGCAGAGTTATCAAAGTTTCAGCACCTCATTTAGTGGAGAATGAGGAACGATGACGCGGATGTTTTTGAGAGGTTTGAAACCCCAAGATACGACAATATCTCATTTCTCATAAATTTTTTCTCTATTCAGATGTTGTAAAACAGGCTCAATTATTAGAGCGAGATAACGAGTACTGCTCAACCGAGAGGACCATAACCGTGGATCGCATCGTAGATAGTAGTCAATGTAATAATGATAACCAATGGAGAAAGAAACAGACGGACAAAATGGTAACCACTCTGGTGGTAATCATGGCCATGAAAATAGAAGAAGTGAGTCAGAGGAGATTTTAAAAGAGGAGATTTAACAACCACTATGTGAAGACGACAAAGTGTTTAAGAAGAATCGGTTCTAAGGGAGGAGAACGACCACCCATTATATGCTACAAATGCGAAAAGAGGGACATATCATTCAAACCGCCCACAACATTCAAGGTATGCTATAATTGTGGAAAGGAAGGACATATCGCTCGAGATCAGACAAGAGTAAAACCTAGTTCAATGGGGACGGTGACTCAAAAGATCGTCCCGTAAAAGTCAAAGTCAACGATTCCGGAAGAGCGTTTGTTGTGATCGGTCATAATGCGAGAACCCAAACGAGGTGATCACGGTAAGCTATTTATAAATTCTTGCATGAAGTTTATACTTTACTTGATACCGGCAGTTACCCATTCATTTATCTCTCTCCGCATGTGCTCAACGCTTAAACTGACTTCGAGAAATTAGACTTTGACCTATCTCGTGGAAACTCCGTTAGAGAAACTTTCATCACATCCATCGCTTATAAATCTTGTTTGATTCAAGTTGGCACCATCACCTTTACCGCTGACCTTATCTCTTTAAAGATACTTGCTTTTGATGTGATTTTAGGATTGATTGGTTAACTACTCATCATGCCAAAATTGATTGTTTTCGTAAGGTTGTTAGTTTTCATATTCCTAACCAACCCGTTGTATTTAATTCAAGCAACTAAACCATTAAAATCAATCACCGTCATATCTAATCATAAAGCTATTCGCTTATTGAAAAACGGATGTCAAGCTTTCTTAGCCCATGTTATGGATTTGAATAAAGACACGCCAAATTTGAATAATATTCCCGTTGTTATCGATTTTCCCGACGATTTCAAGAACTTCCTGGCCTCACCCCGTAACGTGAAGTTGAATTCTTTATTGATCTTGAAACTCGTACAAAGCCCATTTCTAAACCCCATATCGAATGGCTCCTATTGAACTTCGTGAGTTAAAGGTCCAACTACGTGAATTGTTGGACATCGGTTTCATTGGCCCTAAGACATCTCCTCGGGGTGCTCCTGCTTTATTTGTAAAGAAGAAAGACGGGAGTATGCGATTTTGTATTGACTATCGGGAATTGAACCATGTCACCATCAAGAATAGGTATCCTCTACCTCGTATTGATGACTTGTTTGACCCGATTGCAAGGGGCACAATTTTTTCAAAATCGATCTTCGCTCCGGATATCATCACCAAGATTAGAATCGAGGATATTCCAAAGACCGCTTTTAGAACTCCTGCAGACGGGCATTATGAATTTTAGTCATGTCTTTCTGATCGACTAATGCTCCTCGCGGCTTTCATGGATATGATGAACCGAGTATTCAAGGAATATTTGGATCAGCTTTTGTTGTTGTTTTTATTGATGACATCCTTATATATTCCAAAAGTCGTGAAGATCATGAGCACCATTTGAAGTCGGTACTCCAAAGGCTTCGTGAAAACAAACTATATGCCAAATTAAAGAAATGCGAAGTTCGCTCGAGGAAGTAGCATTCTTGGGCACGTGGTGTCAAAACATGGAGTATCTATTGATCCCGCCAAGATTCAAGCAATACAAAGTTGGGAGCAACCAAATCAAGTTGTGATCAAGTACGTAGCTTTTTGGGCTTATTTGGTTATTATCGGAGATTCGTGGAAGGGTTTTTCTAATCGCTACTCCATTAACTCAAATTTAACTCTAAGGATACAAAATTGCTTTTGGAGCGAAGAATGCGAGAAAAGTTTCCAAGAGCTTAAGAGGAGACTTATTTTAAGACTGTTCTAACAATACCATCCGGGTTTGGATGGATTTGTTATCTATAGCCGATGCTTCGTGCAAAGGGTTAGGATGTGTTCTCATGCAACGTGGGAAAGTCATAGCCTATGCCTCGCGACAACTTAAAGAGTATGAGAGGAATTATCCTACCATGATCTAGAGTCAAGCAAGCAATGTTTGCGCTTAAAGATATGGAGGCACTATCTATATGGGGAGAAAGTGGAGATATATTCGCACCATAAAAGCCTTAAATATTTCTTCACTCAAAAGAACTCAACATGCAAGCAATGACGCTGGCTCGAGCTATTGAAAGAATACGACCACACTATTCAATACCATCCCCGAAAAGTTTAACGTGGTAGCCGACGCGTTGAGTAGAAGATCATATGCAGGAACGAAAGCGATGATGTCAAGTATACGACAGAGCCAACTTTAATAGAAAAGTTAAGGTTGCTCAAGCCACCCAACCTTGAGTCGATGCGTATGAAGAAGAAAGTACAAGAAGGAGCTATTCCTAAGCTTAGAATTGATGAAGAAGGAATACTTGAGTCCACTCTAGACTTTCAGGTTCCTAACGACTCGATTTGAAGTACAAGATTATGATGGAGGCACACAATACACCATTTGCAATCCATCTCGAAGTACTAAAATGTATCGTGATCTTCTACATACATTTTGGTGGAACAATATGTAAAGAGAGAGATTGCAAAGTTTATCTCAATGTGTTTAACTTGTCAACGGTAAAAGCGAGCATCTAGTACCTAAGGGTCCGCTGCAGAACCACTTGAGATTCCAAATGGAAGTGGGAACACATTACAATGGATTTCGTTACGGGTCTTCCTACGGTTTCTCAAGGCATCAATGTTATTTGGGTTATTGTTGATAGATTAACCAAGTCCGCTTCATTTCTTGCCGACACGGAGACTTATTCACTCGAACGCCTTGCTAGTATAGACGTGAATGAGATTGTGAGGTTGCATGGCATGCCCAGATCCATAGTTTTGGATCGTGACCCAAGATTCACTTCAAGATTTTGGGTTAGCTTTGCAAAAAGCTATGGGCACGGATTTACGATTCGGGGTTCGCATACCATCCTCAAACGGACGGACAATCGAGAGGACTATTCAAACTCTCAAGATCTATTAAGACTCGTGGTCCTAGACTTCAAGGGCGGTTGGGATAAGTATTTATCATTGGTGGAATTCTCCTACAACAACAGCTTATCGTGCAAGTATAGGTGTGGCTCCATTCAAGCATTATATGGACGAAAGTGTCGCTTCCAATATGTTGGGACGAGGTGGGTGAAGCAACATTGTTGGGGACCCGAGTTAAGTACGTATGACTCACCTAAAAAGATCCAAATGATTCGACAACGATATACAAACCAAGACAAGATCGACAAAAGAGTTATGCGGATCTTCATCGAAAGGACGTGGAATTTAGTGGGGATCATGATTGTCATGAAGTTGTTCCATGGAAGGGAGTTACAAGATTCGGGGAAGAGAGGAAAGCTCAATCCATGATTTATTGGTCCATTTCAAATCTTGACCGAGTAGGAAATGTAGCCTATAGACTCGCAAGCATTACCTCCGAGTATGTTTCGTGTTCATAATGTGTTTCACATATCGTGCATTTCAGAATATGTGAAAGACCCAAACCACGTTATCGAAGTTAGAATCGGACGAGATAGCCAAGACTTAACGATGAGGAGGTATTGCCAAGATTTTAGATAGGAAGGAGCATGTCCTACGCCAAGAAAGGTCATACCACAAGTTAAAGTTTTGTGGAGGAATCATGCTATAGAGGAAATGACCGGGAATTGAAATGGAAATGAAAGCGAGGTATCCTCACCTTTTCGAAAACACTGTGTACGCACGCCAATTTCGAGGACTAAATTTCATAAGGAGGGAGGTTGTAAGACCCCAACTTATTATTAATGAAATTTAATTTTCTATTTATTATTTTGAAATAGTAAGGGTTGATTTGATTAATGTGGATAGTTAGGGTAAAATACGCAAATATTTCAAAATAAGCAAGTGGTTATAAAATATTCATTGTCATTTGGGAATATTCGTTTGGTCGTGGAATATTCAGATCGCTTTGGGAATATTCGTACGATTTAACGCAAGTAAATACCATGTGTGGGCCCCATAACTAAAAAGCGATTGGATGAAGAAAACGATAAATATAAGTTGTTTAAAAATAATAAACAGTAGTTGTTATCGTTAATATCGTTAAAATACTCTTGGTTAAAACACAAGAAGATACCAGATTGCACCAATTATTGATTCTTACGTAAGAAGGCACTAATCAATAATGGTTACAGAAGAATTATCGCTCAAAGATTTTATCGATTTAATAAATTGTTGCGTTGATATTTTATATTATTGTTGTTTCAATAATTGTCATTACACAAAGATTTTTTATTATCGAAAGCAATAATTCATATTATCCTAATAATATTATTAGATAATATTATTGGCAATGTCTAGAAAGTTCGTCTAAGGAGAGGTTTGGTCACCTAATCATGGCGCGAAGAAGGAGAAATTTTATTCGAAAGCCCCTCTTTCCGGAACCGCCCTGGTGTCAATATTGTGATTTCGTAATATTATTTGTGAATAATTAATTATTGATTCATATGATGAGGAAAATATTGATTTTATGTGGATATAGATGGAGAAAATTTTAATGTGACAATTGTTGAAAATTGAAATTTTATCTTTTTCTCGATAAAATAATTCATTTAAATATATTATTATATTTTAATAATATAATAATGGTGATATTTTTACAATCTAATGGGATATATATGAGTATACGAGGAGGAAGAGTATTTTTGTTGCAATAAATGTTTAAAACATGTTAAACATGTCTGGTGGACCCCATTTATCGATCGAAATTTGATTATAAATGTAAAATCGCGCTTGTGGATTTTGGCCAATTTCTATTTGGAATTTGGAAAAACTTTCTTCGCAAAGTTGTAGAGAATTGAATTTCCTATAAAAACTCGTGAGATTCGAATTTTCTGATGAAAGGGCTATTTATTATGAATTATTGAAGTTCAAGTTCAAATAATTGATTTTTGGAAGTTTAAAATATTTAAAATTAGAAAAACGTTTTTTCTTACTTTTTCTAGAATGTGGCATGTGTTTGATGGCTGAAATCAGATTCTAGGCATGCGAGAAATTTATATAATTATATTATTAATTTATTAAATTTTTCGCTTTGGTGTTCTAAGTAATTTCCTATAAATAGGTGCTTAGGTTAGAATTGAAAATCACAATTTAAATCAAGTTTTCTCTCTATATTATCGAGTTTATTCTTGTGAGTATTTTGAGTATACTTTGAGTATTGTTAGACTAATTGCAAGTTCCTTCAAAGACTATATCCTAGATTCCAAACTAGAAGTACTAATCTTTCGAGGTAAGAGATGTTATTTTCTTCTCAAATGATATTATTTCTTCAATATCATTATCTTTGAAATATTGGTTGGAACTTTTATCAAATTTGGAACTTTTTCATTTCGGGTTACTATTCATGAGTTACTATTCACGAAGTTACTATTCACGAGTTACTATTCATGAGTTACTATTCAAGTACTATTCATGTAAGCGTGAAGATGTTTTTTTGTGAAATTTCCATCTTTTGGTGTTTGAGTTACTATTCATGTATACTGCAAGACTATTCACGATATCTAATTTATTCACTAATCACTCAAGACTATTCAATAAAAATGAAATTTCTTCTTTTTGTCCAAAATATCTATTCTGGATACTAGCTTTGATCAGATCCATGTTTTGATCATTCTTGAATTTTACACCACTATGATTATTTTTGAGGTATTTTTGAACATGGATAAAACAAAGTACTAATCCTTAATCTTTAATCCTTGTCATTTTGTTTCACCGGATTCGTTTCTTTAAAAATATTTTTCATCATCCTCGGCCTTAAATGATGATATTATTGAATATCTTTGGCCCGTAGTGCAAAAGATGAATGATTTTTCAAGAATATCTTTGGCCAGAAAAAAAAGATGAACAGTGTTTAGATGAACATGATTAATCGATGAATATCTTTGGCCCTGTAGTGTAAAAGATGAATATTTGATTCCGTATGTATATTGATTGATGTTATAGGGATAAAAGATAGACGATGAACTTTTAAATTCATACATGTAAGATAGTAGTTTGCATTCTCTACTTAACTCTTCTAATGAATTATTATTTTCACGCTAATATTGATTTAAAATTTGTTGTCTATTGTATTCTATTAGATTTTTCCTCGTTGAAGACTAACGGTAATTTGTTGTATATTATCTTAGTCATAATATTCTTTACCGAGCTAGTTGAGCTCACCCTTTTCCTTTTTGTTCCATTTTTCTTCTCGTGAGGCGTAGAATATAGCGAAAGTACGTAGCCTGGGTATGGAATGAAGGTTTTAGAAAGAATTGTTTAGTAGTCCTCACCATTTTGTAAAATAAAATAAATGTATCAATAAATGAGTATGATGAGGATTTATTTGAGTATAGATATTGTCTGTAAGATAATATTTGTATTCAAACTCACAGCTATACATTTAATAATAATTATAATAATACATTTAACAAGTATGCCCCGAAACAATATTGTATATCTCTCACATTTACTTATCAAAACATTAGTGGTTACCCTTTTATATATATTTGGTTTACAATACATTTCAATATAATGTAGCAAACACACCTAAAAGCGAATCAAATACCAACAACACACAAAATTAATTCCAAAACCGATATTATAACAACATATGAAATCCCATCTATATAAGATTCAAGTAATCATCCTTAATGAACCATACAAAATTGTTGTGTATATTAAAAATAAAATATGAACACAATTCATACCGACAACACAACAATATCTCAACTAATCAAAATGTGGAACAAATCTTTCCAGCCTCATATCCCTCCAATTGTTTGTTCCTTCCATGCATATATAGGTTTGTGCATAACTTCTTCCGATATCACAAGAATGGGGAATGGAATAGGAATTTCATCAATCTTCGATGAATGACATGCTTCTCAAAACAAATTGTGAACAACCCGCAATCATCGCCAAATGCACAAAAGATAACCAAAATCAATACTAGAATCAACCTATATATAACAATTCTTATATAAGAACCAAACATTTACAACATAGTAACCAAAACAATTATATGACAAAGAACCAAAATAATTAAATATAATAATTCAAAAATTGAAAACAATGTAACCCTTACCCATCCACTTGTTCAGAACCGACTCTGCAAATTCTTTCAATTATGTCATCTTCATATTTTCTTCATTGCTAAAGTCAATGTCACTCCTATCCTCCAAAATCCAATTCATAATAAAGTGGGAAGAATAAATATATAAGGTTCACAAACATCCTTGATTTTTGTTTGCATGGATTTTCTTTTGGGCTGCAGAGAATTATAAACAGTTAGACGTCTATGATGCACATCAAACGTTAACAAAAACCAATGGTCCGGTGATGACATATGTATGGGGAACAAAACATAGTCAACATTTTTCCATGGTGTGTTTACATCCATAAACAGTCCATGAATGTACACAAAAAGAACATCACCCTCCCCGCATAACACACTCTTATCTCGCATTTTTATTTGTATACTCTTCAAAAAAGAGAGGACATCTTGGCATGGAACCAACAATCCGTAGTCGTTGCCCTTATACGCATGTGATCGTAATGTCCGCCAATTTACTAAGTAATATAATGCAACATTGATATGCTGAACAAAAAAAAAAATATATTAATAGTGTTAAAAAATAACATTATGTAATCAATGTAACCAACATTGTTAACGCTAGTTACTTAAACATCTAAATAATGTAACCGTAACTATAAAAACATAATTTAAAAAAATATATAAAACATGTATGATGCTAACCAACACACACATATATATATATATGATAAGAACTAAACAATTATATAATAGTAATCAAACAGTTGTAATATATAATAACCGAAACAGTAAAAAAATATAATAGTAATAAAGTTATATATATGACAAGAATAAAAAGCAGTTATATGATAGTAACCAACAACTTTTATCATAGTAACCAAAACATGTTTATATATCAACATATCAATTTATATGATGGTAACAAAAAAAACATATATAGAGCATACATGATAGTAACCAAATAATTATATAATAGTAACATGTTTATATAAACAGTTGTAACATAGTAACCAAACATATATAAGAATATAATAAGTAAAAATAAAACAGCTTATATGACAAGAATAAAAAAAAAAGCAGTTATATGACAAGAATAAAAATCTAACCACTTATATCATATAAGAACCAAAACATGTTTATATAGTAACATATCAATTTATATGTTGGCAACCAAAACATATATAAAACATATATCATAGTAAACAGAGACAATTATATAATAGTAAACAAATAGTTGTATACTAGTAACCAAACAAAGAATATAATAATAACAAAAAACATATATATGACAAGAATCAACCACTTATATCATAAAGAACCAAAACATGCTTAAATATTAACATATCATTTTATATGATGGTAACCAACATATATATAAAACATTTATGATAGTAATCAAACAATTATATAATAGTAACTAAATAGTTGTATGATAGTAACAAAACATAATATAATAGTAACAAAATATTAACATATCATTAAATATACGACAAGAATAAAACAGATATATAATAAAGAACAACACAAGTTAAAGCTATTTACTTAAATGGATAAATAATGTAACCATAAATATAGAAACATAATTTAAAAAAAAAAAGAACTCACATCATCGCTCTAACCATTTCTCAAAGAGTCTTTAATTTATAAAACCACATTTTAGATGAAATTGGGATGATGTACCCAAATACAAAAAAGCAGAGTTCGATAATGTCATTCTTCCTGTGAAATTTATTCGTCTTCAATATAAAAACATATTAGTATACACGTTGACATTAACAATCACCATGTTAATATACACACTACCCAAAAGAAAATTTATTTGTTTCATAAAAAACTATAATTTGTGAGACCCAGATTTTATCAATAAAGATTTAAATTTTGTCAAAATAATTTTTTAATATTATGGTGTGAATTTGAGATAATATTATAGTTGTGGGTAGTATTTATAAATTTTGCAAAGTATGCAAGTGGTTATATTATATTCGATTGGTCTGGGAATATTCGGTTTAGCAGGAATATTCGCAGACAACTACTCAATCATTGGTGGACCCCATTAATGTAATTATCATTTGATCGAGAAAACGACAAAAAATATTTTATTGAAATAACGGCGGAAGTTTTACCGTGGTTCTTGTTGAACTACTCATTAGTAAAAAAACAAAGAATACGTGGTGGTTGCATAGTAATACTGCAGTATTGATTATCGATGCTTATGTGAGAAGTCACCGGTTTGATTCCATTATTGTCGATTAATAATATGAATTATTATAGCGATAATGACGCTTTTGTTTTATTCAGATTATTAACGTAATAAAAGCGAAACATCTTTTATATAAAATAGAATACTTTATTAAAGTTATTCTATAAATAGAATATATTATATTTTATTATGCATAGTGTTGCATAGTGTTTTTGCATAGTGTTTTGCATAGTATTGCATAGTGTTTGCATAGTAAAATGTTTTTATATAAATAGAATATATTATATTTTATTTAAAAGATTTTCTTTAAATATGGACCGTCGATTAAAGTAAATCAACTGGATCGTTCATGGATTAATTCTTATGCATTCCATTTTCCTATAAATAGAAGCTCATTCCTTCATTATTTTCTTTTTTAATTCATTGAAAACTAGAGAGAAATTATAGAGAGAAGCTATAGAGAAAAATAGAAAGAAGAAGAGTATTCGCTACTTCACTACTTCTATATTCAGGTTCTTTTTTACTTTTACGGTAAGGGTGTTATTCTTCTTCTTCTTGAAGAGAACTTCATTATTCCATTCATTATTATTCATTGGAATAACTTTGTAAAAAAGTGGCATACCCTATACATAACTCAGATATGCCAGATACCCTATACTTGGTGAAATCCTTATGTTATTCCATTGCTTATTATTCATTGGAATAACTTTGTATAATGCTGATTTACCCTATACTTGGTGACATTCTTCTATTATTACATTGGAACATCACATGCGTGTGTTTTACACGGCACGGGTTCCGCTTTTTATTATTCTGTTGGAACATCTTGTCTCGTGTGTTTTACCGGACTGGTTAAAATCTTTATCATTCGTTGGAATATCCTATCTCGTGTTTTACACCGGATCCGGTTCCATCTTTATTATTTCATTGGAACATCCCGCCGGTGTGAATTTCACACCGACTCGGTCCGTTATTATTATTCTCATTGGAATAACCTCGTCATGCAAGTACCGCATGCATGGTGATTTCTTTTGTTATTCCATTCTTTATTATACCCGGTTGGTTAAAACTTTGACTTCTATACTCCATGAAATTAGTAGAATATCCTTGATATTTGTGTTTCATCCAAAGATCTTTTCATGGAAATATTCTTCCGATCATTCTTGAATTTTACTCTACTAAACAAAGATCATGTTGACAATTTGGGACGTTAATAATTCATGGATTAAATAATTCTTGAACTTGTTTTATTGAATTATTATGTCATTGTCATCATCCTCATGTTATATTATGTTATCTTTGGCTTACGTGCATAGATGAACTTAGTATGATTATGACCGAGGATCATTCGGTATAATCATGACTTGATATAAATGATGTGACAAAAGTCCTCGGTGGCTCGTGTAATGCGTTGATGGATAGTTTTGGTATGATTATGACTGGGGTGATTCTTATAGATAGTCATGACCATTGATAATTTGATGAAAATCCTTGACCGTGGTACGTGGATGATTAGATGTGGTGGTTTATTATTGTCGAGTCTCAGTGATAAAAATTGATGAAAACTTTTAAAACCTAAAAGATAGTAGATTTTATTCTCTACTTGATTTTTTTTAATGGATCAGATATTCACTGCAGATTAAACCGGTTGTCTATTGTATTTTATCGTTTAACATTTGTTGAAGGCTAATGATAATTTATTCTCGCATTATCTTAGTCATAATATTTCTTCTTGGGCTAGTTGAGCTCACCCTTTCTTTCACTTTTTTCTTCGTGAAATGAGAACATAAATTTGAGACGAGTCTGGGAACGTAAGTAATGGTCGAGGATAGCATTAGTAGTCCTCACTATTTCGTGAAATAGTGTGATAATAGTTGTAATGAGGACTCCTTTTGAGTTTGTATAATATCTAGTAGACAATATTTGTATTCAAACTCACGCTTTATGTCGATTGCATACTACGCTAGTTAGGTTAGTAAGTTATATTTGAATTTATGTACCATGTAAGTGGCGACCCAAGATGGGTGACGATACCTAATTTTGGGGGGCGCCACGGTTGGTATCGAGCTTAGGATATGATCCCCGGGTGAGATGTGAGATAAGAACTAGGAGGGAGAGACGGGGAATTCCTTCGCTAGTATGACCTACCTAAATTTATTTGGTATTTAATTGGTCTCACGAGTATAGGGATAATATGTGATATGTTAATTAACCCTTGTTTTGTGACAAAGTGTTTAAGAATGACATCCGAAAATGCCGAGATAAGCAATGAAGCACATGAGATTGTTGATTCAAATTTCAAACAAAAGGTAACGACCAACAACACGATAATAATCATACTTGGTGGCAACGATTATCGTAACAATGATAACCATCGGGGAAATTATCATGTTGAGAATGGTAACCACTTGATTGGTAATCATGGCAAAGATAATAGAAGTGGAAATTGCAAGAAGAGAAGGTCATTTAGCCCAATTTTGTTGTGCACCAAAGTCAAGTCAAGTTTGGGACAGTAGCACCAAAGGTGGATATGGACAAAACAAAGTCGTTGGTTTTAGGAAGTGCATTTTTCATGACTTCAAAAAAAAGCGAGTAAACCGAACGAAGTTAGCACGGGTTAGTTAATTATAAATTACGTAAGTCTATACCTTATAAGATACTGGGGTTCTACCCATTATTTTATCTCTCTTGCTTGCGTGCTCAACGCTTAAATTTGACTCAGGAGAAGTTAGACTTTGACTTATTGGTTGAAACTTCGTTAGTAGGAGCCTTCGTTATCGCTTACTATTTTTAAATCTTGTTTGATTCAAATAAACACTTTCACGTTATTCGTCGATCTTATCTTTTTGAAAATACTTGCCTTTGATGTGATTTTAGGAATCAATTGGTTAACTACTCATCATGCTTTCGTAAGGTTGTTAGCTTTATATTCATAACCAACTTATTATGCGAATTCAAGTAACCAAACTACTAAAGTCAATTATCATCATATCAAGCCATAAGTAAAGAGCCCCGAACCTTTCGTTGTTGACTTCCTTGTATGGAATGCACCAAAGCCGGACTTTTCAGAGGCGACATCGTGAATGAAGATGGCAAGTTTATAGGTATCATTGTGAGGGCTATCTAGGTTAAGGGATAGAAGTCACGGTTGGTATCAATGTAACGTCTTATCCAAGTCTTGGATAAGAGAAAGCGATTTTGAATGATATTTCTATCATTAATAAATTTCTTGACGTATTCTTGAAGATTTCCTAGCCTACCCTAGAGCGTGAAATCGAATTTTGTATTGACCCCAATACAAAAACCCATTTCTTAAACCCTCAAATATTTCTTCAACTAAAATGAACAGTTTATGTGGTTTATGATGAAAGTCATAATAAAAGAATTGGAATAATGAAAATCATGGGTATTCATGGTATTAGTAAGTTTTATGATGAGTTATGTTGGTTAGTATGTAAAAACATGAAAGTTTCTTAGAAATCACAAAGAGTTGAAAATCAGATTTTGGTAAAAAAACGTAACATGAAATTTAATTGACCATATCTCTTATTATATTTTGAATTTTTGAATGTGGTCAAGTCCTAGAGTTAGATCTATGAGTTACCTAACTAATCCAAGTGGAATTACTGGAAAAGGTGTTGTAGATTTTTGTGTGGACTGATTTTAGCAAAGGAGGCCAAAGCTGTAAATTTCGAAAATGCTATTGCCCAGAAACTTTAAGGGCTGTTTCGGCCACTTAAATTATGAGAAAAATTCTGGCCTTTTGGGACATGAAGGTATATGGTATAAAGTATCTCCTGTCCAAAAATGAGCTCATTCTCGACTTAAAATGAGCAAGTTATGACTATTTCAATATTTAGGTATTTCGATTAAAAAACGCTATAACCGGAGTTCTATAACTCCGATGACCATGAAATTTAAACTAGAAGCTCACGTTAACATGTGTAAGATCCTGCCAAGATTTGGGAATTTTTGGAGTTAAACTTGAGGTAGCTAATTTCTTAAGGAATTAATTAGAAATTGATTTTGAAAAATAGTAAATGAATTTTAAAAATTCGAGAAAAATATATTTTCATTATGGGACTATATTATGCTAAATCCCAGAAAAGAAATATTTTGGGACTGATTTGGTATTTTTCATGAAAATAGTTTAGTTACTGAACATATGAGTTAAATATGTTATGTGAAGTAACAAAAGTTGAAAATAGGATATTATGGCTAGAGAATCTTATATAGAGTATATGCATATTTTTTGAGAGATTTGATAATTGGTGATGATATCTTATGAGTATGGCATTTTTGAATGATTAAATGCATTATATGGTAAAGCGTAAACAATTGAGATAAATTGTTTATAAATTTAAGAAGTGATTAAAATATTGTTATAATATTAATGATATTAGATTATGAGATTATTAAGTGATTGATAACATGGGGATATTCTTGAATCTGGATAAATTATATTATAAATGTTTAATATTTATTCTTTATCTCATTTGATTGATTCTTTATATCATTATCCTCACGCTTATATTATGTTGAAAGTCAAATACGATGACTGAAAGTGCATAGATGGACTTGGTATGATTATGACTGAGGAATGTTCGGTATAATCATAACAGTAATTGAAAACACAATTATCTTTGCCAGTAGTGCATGGATAATTTGTGGTCGTGATATTAATGAATACACAATTATCTTTGGTAGTAGTGCATGGATAATTTGTGGTCGTGATACTTAATGAATACACAATTATCTTTGGTCGTAGTGCATGGATAATTTGTGGTCGTGATACTAATGAATACACAATTATCTTTGGTCAGTAGTGCATGGATAATTTGTGGTCGTGATCTTAATGAATACACAATTATCTTTGGTAGTAGTGCATGGATAATTTGTGGTCGTGATCTTAATGAATACACAATTATCTTTGGTAGTAGTGCATGGATAATTTGTGGTCGTGATACTAATGAATACACGATTATCTTTGGTAGTAGTGCATGGATAATTCGTGGTCGTGATACTTAATGAATATCCTTGGCCCGTAGTGCGTGGATGATTCGATGATATGGATTAATTATTGAATTTGAGTCTCAAAGAATGAAATATTAATTCATGGATGTGGTAAAAGTCATCTTTCGTAGTAGTGCATTGATAGACTTGGTATGATTATGACCACGGATTATTCGGTATAATCACGATCAGTAATTAAAAACACAAATATCCTGGCCAAGATGAGTGCATGGATAATTCGTGGTCGTGATACTATTAAGTCGAAGTCTCGATATTATTGTTTTTCTGAGTTGTATATCTTTGGCTCTGTAGTGCAAAGATGAATTGTTAATGAATATCTTTGGTGGGATTGCAAAATGAATTTAATGTTTTCAATGATAAAGGTATTCAAGGTATTCTCATCTCTTTATCATACCAGTATCGCATACTCTAATTTCGAGGGCTTAAATTCCATAAGGAGGGAGATTGTGAGACCCCAGATTTTATCAATAAAGTTTTAAATTTTGTCAAAATAATTTTTTTAATATTATGGTGTGAATTTGAGATAATATTATAGTTGTGGGTAGTATTTATAAATTTTGCAAAGTATGCAAGTGGTTATATTATATTCGATTGTTTGGGAATATTCGGTTTAGAAGGGAATATTCGATACAACGGCTCAATCATTGGTGGACCCTAGCAATGTAATTATTGTTTGATCGAGAAAACGACAAAAATATTTTATTGAAATAACGGCGGAAGTTTTACCGTGGTTCTTGTTGAACTACTCGGTAGTAAAAGTACAAAGAATGTCGTGTGGTTGCGTAAGTACACACAAGATTGATTATTGATGCTTATATGTGAAGAAGTCACCGGTTTGATTCCATTATTTGTCGATTAATAATATGAATTATTATAGCGATAATGACGTTTTGTTTTATTCAGTATTATTAACGTAATAAAATGTAAACATCTTTTTATATAAAATAGAATACTTTATTAAAAGTTATTCTATAAATAGAATATATTATATTTTATTATATATAGTGTTGCATAGTGTTTTGCATAGTGTTTTGCATAGTATTGCATAGTGTTTGCATAGTAAAATGTTTTTATATAAATAGAATATATTATATTTTATTTAAAAGATTTTTCTTTAAATATGGACCGTCGATTAAAAGTAAATCAACTGGGACCGTTCATGGATTAGTTACTATGCATTCCATTTTCCTATAAATGAAGCTCATTCCTTCATTATTTTCTTACTTAATTCATTGAAACTACAGAGAGAAATTATAGAGAGAAGCTATAGAGAGAAAAATAAAGAAGAAAGAAGAGATTCGCTACTTCACTACTTCTATATTCATTTCTTTTACGGTAAGTGGGTGTTATTCTTTCTTCTTTGAAGAGAACACATTATTCCATTCATTATTATTACATTGGAATAACTTTTGTAAAAGTGGCATACCCTATACATAACCTTTGATACGCATGATATACCCTATACTTGGTGAAATCCTTATGTTATTCTATTGCTTATTATTCATTGGAATAACTTTGATACGCTTGGTTTACCCTATACTTGGTGACATTCTTCTATTATTACATTGGAACATCCCGTCATGCGTGTTTTACATAGGACACGGTTCCGATTTTATTATTCGCATTGGAACATCCATGCATGTATTTTACACCAGGACTGGTTAAAATCTTTATCATTCTTGGAATATCCTATCTCGTGTGTTTTACACCGGATCCGGTTCCATCTTTATTATTATTCTGTTGGAACATCCCGCTTGGGTGTGAATTTCATTCGACCGGTTCCGTTATTATTATTACGTTGGAATAACTCCTGTCATGCGAAGCACCGCATGCATGGTGATTTCTTTTGTTATTCCATTCTTTATTATACCCGGTTGGTTAAAACTTTGACTTTATACTCCATGAAATTAGTAGAATATCCTTGATATTTGCGTTTCATCCGAAGATCTTTTCATGGAAATATTCTTCCGATCATTCTTGAATTTTACTCTCTAAACAAAGATCATGTTGACAATTTGGACGTTAATAATTCATGGATTAAATAATTCTTGAACTTGTTTTATTGAATTATTATGTCATTGTCATCATCCTCATGTTATATTATGTTATCTTTCGCTTACGTGCATAGATGAACTTAGTATGATTATGACCGAGGATCATTCGGTATAATCATGACTTGATATAAATGATGTGACAAAAGTCCTCAAAGTGGCTCTGTAATGCGTTGATGGATAGTTTTTGGTATGATTATGACCTGGGGTGATTCGGTATAGTCATGACCATTGATAATTTGATGAAAATCCTTGACCGTGGTAATGCGGGGATGATTAGATGTGGTGGTTTATTATTAATTTGAGTCTCAAATGATAAAAATTGATGAAAACCTTTTAAAACCTAAAAGATAGTAGACTTTATTCTCTACTTGATTTTTTTAATGGATTGCATATTCATTGCAGATTAAACCGGTTGTCTATTGTATTTTATCGGTTTAACATTGTTGAAGGCTAATGATAATTTATTCGCATTATCTTAGTCATAATATTTCTTCTTGGGCTAGTTGAGCTCACCCTTTCTTTCACCGTTCTCTTCGTGAAATGAGAACATACCGGGACGGAGTCGAGGAACGAAGTAATGGTCCAGAGGATAGCATTAGTAGTCCCACTATTACGTGAAATAGTGTGATAATAGTTGTAATGAGGACTCCTTTTGAGTTTGTATAATATCTAGTAGACAATATTTGTATTCAAACTCACGGTTTATGTCGTATATGTATACCTACGATTAGGTTAAGTAAGTTATATTTGAATTTATGTACCATGTAAGTGGCGACCCAAGATGGGTGACGTATACCTAATTTTGGGGGCGTCACAATAGCATTGTTAACAGTAAAAAATAAACCTTTTCCTGTTGTTAAGTCCTATTTTAAACCACTGTTCAAACAATGCCTCTTCAAATTTGGACGGCATATCCATGCAAACCTTGGGAAATGCAGAAATAATACAGCAACTCTTTGACTAGCACCCGATGCATTAGACGATAACCCAGCCGATCCAAATGTTCACTCAGATATGGAGAGCAGAGAACAACACTCTTTAAATGTTCATTTTGTGTCCGCCATCGACTCTATCGACGCTCTTCTCCAATTCATCACACATGGACTATATCTGGGTAGTCGAACCATCTCATCCAATCTGAGATTGCTTTCCGCCTCAAACTTTTTCCCTTTTACAAATGACGAAAATGTAATGAAAACAATTATATTTTCACATAAAAATCGATGTTGTATTAGTTCTTTAATCTAATCTTTGTAATGGTTACTATGAAACATTATACTTGTTACTAACTAATTATGTATTGGTAATGTCTAATGCTATATTAGTTACTGTCTAATGCATTATTGGTTACTATGAAACATTATACTTGTTACTAACTAATGCTCTTTTGGTAACTATGAAACATTATAATGGTTACTATATATTTATGAGTTGGATACTAAGTAAAATTGAAATAATAACCAAAACCTTAAGCATGTAATGGTAAAACAGTAACCAAAACCTAAAGCATGTAAAAAAAAAGAAGTTGGCATGTCGTAATAACACTAACCTCAGCAGCAACATAAACAACAATTTCTTTCCCCGTACATTGGCTTAAAATGTCAAAAGTTGGCATGTCAACATCATTCTTAACAGTCTGTTCAAAATACAAAACAATCAAATGATCTTTAAAAAAATGAAAAAAAGACATCTAACACAAAACAAAACAAACAAAAAAAGTCTAACTGTGATGCCCCCAAAATAGGTATACACAACACCCATTCTGAGTCGCCAAATACATGGTACAAGAAGTAAACTACAACTTCAATAATACAAATGTCGTGTGAAATACGACAATATATACTGTGAGTTTAAATACAAATATTATCTTCTAGATAATATCTATACTCAAATAAATCCTCATCACATTTATTGATACAATATTTTACAAAAATGGTGAGGACTACTAAACAACTCTCTCTAGAACCTTCATTCCATACCCCGACTAGTACTCGTTACATTCTCGTCTCCTGAGAAGAAAAATGGAACAACAAGGAAAAGGGTGAGCTCAACTAGCCCAGTAAAGAATATTATGACTAAGATAATATACAACAAATTATCGTTAGTCTCCAACAGGGAAAAATCTGATAGAATACAATAAACAACAAGTTTCAGATCAATATTCGCAGTGGAAATAATAATTCATAGAAGAGTTACGTAGAGAATGAAATCTACTATAATCTATGAATTTAACAGTCCATCATCAATATTTTATCCCTGTAACATCAATCAATATTCATCTCAAATCAAATATTCATCTTTGCACTACAGGCCAAAGATATTCATCAATCGGTCATGTTCATCTCAACACCTGTTCATCTTTGCACTAAAGGCCAAAGATATTCATCAGTCGGTCATGTTCATTTAAACACCTGCTCATCTTTGCACTACAGGCCAAAGATATTCTTCAGAAATCATTCATCTTTTTGCACTACAGCCAAAGATATTCATCGATCGGTCATGTTCATTTAAACACACGCTCATCTTTGCACTACAGCCAAAGATATTCTTGAGAAATCATTCATCTTTGCCTTCTCTGGGCCAAAGATATTCAATAATATCATCATTTAAGACCGAGGATGATGAAAAAATATTTTTTAAAGAACGAATCCAGTGAAACAAAATGTCAAGGATTAAGGATTCATACTTGGTTTTATCCACGTCCAAAAATACCTCAAAAATAATCATAGTGGTGTAAAATTCAAGAATGATCAAAACATGGATACAATCAAAGCTAGTATCCAGAATAGATATTTTAGACGAAAAGAAAAATTTTCATTTTTAAATTGAATAGTGCCGATTCGTGAATAGTGTCAGTATCACGTGAATAGTCCAGATATCGTGAATAAGTAACTCTCACACCAAAAGATAGAAATTCCATAAAAAAAAACATTTTCACGCTTCATGAATAGTTTCGTGAATAGTAACTCGTGAATAGTAACTCATGAATAGTAACTCGTGAATAGTAACTCATGAATAGTAACCCCGACATGAAAAAGTTCCAAATTTGATAAAAAATTCCAACCGATATTTCAAAGATAATGATATTAAAGAAATAATATCATCGAGAAGAAAATAACATCCTTACCTCAAAGAATCGATTACTTAAGGAAAGGTCAAAGATGATCTTGAATGAAACTTATCTTGAACAAAGAACTCTCAAAGTATCTAAATACTCACAAAATACGCTCAATAATATAGAGAGAAAAGAGAAAATTTTGTTTCGGTGTGATTTTCAATTCTAACTTAGCCCTCTATTTATAGGAAAATGTTAGCCAACAAGCGAGACTTGACTGCTACACGATGGCTTTACTCGCTACTATTGCCACCCACCACATTTGAAATAAAATTCAGCACATTTTTTCACCAACCACAAGTGGGGCCCACTCAATTCTAGAATTTTCCACCAAAATCAATTATAACCCTACTTTTTGAATCAAACACCTCTCAAAATTTATAACAAATCATTCGTTCATTTTTAACGGTTCAAAATTTGTGGACATATACTCAACTTATATATGTATAACATATCTAAAAATTACAACGATCCAACGGTCGGATTAAATATTATAACTCACACAATAAAGCTATAATAACACCGATTTGATCTTTTAATACCTCCAATCCGGACAAAAATACAAATAAAACATCTCAAAGATTAATTCCTTCATTAATAACCACATAAATAAATCCATCATTTATATTCATATAAAATAAATATTTCCTTATCATATGAATCAATAATTAATTATTCACAAATAATATTACAGAATCACAATTATGACAACCGGTAGTTCCGAGAAAGAGGGGCTTTCAATAAGGATCTCTCCTTCTTGGCGCAGCAATTAGGTGACCAAACCTCTCCTTGAAGCAGAACTTTCTAGACATTGCCAATAATGTTATCTAATAATATTATTCAAATAATATGAATTATTGATCGATAATGGAAAAATCTTGTGCGTGTGACAATTATTGAACAACAATAATATAAAATATCAACGCAGCAATTATTGAATCAATAAAATAAAATATTGAACAGTAATTACTGTGAAAATTATTGAGTAGTGCCATCTTACGTAAGGATCAATAATTCAACAATATCATGCAATACTGGTGTCTTATCTTTGTGCAACCACACGACATCGTATTTTATTTTAACCACGGGTATTCCAATGCCTTCTTAACGGTAACAACTACGCCGTTATTTTTAACCAACTTATATTTGTCGTTTTCCTCATCCAATCGCTTTCCGTTATGGGGCCCACACATGGCTGCGCCGTCGTACGAATATTCCCCGACAGTACGAACATTCCACGACCAAACGAATATTCCCCGACAACAATGAATATTTTATAACCACTTGCTTATTTTGAAATATTTGCGTATTTAACCCTTAACTATCCACATTAATCAAATCAACCCTTACTATTTCAAAATAATAAATAAAGGAAATTCCTTTTATTTAAAAAATTTGAGGGTCTTACAACCTCCCTCCTTATGAAATTTCGTCCTCGAAATTGGACGTGACGTATACTGGTGTTTCGAAAAGGTAAAGATACCTCGCTTTCATTTTCGTTTCCAACTCCCAGGTCATTTCCTCAATAGCATGGTTTCTCCACAAAACTTTAACTTATGGTATAACCTCAGTACATTGGACATGTTCTTTCCTCTACAAGATCTTGACAGGTATCTCCTCGTACGTTAAGTCTTCGGCTATCTCGTCCGGTTCTAACTCAATGACGTGGTTCGGGTCGTCCACATATTTACGTAACATCGATACGTGAAAAACGTTATGAACACGCGTCATACTTGGTGGTAAAACGAGTCTATAGGCCACAGTTCCTATTCGATCGAGAATTTCAAATGGATTAATAAATCGAAGGTTTGAGCTTTCCTCACCTCACCGATTCTCGCTTTTGAAATAACAACTTCTTGCACCTCCTTCTTCAAATTCATCAGCTCCGGTGTGTAGCTTGAACAACTTTAACTTTATCGATTAAAGTCGATTATACTCGTATATCATCACGTGGGTACCTAGAGTTTTCATCTCCATCTCTATTATTTGTAAATTATACGAAATTAGTCTTTGACAATATCGTACTCGTACTTGTATACGATCTTCTACTCAACACGTCAGGTACCACGTTCACTTTTCCAGGATGGCATGGTCAGAACGTGTGTTGAAATGAGTCTCCTCTTGAGTTCTTCGAAGCTCTTCCCACATTCTTTACTCCATTCGAATTTTGTATCTCTACGAGTCAGCTGCGTTAATGGAATAGCGATTCGAGAATATCCTTCAACGAATCTCCGATAATAAGCAACTAAGCCTAGAAAGCTACGTATTTCGATTACCGACTTAGGTTGTTCTCAACTGTGACTCATATCCCAACCTTGGATAACACGTTACAATGACACCTATCAGTTTACTATCGCACGAATATGGTGTCCCCCACGGAGAGTCTGGCTTCGGTGCATTCCACAAAGAAAGTCACCAGATAAAGGCTCAGGTACCAAATTCTATAGTTGAATTTTTAACTCCTAAAGTTCAATAGGAGCCATTCGATATGAGATTTTAGAAATGAGTTTTGTCTTAGGGTTCAAAGTCGATACAAAATTTAATATCGAGAGCTTTGGGAGTAAGCCAAGAAATTCTTCAGAAATACGGGAAAAATCAATAACAACGGAATATTATTCAAATCGGCGTGTCTTTATTCAAATCCATAACATGGACTAAGAAAACTTGACATCCGTAATAAGCGAATGACTTATGGCTTGATATGAAAATGTTTGACTTCAATGGTTTGATTGCACGAATTGAATAATGAGTTGCTTAGGAGTATGAAAACTAACAACCTTACGAAAGCAATCAATTTGGCATGATGAGTAGTTAACCTTAAAATCACATCAAAAGCAAATATCTCTATAGAAATAAGGTTAACAGTAATGTGATAGTGCCAACTGAATCAAACAAGATTTCTAAACAACAGATGTAATGAAAGTTTCTCTCCAATGAGTCTCCATAAATAGGTCAAAGTCTAATTTCTCCGTAGTCAAGTTCAAAGCGTGAGCGTAAAGCAAGAGAGATAAAAGAATGGGTAGAACCGGTATCTAGTAAGGTATAAACTTCGCAAGAATTTATAATTAACTAACCCGTGCTAACTTCGTTCGGATTCCTCGTATTTTGACCGGTCACGACAAACGCTCTTCCAGGAATCGTTGTCTTTGACTTTTCTGGGACATCCTTTTGAGTTACCATTCCCGCTGGACTGGGTTTCGATATCGTACAATCTCGAGCGATATGTCCTTCTTTTCCACAATTATAACATACCTTAAACTGTTGTGGGCAGTTTGGGCTGATATGTCCCTCTTTCCCGCATTTGTAACATACGACCGGTGGTCTTTCTCCTCCCTTGGAACTAGTTGCTACTGGCGCTGACGTCTTCACATGGTCGTTATTGATCTTCCTCTTTTAAAATCTCCTCCCAACTCGCTTCTTCTATTTTCACGGCCACGATTACCACTAGAGTGGTTACCGCCTTTGTCCGTATTCTTCTTTCTCCTTTGGTTATCGTTATTCGATGATCGCTTATCTTTGGTATAATCTCGGTTATGGACCCTCGGTTGAAGCGTACTCGTTATCTCGCTCTAACAACCGAGCCACATTGACAACATCCGAATAGAGAGAAAATTTATGAGAAATGAGATCTTGACGTATGCCGGGTTTCAAACCTCTCGAAACATCCGCGTCATCGTTCCTCATTCTCCACCAAATGAGGTGCTGAAACACGGATAACTCCATGAACCGCCTCGTCTTTGGGACACCGTCATGTTATTCTCGCTCCGATCTAATAAACTCCACTTCCTTCATATGACCGAATACTTTTAGGGAAGTACTTGTCATTGAACTGCTGTTTTCAAACGTCTCCCAAGACATCTTTGAAATGTATTTGGATGGGTACGCTTCACTGATTCCCACCGATGAATCGCCTCGCCCACGGAACATAAAAGTAGCGAATGGAACTTTCGTTCCTTCGTGCATCCCAAGACATCGAATATCTTGGTAATTTGCTTGACCCATGTTTCCGCCATGATCGGATCGGCTTTCCCAATTCGGTGGTCCCAACTCTTTGAAGCGCCATTTGTGACCACCGTGAATTACTATCATTTCCTCCTATATTTTGAGCACGAGTCTCCCTAAATCGATTTTGCATGAAGCTGCAAAAAGCTTCTAAACATCCCTCGTTCATCATCTCGCTTCGGTGGTGTTATTCACGGGAGGTACATTGTCACTGTTGCACGTTCTCCTCGTTGTTAAAATACAGCATCTCCACGGTCTCATTTACTCCACTATTAATATTCTCGATCGACATTCTCAAATCATTTGCCATAAAACAAGGGTTAATTAAGGAAATCAATCACATAATATCCCTATATCTTGACCAACTAACAAATAAGCTTAGGTAGGACACCCTAGCGAAGGATTTACTCGTCTCTCCCTCCTAGTTCTATTCCTAGATCTTCGCAGGAGATCATATCCCTAAGCTACGATATTAATTTGTGGCGCCCCCAAAATAGGTATACACAACACCCATTACGAAGTCGCCAAATACATGGTACAAGAAGTAAACTACAACTTCAATAATACAAATGTCGTGTGAAATACGACAATATATCTTAATGAGTTTAAATACAAATATTATCTTCTAGATAATATCTATACTCAAATAAATCCTCATCACATTTATTGATACAATATTTTACAAAAATGGTGAGGACTACTAAACAACTCTCTCTAGAACCTTCATTCCATACCCGAACTAGTACTCGCCATTTACATTCTCGTCTCACGAGAAGAAAAATGGAACAACAAGGAAAAGGGTGAGCTCAACTAGCCCGATAAAGAATATTATGACTAAGATAATATACAACAAATTATCGTTAGTCTCCAACAGGAAAAATCGATAGAATCTGATAGACAACAAGTTTGAGATCAATATTCGCGGTGAAATAATAATTCATAGAAGAGTTACGTGAGAGAATGAAATCTACTATAATCTATGAATTTAACGATCCATCATCAATATTTTATCCTGTAACATCAATCAATATTCATCTCAAATCAAATATTCATCTTTGCACTACTGAGGCCAAAGATATTCATCAATCGGTCGTGTTCATCTCAACACATGTTCATCTTTGCACTAAAGGCCAAAGATATTCATCGATCGGTCATGTTCATTTAAACACCACGCTTCATCTTTGCACTTTTAAAGCCAAAGATATTCTTGAAATCATTCATCTTTGCACTACTGGGCCAAAGATATTCATCGATCGGTCGTATTCATTTAAACACCGCTCATCTTTGCACTCTGGGCCAAAGATATTCTTGAGAAATCATTCATCTTTGCACTCACGGGCCAAAGATATTCAATAATATCATCATTTAAGACCGAGGATGATGAAAAAATATTTTTAAAGAAGCGAATCCGATTGAAACAAAAATGTCGAGGATTAAGGATTCATACTTGGTTTTATCCATGTCCAAAAATACCTCAAAAATAATCATAGTGGTGTAAAATTCAAGAATGATCAAAACATGGATACAATCAAAGCTAGTATCCGAATAGATATTTTAGACGAAAAGAAAAATTTTCATTTTTCGATTGAATAGTCTTGTCAAGTATTCGTGAATAGTCTTGAAGTATCGTGAATAAGTAACTCAGACACCAAAAGATAGAAATTCCACAAAAAAAAACATTTTCACGCCATGAATAGTACTCGTGAATAGTAACTCGTGAATAGTAACTCATGAATAGTAACTCGTGAATAGTAACTCATGAATAGTAACCCAGACGCATGAAAAAGTTCCAAATTTGATAAAAAATTCCAACCAATATTTCAAAGATAATGATATTGAAGAAATAATATCATCGAGAAGAAAATAACATCCCTTACCTCAAAGAATCGAGTACTTGAGGAAGGAAAGGTCGGAAGTGATCTTTGAATGAAACTTATCTTGAGCAAAGAACTCTCAAAGTATCTAAATACTCACAAAATCGCTCAATAATATAGAGAGAGAAGAGAAAACTTTGTTTACGGTGTGATTTTCAATTCTAAACAGCCCTCTATTTATAGGAAAAAATGTTAGCCGTACCAAGGCAGACTTGAACTGCTACGATGGCTTTACTCGCTACTATTTCCACCCACCACATTTGAAATAAAATTCAGCACATTTTTTCACCAACCACAAGTGGGGCCCACTCAATTCTAGAATTTTCCACCAAAATCAATTATAACCTACTTTCAAGATCAAACACCTCTCAAAATTTATAACAAATCATTCGATTTCATTTTAACGGTTCAAAATTTATGGACATATACTCAACTTATATATGTATAACATATCCAAAAATTACAACGATCCAACGGTCGGATTAAATATTATAACTCACACAATAAAGCTGTAATAACACCGATTTGATCTTTTAATACCTCCAATCCGACAAAATACAAATAAAACATCTCATCATTAATTCCTTCATTAATAACCACATAAATAAATCCATCATTTATATTCATATAAAATAAATATTTCCTTATCATATGAATCAATAATTAATTATTCACAAATAATATTACAGAATCACAATTATGACAACCAGTAGTTCGAGAAAGAGGGGCTTTCAATAAGGATCTCTCCTTCTTGGTAGCCGCAATTAGGTGACCAAACCTCTCCTTGAAGCAGAACTTTCTAGACATTGCCAATAATGTTATCTAATAATATTATTCAAATAATATGAATTATTGATCGATAATGGGAAAACATGCGTTGACAATTATTGAACAACAATAATATAAAATATCAACCTTGACAATTATTGAATCAATAAAATAAAATATTGAGCGGTAACTCTTGTGAAAATTATTGAGTAGTGCCATCTTACGTAAGGATCAATAATTCAACAATCTTGTAATAATCTGAGTGTGCTCTTGTGCGACCACACATATTATCGTATTTTAACCCAGGGTATTCCAATGAGTCTTACTTGGTAATAACTTCTGTAGTTATTTTTAACCAACTTATATTTGTCGTTTTCCTCATCCAATCGCTTTCAGTTATGGGGCCCACACATGGGTGCTTGGCAAATCGCATACGAATATTCCCAAGCACGTCTGAACATTCCACGACCAAACGAATATTCCCGACAACAATGAATATTTTATAACCACTTGCTTATTTTGAAATATTTGCGTATTTAACCCTTAACTATCCACATTAATCAAATCAACCCTTACTATTTCAAAATAATAAATAAAGGAAATTCCTTTTATTTAAAAATTTTCGGTCTTACAACCTCCCTCCTTATGAAATTTCGTCCTCGAAATTGGCGTGACGTACTCAGTGTTTGAAAAGGTAAAGATACCTCGCTTTCATTTTCGTTTCCAACTCCCGTGTCATTTCCTCAATAGCATGGTTTCTCCACAAAACTTTAACTTATGGTATAACCAAAGACATTGGACATGTTCTTTCCTCTACAAGATCTTGATGGTATCTCCTCGTGACGTTAAGTCTTGGCTATCTCAAATGGGTTCTAACTTCAATAGCGTGGTTGGTTAGTCCACATATTTACGTAACATCGATACGTGAAAAGCGTTATGAACACGCGTCATACTTGGTGGTAAAGCGAAGTCTATAGGCCACAGTTCCTATTCGATCGAGAATTTCAAATGGATTAATAAATCGAAGGTTTGAGCTTTCCTCACCTCACCGATTCTCGCTTTTGAAATAACAACTTCTTGCACCTCCTTCTTCAAATTCATCAGCTCGGTGTGTAGCTTGAACAACTTTAACTTTATCGATTAAAGTCGATTATACTCGTATATCATCACGTGGGTACTAGAGTTTTCATCTCCATCTCTATTATTTGTAAATTATACGAAATTAGTCTTTGACAATATCGTACTCAGATTACTTATATCGATCTTCTACTCAACACGCCGGTACCACGTTCGCTTTTCGAGGATGGGCATGGTCGAGCGTGTGTTGAAATGAGTCTCCTCTTGAGTTCTTCAAAGCTCTTCCACATTCTTTACTCCATTCGAATTTTGTATCTCTACGAGTCAACCAAGCATTTGAATCTCCGATAATAACCAACTAATTTGGGAATCAAACTTTTACCCTCAAATTTGAAAAGCAATAATAAGTACACTTGATTATAACATCGACAAACATTATACAATTACAATAACAAAAGATAAAATAAAGAATCATAAAACATAATCAAGTTAAACAAAAACATATATCTTTGGTAACTAAATATATATAAATCAATAACCAACTAAATGTATAAAGGTAACCAAACTTTGTATATTCTAGTAACCAACAACATTTTATTATTAACATACACATAATATAATCGAGAACTTTCAATTAGTATATAAAGGTAACTAACTACTATGTTAATAGTAAACTTCACAAAAATAATCAAGTAACAAATAATTAACTAAAGGTAACCAATTGCATTCTTAGTAGTACCTAATGCTACCATCGAGAACAAAATACCGGATCATTCAACTTGTCATTTGAAGGGGCTTCACTAGCTCCTTCCATCTACATAAGCGGACATCCGATAGATGCTCAAATCGTTGCATATACCATGCAAGCTTTGAAAGTTGAAATGGTTTCAAACATAAATACTTGAAATACATATGGAAGACCATTCAACTTATACAATTTAATATAATGGTCTTTGTAGAAATTATATGTTGAACCACCACTCCTTCCTTTCTTTATATGCCCTTCAAAGCATTTGACAAAGAGTACTTTGTCATTTCAAATGCAACTTTCCTCCAAGAAAAGCGCTAACATCGCCATAACATAAAAATTGACCATTGTCCCATCAACAAAATTTTTAAAGCTGTTGAAAGAATAAAATTAAAACCCAAAAAAATCAATGACATCCTAATAGCCTCATCATCATCATCAAAACTACCTTAGGAATATCCTACCTATACTACTACGAGTAACAACTTACGCCCCAAAATATTTTTCAATAATCGATTTTTGCATACCTTTATATGCACTTATATCATCATTGCCTTGCCATCTCAACCCGTAAATCGGACAAAACTCAAAAATTTCAAACCTAACCCTTTTCTCCCCAAACAAAACCACATCTCACTATCATCCCTTTGGTGAACCTCCTTACAAGAGCATGGTGAATAATACATTAATACATTTGATGCTCACCAAACTCCAAAAAATTTTCAAAACATGTTGCCCTAAACTTCTCCAGCTGACTTTCATTCAATTTCTTGGCAATAATTATGGGGACTTCCATGTCACACCAATATATTACTTTTCCAGTGAATTTTCGGTTGCATTCCTCATAGTAAAGATCCCATAACTGTAAATACACAAAACCATAATTGAACAGTTATTAGTAACCAATATAACAAAATTTATACAAAAAATAGTGTTATACACTAAATCCAAATAACCAAAAAATACATACTAACAAGTAACCAAATAATTTACATGATGGTACCCAAACCATCTTTTAATGATAACCAATACATAAACAACCTATACACTAAACTCAATTTATTAAAACATGTATACTAGGCAAAAATATATTAAGCATAAAAAATACAAAAATAGTAACAAAAGCGTAATATGCGATGAATCCAAAATCGATATAACGATAACAAACTATAAAATCACAAAGTAACCACAAACATACTAATAAGTAACCAAAACATTAAAAGTTTCTGATAACCAAATACATAAAAATAAGTAACCAAATAATTATTATTTTACGATAACTAAATACATACTAATAAAATTCACAAGAACCAAATACATACTA
The DNA here is from genome assembly GCA_020205615.1 of Panax quinquefolius. NCBI lineage: Eukaryota > Viridiplantae > Streptophyta > Magnoliopsida > Apiales > Araliaceae > Panax > Panax quinquefolius. Next base: position 107,776,609 of record CM035159.1, read on the forward strand.
ATAAGTAACCAACCCATAAAAGTAACACAAGGTAATATAATATCACAGTAACTAAATACATACTAATAAGTAACCAACCCATAAAAGTAACATAGTAATATAATATCACAAGAACCAAATACATACTAATAAGTAACCAAATAATTATATAATGGTAACCATGAGAAAATTAAAAATAACACACCTTTAAATTTCTACATGTTGGAATTATAATACGGATAAACATTTGACCTTTGGCCTTAACTACGAGGAACATCAAGCTCGAGAATCTAAGCGCACTTGAGAATGCTTGATATCACTTTGTGTATCACCAAATTTATTTTCATTCTTACTCGATTTCAGACATACATCCTTTTCTTCCCTTCTATCCACAAAGAAACTTCTTCACGTCCTTCGACAGACTCACGCTCCGATATTCTCTTCCTCTTCCCATCCTTCTTCTTTTATCAACCATTCTATACAAAACATAAAAAATAACACAAACCCACACAACAATCAATACTACATTCATTTGATAAACTACATTAATATATATAATCGTTAAATTATTTCAAAATAACCGACACGAAAATATACACACCGTAATCGATCTAGAAGAATAATAAACCAACTGGAACACGAATGAAAGAGAACACGTAAGCGAAAACACGTAAGCGAAATGGCTATGAACACGAACACGTAACACACAAAAGCGAACACGTAAGCTAAAGCGAAATGGCTATGAACTTCGATAACAAACAATGGAGAATCTTGAAACACGAATGAAAGAGATAAAGAGGTTTTGATGAACAACGTTAATCACGAAAACAAGTAGAAATGATGGTGGCGAGCGAAATTGTTAACCCGAGCGATCAATGGAGAATCTTTGAAACACGGAATAAGAAAGAAAAGAGGGTTTCGGCGATGTAAAAAAGGGTATATCTGAAAACGAAGAGTCCCTACATGCATAATATCTGGCGGTTATCACGCATTTTAAAAAATATGCCCCATTAATATTATTAATCCCTTTAATTAAGGACTCATAATTATAATAATATTGTAAATAAAATTAAAAAAATATAATATTTTTGTAATTATTTTATGAGTATTTTATTTTTATAATTATTTTTTTAAAGGTACTAATATATGTAATTAATCCTTCTTTCATCTCCACTCCAACATCGCCCACTGGCCCAAAGACCACTCGGTAAAAGAAAAAGGAAACGTGCCACCACGATTTTTTAAATTGAAAGCAGATTTAACTATTTTATTTATTGAATTACTTATTTTATAAATTTAGGGAGTCAGGTATTTATAACTAGGTACTGTTAGTGGGTGGCCACTAAATTGTAAATAAGATGGTGTAGATCGGGTTTTGCAAGTCCAAAATAGAGGTGGGGCTCCATATCTTTGAGCCTAGGGTAAGATTCTGTTTTACTGTTTATGGTTTTAGTAAGGCAGAGCATTAACAATACTAGTAAATCGATAAAAAGAAAAAATCTTACCTCGTACGAATCTACCACCTTTCCCATAATAGTACTACTTTCACATAAGTCTGCTTGACACTTAGATGAGATCCACAGTAAAAATATGTAGTAGCCCCACAGTAAATTTCTGTTCAAGGGATAAATAACGTCTTGGTCATTGTATTGGAGTCCAGTTTTTATTGTGGTTACTGAAATTTTTTTTGTTACAATCGAATAAATGTACTTTCAAAAACTTACAAAATGGTCATTACATTGATTTTCGGTCCAAAAAGCAGACGGAATCTTGTTTGTTGAAGTTAGTAGTTATTTTTCTTTGGCGTGGCCGTTATTTTTCTTGATGTGGAGATTAAAAATTTTCTTAAAAAAAATGTTACTCACAAGTCTCAAACTCTAGACCTCTTCAAATTAAAAACCTTATATTCCAACAAAAACCATTGTGCCAACTATCTACAATGCTTAAACTTATGTAATACTAATATTTAAACTAAGTAGCATCGTTTCTAGGAATTGTAATAATAATAATAATTATTGTAATAATAGAGTGACCAAAAAAGAATAATACTAATCGTAGTATTTCAATAAAATAATAATAATAAGTCTTAAATATGATTTACTATTCTAAACTACACAATTTTTTGTAATAAAAAAGCATAATTTTTGTAATAATAAAAAAAGCACAATTTTTTTAATAAAAAAACAACAAAAACAACGCAAAAAAAAACAACAACTAACAACGCAAAAAAAAACAACAACACACAAAATAAAAAACGCAAAATAAAAATAAAAAGTAACAACACAAAAAATATTTTGTTTCAACATTTGGTAAACTTTTATAATTTGCGGTTTTATAATAAAATAAAATGCGCTTTTTTTTTATGCGTTTTTTTTTTATAAAAAAGCGGTTTTATTTTCACTACGATTGTATTATCCTTTTGGTCATCAGTATTATTACAATAATAATTATTATTATTACGAGTTATTACAATTATTATTATTACTACAATTCGCAGAAGCGATGCTTCTTAGTTTTAAATATTAGTATTACATAAATTTAAACATAATAGATAGTTGGCATAATAGATTTTGTTGGAATATAAGGATTCTAATTTGAAGAGTGCCAGTAGCTCGAGACATCATGAAAAATATTTTTAAAGAAAATTTTTAACCTCTACATCAAGAAAATAACGGGCCACGTTAAGAAAAAATAATTACTCAATCAAGATAGCATTAAAGATTCCGTCCGTTTTTGGACGGAAAATCGAACGGAATGACCATTTTGTAAGTTTTTGAAAGATGCTTATTCGATCAGAATAAAAAAAAATCGAGAATCACAACGATGAAACCTGACTCAAGATCTGATGATTTAAAACGTTATTTATCCCTTCTGTTCAATCAATGGTGACGTGGCAGATCAGAGGTTTCTTCTCTGGCCGACAACGCAGAATAGGTGGGTCCCAGATCATGACTTGGCAACAGTGTACACGTGTCATGTCGTATGGCAATCTTGATTTAGAGCAGTGATTGGAAATTTGGACGGAGGAGGGAAAGCCGGAAGGGCCACCGTTGACCGTACAATAATAGGTTAAGGTCATAGAACCCGGACACTTACCGCCCACGTTGATTTATGTCTGACTATTTTCCTTTTTTTTTAAAAAAAATTAAATCTTCAATCAATATTTTCTAGAACATTATTTTTTGCTCTGTTCTTTATTGTTTTACTTGCTCCATTCCACAAATAAAAAGTCTATATATATATATATATATATAAAAAAACTTATTTCATTCGGCCTCAAAAAGATGAGAAAATATAATTTTCATACATATTAAAAAAAAAAAAAAAAAAAAGTAAATAAAATTCTAAATTTATCCTTAGTGGTCTTACAAAATTCATAAAGTGATGAAGACTTAATTTTTATACTAATAGACCTCATTAAATGATTAGTTAAAAATTATACAAAAATAAATATTACATTGAGTAATATTTTTAGATAGATCTATAATTTTTATCATTAAAATTAAAAATTCATGTAAATTTTAAATTTAAAATATATTAAATTAACTTCAAAAAAATCAATAATAATTTTATATTTTCACAACAAATGGAGTAATTACTTTCTGAAACATATAGTATTGTGGTCCATATCTATTCCTCCATAATACAAAAAAGAAAAAAAATCTCATTAAAATACCATAATATATGATGTTTTAGATAATTTTATTTTTTTAAATTAATTGATATTTTATATAATCTAAGAGAATTAATCACAAACTTTTTAAAATTATCCTTCTTCAAAAAATGTTATAGATAAAATAAATAAATAAATATATAATAGAGAGTATTATAGAAAATTCTAAAATATGGGAGGGAGTAAATCGTTAGGTAGTGGGATATTTTGTAAGAATTCCTTGATATTCTTTTTGGTAAAAGACATCAAATCTGTCTCAATTTGTAATCTCAGCAAAAATCCAAGTGGAGTAATAAAAGTTTAATTTTTTTTTTTTTTTTTCTGATGTCATATTCTTCCATAATCCCCAAAACCCGGGTGACCTTAAAAACCTAACTCCTACATAACTAAAAGTGTTTTGGGGAATGTGTAAACCTCAATCATTCTCCTCCCAAGTGAAAATAGGACATGAAAATTATATATAAATATATTTAAATTTTATTTAATTATATTTTGACCCTTAATAATAGATAAAAATATAAATAAATAAAATTTAAATAAACTTATATCAAATTTTTATGAACTCCTCCAAATTTATTCTCCTTCTCTTGTCATGATATTATGGAATTTGTGTTATTTTGGTATTATTTTGTGAGAAAGTTGAGTCATATAAGCCCACTAATCAAAATATTAAAATATTTAAAATTAATATATTAAAGTTAATATTTAAAATATTTTTTAAGTGCATTTTGAGATTTTTTTCGTTGAATAAAATGTATCCTCTAAGTCTTTAACCATCTAAAATGCATTCCAAGACTAAACAAAATGTACCTAAATATTTTTTTTTTATTAAACAAAATGCAATCTTATTTTTGATCGATTAAAGTCTTGGAGGGTTTATTTTGTTTAACGAAAAAAAAATTTTAATGTACATTTTAAATATTAGAATATAAACCTCAACAACTCTACAAATTTTCGGGTGAAAATTGCAAAGTTTAAAATATATAATTTCGTTTATTATATTGGTGAAGTGAGAAAATAACAATTAATAAACATGTTAAAACGTAAGAGTACTGTTAATAATATTGCTTGTACTGCTTGGACAACCATAACCATGACAAACACACATATGTATAATAAATACTTTATTTACACCCAAACCCATAAATCTACTTTTAAGGAATTTTAACTTCTAATAGCATTCACAATAATTTATTTATGTCTATTCCTACTCTACAGTATTATTGTGTCATTATGCAATGTCGGACCAACGATATTTAGGCCTAGGATGTAACGTGGGCGGTTATCTACGTGATATTATGTGGACTTGGACAAGTGGCTGTTTTTGATAGATGAAGAATTTTTGAATTGAAGTTCCTAATTATATTTGGTTTCTGTACGTGGGAGGAGTATTGGGATTTGAACCAACTTTTTTAATTCTAGCCTGAATCTGGTCTAAAGAAGAATTTTATGGAAGTGGTGAGAATATTATAAATACAAGACTTTTCTTTGATTCTAAGGTACATGCAATTTATTACTTTTCACTTTTTCAACACTAAAGTATTAAGTTTTCATTGTTAATCTTATATCAGCGTCCACTAATTATTTTTGTTTAGGAAGTTTGATCCATTTTGCTTTGCATTGCCCTTTTTGACACAACTTTAAGAGAAATGTTAAAATTCTCCGAATTCTTTAATAATATAGATGTAAATATAAGTCGTTTTAGAGTTGTGCACAAATATTAAAAAAACGATTGTATAGTATTAAATATAATATCAATTGTCTATATTGCTTTTGTATTAAAAAAAGAGTGTTATTATTTATTGGACAAGAAATAGTGAGAGAACTAAAGTTATATTTATTACTTGGGATAATATTAAAAACTAAACAATTAATACTTACTCAAATTCTTAAATGACTTATATTATGAAACAAAAACAAGTCTCTAAACGGACTTATATATTAAGTAATAAACGGAGGGAGTATATATTTAGACCACCAAATTATTTTATAAGATTCAACTTGTGAGAACAGACAAACAAAACAAAGCGAAAACTTGACTTATGAACTGATTCCTTTGACATATACCCGAATTAATATATTAATCACTTATATTAGTTGGAGATCATTTTAACATCGAATTTGTAGATGAGATTTTTGAGTTAGATAATCAGGGTTATGCCACAAAAAAGGAGCATTAACATATATTATAGGTTTGTAAAGCTTGGAGGTTATAGTAAAGCAACTGATATACTTGTAAAAGTAACATGAATTCAAGTCCCAATTTTCAGTTCTTTTGACAAGCTACGAGGAATCTTTAGTTTTCATATATAACTATATAAAAATGAGAGGCTTTCTATCAAAAATGTAGTAAAGAAATTTATTTTTATTTTTTTTAAAAAGAAATAGTATGAAAAGGGAAGAATTGTCTTTCAAAGAATGACATCTTCAGTGTCCTTTTCCCTCTATTTAGGATCAAAATCACATCTTTAAAAGAGCTCCCTTACTACCTACATTTCCCACACACTTCATGATTCAGACTACTCAAAGCTTATTCACTTTCCTCTCAAATCTCCTGTATTCACTCACTTTGCCACATTTCTTAAGAAATGTCCACCTCCAACGTCTCCAAAACATCATTCAAACTCAAAGCCTATGAATCCTCCATCCCTATCCAAATGGGGTTTTCCATACTGCAAAAAAACACATCCCCACCTCAACCTAGCCAGCGAAGAGGCCGGGGAAAGCCGGCTGAGCCGGGGAGGTTCCTCAGTGTAAGGCGGCGTCCGTGGGGCCGATACGCAGCCGAGATCAGGGACCCCACAACTAAAGAAAGACACTGGCTTGGGACCTTTGATACTGCTCAAGAAGCAGCCCTGGCTTATGATAGGGCTGCCCTTGACATGAAGGGCAGTCAAGCAAGAACCAACTTCATTTACTCTTCTGGCACTACTACTTTCCGCTCCGTGATCTCCCCTACTGATTTTCAGCCCTCAACGCATTTCCTCACTACAACTCAAACAAAACAACCCACAAATCTAATCACCAGTTCATGTCAGAATATTGAAACACAAATAGTCCAATCAGATGTCGAGGCTTCATCATCACAATCTAATTCATATGGTTCTTCATCTAAAGAAAACTTCTTTTTCTCTAGTGATACCTGCAACTCTGGTTACTTGGAGTGCATTGTTCCAGATAACTACTTGAACCCTCCTCCTAATCCAATAAACGAAGATCAAAACTGTTACGCGAAGAATACGAGTAATATTTCTGAATTAAATCAGCCACATTGTGATGGAAATGAGCTTAATTCTGAGGCTGCAACTGCTACAACAATGGCATCAAACCATGGCGACAATATTACTTGTTATGATGAAATCAATAACGGGTACTTATGTGGTGATCACCACAAGTATTGGGGGATGAATTATTATGAAGTGACGGCAGCGATGATTAACATGCCGTTAATGACAGATCGAGATGCATGCATGGGACATTTATATATTCCTACAGCTACTGATAATTTGAGTACTTATGGATCATCATATATATGAACCAATGGCTTCGGCAATGTTCTTGACTTGGGATACTCTCTCTGAAGTTGTAGTAGCTAGCTAGGTTTTTATATAAGTACTAATTATAATGAAGCAAGTCTTGAATACTCCTTAATAGCAGGTATTTGCATGAGATAAAGTCATCAAGCTATGGTTACATTTAAAAAAGGCCAGCTAGCTAGCTAGGTCCCTTAAGATAAAGTTATTTGGGGAGGCTATATGAGTTTGGTGGATGTTCCAAGGTTGGATATGGCTTATTCATGATGGAAGTGGTGGCTATAAAAAGATTATATGAACAGGGGTGGAAAAAGGCTGCATGTGATAGATCTGACTCGAGGAAAACATGATGTCTAAGAAAGCAAGCCTCCTAATAGAGGACTCGCACAAAAATTTTGGGTTCATGAAAATTGATTTACAGAAAGGAATGTCTAATATTGGTGCTCTCAGCTTGACGTACGAACCTCGCTAACATGACCTGTACAACTGCTGCCAGTTGAAGGAGTAGAACTCTGAGTGGACGGGTGGACACTAGAATGAGGATGGGCACTGTTCCTTGGGAAGATTGAACCAGCAGCTGTGCTCGCAGAAGTAGACATTCTGGTTGGAAAGACTTCCTTATTGGATCCGGATATAAGTTCAGGCCTCAACTCTGATGATGAGGATGATGGAACTAAGGTAGGCATTGAAGATCCCACAGGATAAGGAACAACGGCCATATCAGAAAGAGAAGATGCAGACGGACTGTAACTCAGACTTTCCATTGGGTGATCAAATTTGCAGGAAGCCCCAAATTTGCATCCTCCAGTTAGTGCATAATGAGAGCAAAGTGGTTCACCCTAATAGCATATCGATAAATTAGTTGGCAGTATAATTTGACAACATGTAAGCACAGGAACGAATATCATCAAATCTTGATTCCCATTAGTAACGGTACAAACAGCTGAACTAATGGAACTCTATATACAACTTAGATGCATGTCATATGTACTTAGACCTAGCTTTAAGATATTTTGCAACATCAAGAACTTTTACTAGTAATGTCAACATGTAGAACAGTGACAAAAATGCTGCCATATTAGAGTATCATAGCTTTGTTACATCAGATATTGAATCCAACTTGCAAAACTTGATGTAGGATTCTTATATATTGAACTTATATAGTACTAATGAAGGGAAACATCATAAATACATCCCACATGGAAAAGAGAACCGGTAATATTCTAAAGTGCGCAATAAAACAACCCGACAACACAAACATGGGTGTATAGAACGGGCACACACATTTGCAAACACAAGCTCACACACAGAGATAACCAAAGAGAGATGATACAGTCATCTGATTCCATAATTAAAACTTGCGAGAAGAATCAGAAACGTAAGCTTTCAACCCTGTGAACACTCGAATAATATTACATGTATCATCTCATATAGTCAGTTTCTACCATCACAAGTAAATTCTTAAAATTTACCAAAGATAATAACCACAGTAACCATAATGACCTATATTCCATAACCTAAAGTAAAGCAACAAGAGTTTGAGATCTGATGCTCACAGGACGTAGAGGAAGACTCATGGCGCTGAGGACAAAATTTGTTTTCGGTCCACTCCATTGTGATGGATGATGGTATTTACACGAGGATCCAAATTTACAATCCCCTGTTTTCATGTAATATTGGCATTCAGGTTTGCCGGGTCTTTCTGGAAATGCATGTTCCTTCTGGCTAATACCTGAAGGTCCAGCAGGAGAAGGCATGGATAGATAAGGTTCAGCATAGGCAGGAGCTGAAGAAGATAACTGTGTTAACCCACAAATAAGGCCTGCTCCTACACTAGATTGAGCACTTGGGGAGACAACTGAAGTCAAAGCTGCCTGCACAAAGTCCGTTAACAAATTGATAGAAAAGGTACTCACCTAAATAAATTCATGGACAAAAAGAGGAAGCATTATAGGATATACCTGGTAAGGATTCCAACCAGGCAAGGGAACCAACCCCTGGGGAAGCAGTACTGAACCATATGTCCCTGGCATATATGAACCTGGAAGAAGAGCAGACCTTGCAACTGGCCAGTCACCAGTCACAACCCCATATTGTTGAGATGATGGAACAGACGACTGCACAGTTGGATAAATTGCAGATGTAAACACTGGTATAGACAAAGTTACAGGTTCTGGAACTTGTACACCACTTGGTTGTGGATGATGAAATTTACAGCTTGTGCCAAATTTGCAGTGCCCTGTTTTTACATAGTAGGAACACTCTTTTTCACCCTGTCACAAGAATTACAATTACAAGCTAACTCTATGCAAAAGGTAAAAAGAAAGAAATCTGAGAGACAAAAATGAACAAAGACCAGACCATGCGCAGTGGGTATCCATAGAAATTTAGTGTCACTACTGAGCTTGTAAGTCCACCTCCCTGTCTTGGATGGTGATACTTACAGGAAGCACCAAATTTACACATTCCCGTCCTCATATAGTGCTACAAATTAAGTAGGAACAACATAGTCAAAATAACATAGCATCTTACTATCTTTAAATGATTTAGAGCCGAATTAAAGAAAAGACGAAGTTTAATGAAGCCAAAAGACCAATTTTAATGAAGTGAGAAAAATGAACTCACTATATTAGAGAATAGACAATGAACAGAAGGATCATTAAACCATACAAAACTAGCAAATGCGCCTCTTTTAAAATCAAGTAATCAAACATTGTACAAGTATTCTAACAATTGAAATCATATTCCTGTCCTAATAAGGTACTACAATTGAGTAGGAGCAGCATAGTCAACACAAGTGGCATAATTAACAAACAAGGAGCTTCGATATATATTCAATGTAGAACCAAAATAAACATACAGAGGAATTCATAATCAATAAAATTATCACTCCATTTTGTTATAGACTATGATTAGAAAAACTATATAACAGCATAATTTAACAAAAATGCATCACCAAGAATCAATAACAAATATTTAACAGATTTTCCAAATTGTGAATTATATTCCCATCTTCATATACTGCTACATGTTGAGGAGGACAGCATAGTCAAAAAAAAGGGCAGAAGTATCATATAAGGAACCTCCTGCCTTCAAACAATGTAGAGACCCAAAATAAAGATAAAGACGAATTCATGATCAACAAAGTTGAAACACCTTCGTCATAGAATATAGATATAGATCGGCATAACTATGCAATTGAATAATTAGTAAATTCTTCCTAATTCAGTATCAAATATTTACAAAATTTCCAAATACTGAATCCCATCCCCGTCCCCATATGGTTGTACAAGTGAGTAGAACAGCATAATAGGTAACACCAAAGGGAGAAATTAACCAAAATCTCTTATCTTTAAACATCTACAGATGAAATACATATAAAAGAAGATTCATGATAAACAAAGTTGAAAACTATATTTCTAGAATAGTCAATGATCAGCATAATAACAGAACATTTTTGGTATTTGTTTAACTGTTTTTTGCTTCAGAGATCTAAGTTTATGTTCCCGAACAAGTTTGTGTTCGTGAATCGTGAATGTTCGCAAACTGTTCAGGTTCGCGAACAAGCTCGTGTTCGACTTGTTCGCAAACTGTTCGCGAACTCAATCATATTCACGAACAGTAAACGATCCAAACTCGTACATAGTTGTTGGTTCGATCAAGTTACTCGAACATATTCGAGTTCGACAAAGTTCGGTTCGGTTCGTTTGCAGCCCTATTTACGTGTGTTAAGTATAATATCTTCCTAATACAGTATCAAACATTTATCCAGATTAACAAAAACTTAAATCACATTTTCGTTCTCATCTAGTACTATGAGTTGAGTAGAACACCATTGTCAACACAAAGCAGAGCAATAACCTAAATGGAACATCCTGTCTTCAAACAATGTAGAAACGAGATAAATATAAGACGAATTCATGATCAACAAAGTTGGAGGAAACTACTTAAAAAGAATAGACAAAGATCAGAGTATAGCAAATGTGCAGCATCCAAGATTCAGTATCAAATATTTGGGGAAATGTTTTCCAAAAGTCAATCCCATTTTAATCCTTGTATAGATTAATAAAGCTCAAGTACAACAGTTACAGTGCACGACAAAAGTTGAGCAGATATAAAGTAGTCAACAGTGAAGTGCACAAGTAACATAACAGGAACTTCCTGTCTATAAACAATATAGAGCCGAATAAAGAAGAAGACAAATTTGTGTCAACATATGTGGAGGTCAGTTCATTTATAATGTGATCATAAGAATCATAGAAAGGTAAATTCAGGAAAAATGCATCTTCCAATCTCAAACATCACCAAGTTCCTGTACAAACGAAATACAGGAAAAGATGAGCCATAAGCAGAGAAACTGGAGTTCGTATTATATATAGAAAGAATAATGATAAGAAAGCAGTGTAATTTCACAAAATGTGCAGCTTCCTAAATACAGTATCAAACAATATTTTTTTCTTTCAAAATTAATGAAATAACATTCTAGTCCTCGTATAGTATACAGCATGAGAACAACAGCATATTATTACACGTTAGTACAAAATATCATATTTAGTAGAGAAGGGCACAAGCAACAACTAACATAAATGGAACTTACTGTCTTCAAACAATATATAGCCGAAATAAAGAAGAAAACAAAAACATATCAACAAAATTGTAGCTTACTTCTTTTATATAATGACCAGAAAAATCATATAAAGGTAAAAAACTACAGCAATTTTGCATTTTGCATCTTCCGATCTCAAACAATCAAACATCAGCAAGTTCCTCTTTTTCACTAATTTAGTGATAAAATAAGAACAAACAAGTCATAATCAGAGAAACTGAAGCTCGCTCAATATATATATATATATATATAGAGAGAGAGAGAGAGAGAGAGAGAGAGAGAGAGAGAGAGAGAGAGAATGAACATTTAGAGGAACAGTTACAGAACATTAAAAGTTGGCAGAATGTGCAGTTTCCAAATCCAGTATCAAACTTAGGGGATTTTTTTTCCTTTCCAAAAGATTGAAAACACGTGTTATCCTCATATAATACTAGAACTTGAGTACAACAGCGATACAAATTGAGCTGAAATAACAAATAGAGAAGGGCACAAGTAACATGAAGGAACTTCCCGTTTTCAAACAAAATAAAGCTGAAATAAAGAAGAAGACTATATTTACAAGAAGTTGGAACTCACTGAAATCACATATTAGACAAAGACTAAAATAATCATAAAAAGGTAAGGTATAGCAAATGTTCATCTTCCAATCCCAAACTTCAATAAATTTCCTTCAAATAATTTAGAGAAAAATACAAGTCAAGATCAGAGAAACTGGAGATAGCTCCAAAAATAGAAAGAACAATGTTGAGAACAGCAATAAAAACAGCAGAATTAGTTAATGTGCATCTTCCACCAGAATCAAACATTCCAAAAATTGAAATTCATTACCCAAAAAAAAAAAACTTTTAATAAAAGTACCTGGCAAACAAGTTGGCCAAGTCTCTCCGGGTAATCACCTCCACTAGCTCTCATAGCCCCCACAACCTGACAACATTTTCCAATAAAATCCACCCATAGCATGTCAATTTTTCAATCATCACTTTCAATGAACTACAATTTCACACACTCAAAACACTCGTACTCAATTCGGCACAAACTCCATCAAAACAATCATCTTCATTTATGAAAAATCAGTATCAAATCTAAGCACAAAAACACTAAAGATCAGGTAAATCATAAGATCAATATTAATTAAACAGTTAAACACAGTGAATACATAAATTCTATAAAACCCTAACATAAATATGCAAGGTACTCAACCCAACCCAAGAGGGGATCATTTACCGAATTCCGATCACGGGGATGATTAAAACGACACCGGGAGCCAAACCCACAAAACCCTGTTCTCAGATAATAAATACAATCATCCTCATCCGGCCGTTCAGGGTACGATTCACCGGCCAACTCCAGCTGCCACATAGCCTCTACATTTGCAAAACCAACATCAAATTCAATTAAAAAAAACACCCCACATTACAAAATTCAACACAAACCACCACATGCATCCTAAATTCAGTCGAAATTGAAATGCACTGACATTGTACTTACCTTCGAGCCCTGTTCCGCCTTCCGGTGAGCTCCATTCCCCGACCGGATCAGCCGGTGAACCTTCCGTTACCTGTGCACCTCCGTACCTCTCCATTGCAAAAGCTTTACCTATACAAATATGCACCTATACAATATATATATATACACACACACGCAGAATTATATATATACACAGATTCAAATATTTATACAACAGTAAACAAGAAGATAGGTGACTGCTAAAGAGAGAGAGGTCCAATCGATTAAAGTGATGTTTTTAGAGAGAGAAGATGAAAGGTTTTTTTGGGGGTTTCCGTCTCTTTCTCACTCTAAAAAGTGTCAATATTTTTTTGTTTTCTCTCTCTTGAGTCTTTCTTTTCAATGGGTTTGATCTTTCTTTGGCTCTTTCTTTCTTTTAATCTTTTTTTTTTTGGCGCGTGTTGTTAGTTTATATACGCGCCAAAAAGTTAGAAAGTTGTTAATATTTCTCTGAACATAGTTTTGAGATTCCTGTACCCTGTTTATGTTCCATTTACTAACCTGCCCCTTTGTTTCAAATATTTGACAAGTGTCCAGGCACGTGACAAAATCATATACCAAGTGTCTCTAGTCTTTATATGAATAGTTTTTCTAGGCGGACATAAAAATTAGATATGATCGTATTTAAATTTTATTTATTTTTATTTTTATTTTTAAATGAGAGTCAAAATATAAATAAATGAAATTTAAATACATTTATATCCAATTTTTATGTCCACCTATAATTTTTATTATTTGGGTGTTTGTCTAAGATATTTGGTACGAAACCACTTTTTTTTTTATTTCCATTATTTTAAATACAAGGAAAAAGTAGTTCTAAAATAAAAGATAATCCAATATTTTTGAATTTCTTTTTACTATATATACCTGAGTTTAAGGACTGTTAACCAAAAAACGAACGGTCCACAAAGCTGCATCTCTACTCACATGTACACACAAGGAATGATAACAATTAACCTACATGACAAAAACAAAAAGGAAAGATGTATAAATGTGATATTTTTACATAATTCATATGAATGTTGAGTTTTACTTAATCATGTAAAAATATTATATTTTTATTTAAAAATGTTAATTTTTAATAAAACTCTTATGAGAAATTTAAAGGTATTAAATATCCTTTTAATTTCTCAGTATTACTAAATCGTTTTATAAATTGATTTCTTTTAGTTGAATACGGGAATATAATATTAAAAAAAACACAATTTGATATAGACACCATCGATGTGGACACCTTTTTAGGGGTGATTAGCATTAGTTAAATTTGATCAATTAATCAATACAATGTCGACACGTAAGTCAATAGGTGATCTCTCTGCATGTCCAAGGACGAATTCAGAAATATTTCCCAATAGGGGAGAATATTCACTAAAAGAAAAAGTGTCGGCAATAAGAATAAATCCTTCACAAGAAATAGAATATTATTCGTGTGAGAGATTTATCGTAAAAAAACTTTTCTTCACACAATTACTCGCATTTAAAGGTGTAAATGAATCGAATTGAGCCGAGTATTAAGTTGCTCAGATTTGGTTTAAAAATTTTATCGAGTATAAAATAAGGTTTGATTGAAGATCGTTTAGCTATTGAATCGAGCCTGAACCGTTTGAACTTTTCGGACGAATATAATCCGAGTATCAATAGAAAATTACGATTTGAGGAGGTTCAATAATTTATCAAATTTTAAAATTTGCTCATATTTAGTTCATTTATATTTCGAGTCAAGCTCAAATCGAACTTTTAGTTGAGCGAGTACGAATCGAGCTCAAACTGTTTGCTCATTTTACATCATTGCTCGCATTAGAACTTTTCGCTAAAAGTATTATTCGCTAATTAGTGACTAAATATTTTTTGTGATGGATATATTGTGAATAATATGTTCTTCACAAATTATATATTGTAAAAGATTGTTTTTATTTGGGGAGGATATGATTTCCTCATAATTAACATTTTGAAAAAACTAATAAAAATGTCTTCTTTCATAAATAACAATTTGTGAAAAACATATTTACTTTACAAATGTTAGATTTCATTCACTAATTATATATTGTGATTTTTTTTTAATTTATCGAGAAAAAATTTATTCGACAATGTTGTTATTAAATAATCAAATCATTGCAAATTAAAAATATTTTTAAAATTATTTAATAATTTGTAATAAACATCAAATAAAACATTATATTATATAAATAACTAATTGTATAACCGACAATTAAATATTTAATAATCAAGTAAGAAAGCGTACAAAACTTGCAATCAAAACAAATGTAGGTGTCCCGATGCTTTGTCATGTTAAGTCATCTCTTCATTGTCATAATTTTCTTGAACGCAAAGTTGGTCTTGTAAACTTCAAAAAAATATTAAAACTTAATTTAAAATATTTGAATGAAATGAATATGACAAAATATTAATCTGACAACAAAATTAAGAAGCGATTTCATAAGTAAAAGTTATAGATCGACAAGATCTCTGTCTTACATGAATAGTAAATGTGTCCCGCTTATGTGAGAAGAAATGTAAGATCCCAACTTTTATGAATAAAGATGAATTTTATATAATTATCATTTTTGAATATTATGGAATGAATTTGATATAATGTTATAGTTGTGGGTAATATTTATAAATTTTGCAAAGTACACAAATTGTTATATAATATTCGATTGGTCGGGGAATATTCGTTTAACAGGAAATATTCGTACGACGGCACAATCATTGGTGGACCCCACAACGAAATTATTGTCGGATTGAGAAAACGACAAAAATATTTTATGAAAATAACGGCAAAAGTTTACCGTTAACTGTTGAAACACCCGATATTAAAAGTACAGGAATACGCGTGGTTGCATAGTAGCACACGGTATTGATTATTGATGCTTACGTGAGAAGTCACTCAGTTTTGTTCAATTATTGCTATAATAATTGTTGCATAGTATCTCACGTTATTTGATTCAATTATTGTCGATATTTTATATATTATTAAATCAATAATTTAGATGACAAAGTTATTAATATTATTATTTGCAATATTAACGATATCTAGAAGTTACATCGAGGAGAGGTTTAGTCACCTAATTGCGGCATGATAGGAGAAATTCTTATTGGAAAGCCCCCTCTTTCTTGGGAACGACCTGGTCGATTAATATTGTGAATTATAATAATGATGATAAATGTTGTTAAAATAATTGAGGAGATTTTTATAGTATTCATGGACCCCCATTTACCCAATTTTTAGAATAACCGGTAGAAAGTCATATATATATATATATAAATGTATATATATAAGTCTTATATATATATATATATATATATATATATATATATACATATCTTGATGGCATAATTGAAGTTGGTGGGGTGGGGTGAAATTTGGGGTGAAATTTGGGGGAGAAATCACATGATAAAGTACTATATGTATTATTTATATATATGTATAGGAAATGTTTGAAATTTTTTGAGGGATGGGAGTATAATTATTATTGTTATTTATATATATATATATATATATATATATATATATATATGATATATGTTACTTTTGGTGGGAAAACAAAAGTCATAAGAATTATCACGGAGGAGTTGTTATTTTTTTTCAAAGCACCATGTGCTTATATATATATATATATATATATATATATATATATATATATATATATATATATTATTTTACTTTTGTTTTATTTGATGTTGGTAATCAAATTCTTGCGCATAATATCCGTGGCAACAACAATTTCGTCCTTAAAATTATCATTCGGTACACCCGTGTTCAAACAGTACCCCTTCAATTATCCTATAAATAGGATGCTTAGTTAGAATTGAAAACACACCAGAAATTCAGAGAATTTTCTTCCATAATCTTGAGCGTATTTCTTTAGAGTTTTAAGAAGCTTTGAGCGTAGTGCAAATTTTCTTCAAGAATATCCTCGCCCTACCAGTCAGAATACTCTTCTTTTATGGTAAGGGGTATTATTTCTTTTGTATTCATGAAGAGAACTTCTGTTATTCCATTCTTTATTATTCTGTTGAAATATCCATGTTCGCAATGCGTTTCACATGGGACACAATTAAAATCTTTATTATTCTGTTAGAATATCCTGTATGTGTGTTTTACGCTGGACTTGGTTCCGTCTTTATTATTCTCTTGGAATATCATGTCATCATGCGTTTCTGTAGGGACTGGTTAAAATCTTTGTTATTATGTTGGAACATCGTTTGCATGCAATTTACTTTGACTGGTTTCGTTATTTATTATTACATTGGAATAACTGCATACATGCTAAGTACCACATGCATGGTGATTTTTTTTGTTATTCCATTCTTTATTATACTCAGTTGGTTAAAGATTTGACTTCTAAACTCCATAAAATTAGTGGAATATCCTTTATATTTGCGTTTTATCCAGTATCTTTTCATGAAAATATTCTTCTGAGTATTCTTAAATTTTACTCTACAAAGAAGTATCATGTTGACAATTTGGACGTTATTAGTTCCTGAATAAATTAATTCTTGAACTTGTTTTATTGAATTCTTATATCATTGTCATCATCCTCATGATTATATTTTTTTTAAAAGTCATCTGTGGCCTGTATTGCATAGATGGACTTGGTATGATTATGACGATCGAGATTATTGATTGTAATCATAATTGTAATGTTACAAATGATGTGGTAAAAGTCCTCATTGGCCGTAGTGCATTGATGGATGATTGTTGGCATGATCATGATCATTGATGAATACACGAATATCCTTGACCGTAGTGCATGGATAATTTGTGGTTGTGATACTAATGAATATCCTTTTGTCGTAGTGCGGGGATGATGTGGATTATTTATTAAAAGTCGAGTCCCGGCCGATAAAAGTGATGAAAACCTTTTAAATCATAAAAGATAGTAGATTTTATTCTCTACTTGACTCTTTTAATGGATTGCATGTTCCGCTACTGTTAAACTTGATGTCTATTGTATTTTATCAGTTTAACACTGTTGATGACTAATGATAATTTATTACGCATTATCTTAGTCATAATATTTCTTCTTGGGCTAGTTGAGCTCACCATTTCTTTTCTTTATTCTCTTGAGGAAATGAGAGCGTGGCGGGACTAGTCGGGGAATGGAGTGATGGTCGAGATGATAGTATTAGTAGTCCTCACTATTACATTAAATAAGTGTGACAATAAATGTAATGATGACTTATTCTGAGAGTGGATATTGTCTAGAAGACAATAATTGTATTAAAACTCACAGCTCCCTTGTTGTATATTAAAGATTGTATTCGTATTTTGTACCATGTATTTGGCGACTCGCGATGGGTGATGTATACCTATTTTGGGGGCGTCGCAGTTGGTATCAAAGCTTAGGGATATGATCCATGGCTGAGATGTGAGACAAGAACTAGGAGGGGAGAGACGGGGAATTCCTTCGCTAGTATGACCTACCTAAGTTTATTTGGCATTTAATTGGTCGGTCAGAGTATAGGGACAATATATTGCATGTCAATTAACCTTTATTTTGTGGCAGTATTTGAAAATGGCATCCGAGAATGTTGAGATTAGCAATAGAGCACAGGAGACCGTTCAGTCTCCACAGATCAATAATCAGGATAATGTGCATCAGGAAGGCGACAATCCTCAGGCAAACAACAACACTGACCAGATGATGAACGATTGAATGTTCAGAGGCTTTATGCAATTCATACAACATCAGGCATGAGCGGCTCCTGTACAAAATACAGGTGGAAACACTGGCAACTCACGGACGATCACCGCTAAGTAGTTCAAGGAACTGGGACCACCGGAGTTTTTTGGAAAGTCAAAACCAGTTAAGGCGGAGACGTGGATAAAGCAGATTTGCAAGATATTTGATGTCTTGGGATGCTCCGAGGAGCAAAAAGTTTCCTTTACCACCTTCATGTTGCGTGCAGTGGCAGATTACTGGCGGGAATCTGTAAAACGTACTCAACCTGCCGCACTGAAAATGACTTGGGAGAAGTTCCAAAATTTGTTCAATGACAAGTACTTTTCCGAAAGTATTCGTCACATGAAAAAGGTAGAGTTCATCAAGCTGGAGCAAAATAACATGACCGTGTCGCAGGACGAAACTAAGTTTTATCCCGGTTTGCGTCCCATTTGGTTGATAACGAGGAGAGAATGACGCGAATGTTTCTAAGAGGTTTGAAACCCGAGATACGTCAATATCTTATCTCTCATAAACTGTGTTTGTATTCAAATGTTGTTAATAGGGCTCAGTTATTGGAGCGCGATAATGAGTCAACCCAACCAAAAGAGAGCAGCCGGCAAAATGATAATACTAGTGATAGCAGTTATCGAAGCGGTGACAATAAGCGTGGAGGGAATCAACATGTCAGAAATAGTAACCACTTCAGTGGTAATCATAGCCAAAACAATAAGAATGGATATTTCAAGAAGAGGAGATTCAACAATGATGGAAAGACATCAGCACCAGCACCCGTTGTTAAGGAAGGAGAACGACCACCTATCATATGCTTCAAATGAGGAGGGGAGGGACACATTAGTCCAAACTGCGCGATGCCGTTCAAAGCATGTTATAATTGTGGAAGAGAAGGTCACCTAGTCCGATTTTGTCGTTCACCAAAGAAAAGTTCAGCTAGGATGGAGGCACCAAAGGACGTCCCAAAAAAGTCAAAGCCAGTAGTGCAAGAGATAGCGTTTGTCGTGACCTCCCAGAAAGCAAGGAACCCGGACGAGGTCATCACGGATAAGCTTATCATAAACTCTAGTGAAGTATATACCTTATTTGATACCGGTTCTACCCATTCTTTTATTTCTCCTACTTGCGCTCAACGTTTAAATTTGACTCTGGAGAAATTAGACTTTGACTTATCTGTTGAAACTCCGTTGGGAGAAACCTTCATTACATCCACTTTTTATAAGTCTTGTTTGGTTCAAATCGGTAACCTCACATTACCTGTCGATCTTATTTCATTGAAAATACTTGCATTTGACGTAATTCTAGGGATTGATTGGTTAACTACTCATCATACAAAAATTGATTATTTTCGTAAGGTTGTTAGCTTTCATATTCCTAAACAACTTATTATGCGAATTCAAGCAACTAAACCACTAAAATCAATCACTGTCATCTCAAGCCATAAAGCTATTCGTTTATTCAAAAACGGATGTCAAGCTTTCTTAGCTCATGTCACGGATCTAAACAAAAATACGTCAGTTTTGAATAATATTTTTATTGTTAATGAATTTCCTGACGTATTCCCTGAGGAACTTCCTGGCCTATCCTCAGAATGTGAAATTGAATTTTATATCGACCTTGAACCCGGTACAAAACCCATTTCTAAAGCCCCATATCGAATGGCTCCTATTGAACTTCAGGAGTTAAAGACTTAACTGTAGGAATTGTTAGACATTGGCTTTATTCGTCCTAGTACTTCTCCTTAGGGTGCTCATGTTCTATTCGTGAAGAAGAAAGATGGGAGTATACGACTTTGTATTGATTATTGGGAGTTGAATCATGTCACCATCAAAAATAGGTACTCATTGCCATGTATTGATGACATGTTTGACCAGTTGCAAGGTGCCAAATTCTTTTTCAAAGATTGATCTTCGTTCCGGATATCACCAATTGAAGATTAGAACCGATGACATTCCAAATCGACTTTTTAACTCGATGCAGACGGCATTATGAATTCCTAGTTATGTCTTTTGGATTGACTAATGCTCCTGTTGCTTTCATGGATATGATGAACCGAGTATTCAAGAAATATTTGGATCACTTTGTGGTCGTCTTTATTATGACATCCTTATTTATTCCAAAAGTCGTGAAGATCATGAGCAACACTTGAGGATGATACTCCAAAAGCTTCGTGAATATAAGTTTTATGCCAAGTTGAAGAAATGCGAGTTCTGGCTTAAGGAAGTAGCATTCCTTGGGCACGTAGTATCAAGTCATGGAATATCTGTTGACCCAGCAAAGATTGAAGCTATTCAAAGCTGGGAGCAATCCAAATCAGTGACCGAAGTATGTATCTTTTTTGGCTTAGTTGGTTATTATCGGAGATTCGTGGAAGGATTTTCTCGAATCGCTACTCCATTAACTTAGCTGACTCGAAAAGATACAAAATTTGGTTGGAACGAGGAATGTGAGAAGAGTTTTCAGGAACTCAAAAGGAGACTCATTTCAGCACCTATTCTGACAATATCATCTGGCTCGGAGGGATTTGTCATCTATAGTGATGCTTCGGGCAAAGGGTTAGGATGTGTTCTCATGCAACATGGAAAAGTCATAGCCTATGCCTCACAACAACTCAAATAATACGAGAGGAATTATCCTACTCATGATCTAGAGTTGGCAGCAGTCGTTTTTGCACTAAAGATTTGGAGGCATTACTTGTATGGGGAGAAAGTGGAGATCTTTACGGATCATAAAAGCCTCAAATATTTCTTCACTCAAAAAAAACTCAATATGCGACAGCGACGTTGGCTTGAACTGTTGAAAGATTATGATCATACCATCCAATACCATCTTGAAAAAGCGAACGTGGTAGCTGACGCATTGAGTAGAAGATCATATGCGGGTACGAGTGAGATATTATCAACGCAAAGGCCCATTTTGTATGACTTTCACAGACAGGTTATTCCCAACAGAATAATAAATAATGGAACGAGGTCCGGCGTAAATACACAGACAGAATATTCTGATAGAATAATAAATTCGGAATAATAAATAATGGAACCAAGTCCGGCGTAAAACGCACAGACAGAATATTCTGATAGAATAATAAATAATGGAATAACAACAGAATTTCACCATGTATGCGGTACTTCGCATAAACAGGTTATTCCAAAATAATAATAAATAACGGAACGTGTCAAAGTGAAATTGACCGACAGGATATTCCAAATGTAATAATAAAGAATGGAATAATAGAAGAATTTCACCATGTTTATGCGATGATTGCATAAACAAAGTTATTCCAACATAATAATAAGGAATGGAATAATAGAAGAATTTCACCATATATGCAGATCTTGGCATGACAAGTTATTCCAACATAATAATAAGGAATGAAATAATAGAAGAATTTCACCATGTATGTTAAAGATTGCTTGATGTATAAAGTTATTCTAACATAATAATTGTAAGACCCCAGCTATTATAAATAAAGATAAATTTTCTATAAATATTATTTTTGAATATTATGGAATAAATTTGATATAATGTTATAGTTGTGGGTAATATTTATAAATTTTGCAAAGTATGCAAGTTGTTATAAAATATTCGTTTGGTGGGGAATATTCTTTTGTTAGGGAATATTCATACAACTACTCAATCATTGGTGGACCCCACAATGTAATTATTGCCGGATTGAGAAAACGACAAAAATATTTTATAAAAATAATGGCGGAGGTGTTACCGTTAAAAGCTGTTGAACTACCCGGTGGTAAAAAATACGAATAATACGCGTGGTTGCATAGTAAGACACACGGTATTGATTATTGATCTTACGTGAGAAGTCACTCAAATTTATGCTCAATTATTTCTACGAGAATTCTTTGCATCATCTCTTATATTATTGATTGATTATTATCACGATTATCATCGTATAATATGTTATATTATTAATTGAGGCGACAAGTTATAAATGATTAATAATTGTTGAAAGATTAAAATGTGTTGATTAAAAATAAAATGATTTGTGGTAATATTTATTCAATCCTTAATGATATAAAGAGTCTACATTATGAGGCGTTTGTGGTAAGTTTGATTATTTTATGGGGGCCCATATGTCATCATCTAAGAGTCTCTTCGTCAATAGTAATTACCTTTGTGAATAGTAATTACCTTCGTCAATAGTATTTACCTTCGTCAATAGTATTTACCTTCGTCAATAGTAATTACCTTCGTCAATAGTAATTATCCTTGTGAATAGTAATTACCTTCGTCAATAGTAATTACCTTTACCAGACGTCAAACCACTTGCCGTTTCACATTTCAGGCGTTGAACCACTTGTCGTTTCACATTACAGGCGTCGAACCACTTTTCTTTTCACATCACGTCGTCGAGCCACTTCGCTTTTTCACGTGGTAGGTCTTAAGCTAGAAATCTTCTATAAATAGAGGCCTAGTGCTTCATTATTTTTCACGAATTCATTCAAGCTTTAGAGAGAAAGTATATAGAGAATAAGAGAAAGAAGAAGAGTATTTTGTTACTACACTACTCGCAGATTCAATTTCCTACCAAAAGTAAGGGTGTTAATCTTTCTTATTCATGAAGAGAATCGTTGTTATTCCATTGCTTATTATTACATTGGAATAACTTTTGTATCTACGGTTTACCTATACTTGGTGACATTCTTCTATTATTCATTGGAACATCCCTATGCATGCATTTTACGCCGGACTGGTTCCATTCTTTATTATTATTACATTGGAACATCCTGTCTGCATGTGTTTTACACCGGACTGGTTAAATCTTTTATTATTATTCTTTGGAACATCACATGCATGTGTTTTACAGGACTGGTTCCGTCTTTTATTATTATTCGTTGGAACATCCCGTCTGTGTTTTACGCTGGGACTGGTTCCATTCTTTATTATTCTGTTGGAACATCACGTCTGCATGCGTTTTACGCAGGACCAGGTTTCGTTATTTATTATTCTATTGGAATAACTTTTGCGCATGCGATCATCGCATGCATGGTGATTTCTTTTGTTATTCTATTCTTTATTATACCCGGTTGGTTAAAACTTTGACTTCTATACTCCATGAAATTAGTGGAATATCCTTGATATTTGCGTTTCATTCAAGATCTTTTCATGGAAATATTCTTCGATCATTCTTGAATTTTACTCTACAAAAAAGATATCGTGTTGATAATTTGGACGTTAATAATTCTCGGATAAAATAATTCTTGAACTTGTTTTATTGAATACTTATATCATTGTCATCATCCTCATGTTTATATTATGTTGAAAGTCATCTCGTGGCTGTAGTGCGTAGATGGACTTGGTATGATTATGACCGAGAGACTATTCGGTGTAATCATAACCGTAATGTTACAAATGATGTGATAAAAATCCTCGATGGTAGTAGTGCATTGGTGGATGATTGTTGGCATGATCATTTGACCATTAATGAATACACAAATATTCTTGCCCGTAGTGCATGAATAATTGTGGTCGTGATACTAAAGAATATCCTTGGCGTAGTAGATGGGGGTGATTCAATGATGTGGAATATTTATTAAAAGTGAGTCTCAACTATAATGATGATGAAAAACCTTTTAAAACCTAAAAGATAGTAGACTTTATTTTCTACTTGACTCTTTTAATGGATTGCTTATTCAGTCGCAGATTAAACCTGGTTGTCTATTGTATTTTATCGGTTTAACATTGTTGAAGACTATTGATAATTTATTCTCGCATTATCTTAGTCATAATATTTCTTACTGGGCTAGTTGAGCTCACCCTTTCTTTCACTATTCTCTTCAGGAAATGAGAACATAGCTAGGACGAGTTGGGGAACGGAGTAATGGTCTAAAGGATAGCATTAGTAGTCCTCACTATTCGTGAAGTAGTGTGATAATAATTGTAATGAGGACTCCTTTTGAGTTTGTATAATATCTAGTAGACAATATTTGTATTCAAACTCACGATTTATGTCGATTATTGTACATAGCGCTTATATTAGTAAGTTGTATTTAAATTACGTACCATGTATCCCGACTACCCAAGATGGGTGATGTATACCTAATTTTGGGGCGTCACGGTTAGTATCAAAGCTTAGGATATGATCCACGGCTAAGATGTGAGAATAGTACTAGGAGAGAGAGGCGGGAATACCTTCGCTAGTATGACCTACCTAAGTTTATGTCTTTATTTTATTGGTTGGTCGGAAGATAGGGATAATTTGTTACATGTCAATTAACCTTTTGTTTTGTGGCGAAGATTCGAAAATGACATCCGAGAATGTTGAGAATAAGAATGAGCGCAGCGATCGTTGATTCACCACATATCAATAATCGGGATAATGTGCATCGAGGAAAGGCGACAATCCTCATACGAAACAACTACACCGACCAAATGATGAATGATCAAATGTTCGGAGGCTTTATGCAATTTATGCAACAAAGAAAGTAGAGCGACTCGCATCCAAAACGTAGGTGGAAACACGAAAAACTCTCGGGCGGTCACCGCTAAACAATTCAAGGAGCCTGGGACCACCGGAGTTTAAGGGAGAGCCAAAACCACTTACGGCGGAAGCATGGATAAAGCAGATTACCAAGATATTTGATGTCTTGGGATGCTCCGAGGAGCAAAAGGTTCCCTTCACGCCTTTATGTCATGCGAGAGGCGATTCTTGGTGGGAATCAGTAAAACGTACTCAACTTCTTGTCTTGATCAAGATATCTTGGGAGAAGTTCTAGAGTCATTCAACGACAAATACTTTCACGAAAGTATTCGCCACATGAAGGAGGTGGAGTTTATCAAGTTGGAACAAAACAATATGGAGTAGTGTCGCAATACGAGGTAAAATTTGCGGAGTTATCACGGTTTTTCGTCCCACTCAGTGGATAATGAGAGAATGGCATGAATGTTTTAAGAGGTTTGAAAGCGGAGATACGTCAACATCTTATTTCTCATAAAGCGTGTTTGTATTAGGATGTTGTAAATAGGGCTCATGTAAGACCAAGAAATTTTTTTTTAAATAAAAGAATTTCCTTTATTTATTATTTTGAAATAGTAAGGGTTGATTTGATTAATGTGGATAGTTAGGGGGTAAAATACGCAAATATTTCAAAATAAGCAAGTGGTTATAAAATATTCATTGTTGTTGGGGAATATTCGTTTGGTCGTGGAATATTAAATCTTTGATCGGGGAGAATATTAAATTTACTGCAGTTAGTATGACCATGTGGGCCCCATATAGAAAGCGATTGGATGAGGAAAGCGACAAATATAAGTTGTTTAAAAATAACGGCGTAATTATTCAGATTATCTTGTTGGAATACCCGGTGGTTAAAACACACTAATACGCATTGTTGAGCGAGAAGCATACGGTATTGCATCAATTATTGATCCTTACGTGAAGGCACTACTCAATAATTATTACGATAATTCTTATCAAGTATTTTATTTTATTGATTCAATAATTCTTTGCGTTGTTATTTTATATTATTCTTTGTTTCAATAATTGTCAACGCACGATATTTCCCATTATCGGATCAATAATTCATATTATTTGAATAATATTATTAGATAACATTATTGGCAATGTCTAGAAAGTTACATCTCAAGGAGAGGTTTGGTCACCTAATTGCTGAAGTAAGGAGAGATCCTTATTGGAAAGCCCCTCTTTCTGAAGGCGCTGCTGGTTGTCATAATTGTGATTCGTAATATTATTTGGGAATAATTAATTATTGATTTATATGATAAGAAAATATTTATTTGATATGGATATAAATGATGGATTTATTTATTATATGTGGTTATAATTGAAGGATTTAATGTTGAGGTGTTTTATCAAGTATTTTTGTCGTAATGGAGGTATTAAAATTCAAATCAAGTATTTTTACGATATATTGCGTGAGTTATAATTTTTAATCGTAATTGGATCGTTGCGATTTTTGGATATGTTATACATATATAAGTTGAGTATATGTCTACAAATTTTGAACCGTTAAAAATGAGCGAATGATTTGTTATAAATTTTAAGAGGTGTTTGATTTGGAAAAGTAGGGTTATAATTGATTTTGGTGGAAAATTCTAGAATTGAGTGGGCCCCACTTGTGGTTGGTGAAAAAAATGTGCTGAATTTTATTTCAAATGTGGTGGGTTGTGATAGTAAGAGTAAAAGCCATCGGTGTAGCAGTCAAATCTGCTTGGTATGCTAACATTTTCCTATAAATAGAGGCTAAGTTAGAATTGAAAATCACACCGAAACAAAGTTTTCTCTCTTTTCTCTCTATATTATTGAGCGTATTTTGTGAGTATTTAGATACTTTAAGAGTTCTTTGTTCAAGATAAGTTTCATTCAAACATCACTTAGATCTTTCCTTAGAAATCTTGATTCTTTGAGGTAAGGGATGTTATTTTCTTCTCAAATGATATTATTTCTTGATATCATTATCTTTGAAATATTAGTTGGAACTTTTATCAAATTTGGAACTTTTTCATGTCTGGAGTTACTATTCATAAGTTATTATTCACGAGTTACTTATTAATGAGTTCTTATTCACGATTTTATTCACGAGTACTATTCATGAAGCGTGAAAATATTTTTGTGGAATTTTTATCTTTTTTGGTGTCAGAGTTACTATTCACGATATCAAGACTATTCATCTGAAAAATAAAATTTCTTCTTTTAGGTCAAAATATTTATTCGGATACTAGCTTTGATTGTATCCATGTTTTGATCATTCTTGAATTTTACACCACTATGATTATTTTGAGGTATTTTGAACATGGATAAAACAAAGTACGAATCTTTAATCCTTAATCCTTGTCATTTTGTTCCCTTTGGATTCGTTTCTTTAAAAATATTTTTCATCATCCTCGGTCTTAAATGATGATATTATTGAATATCTTTGGCTGTAGTGCAAAGATGAATGATTTCTGAAGAATATCTTTGGCTGTAGTGCAAAGAGATGAGCAGTGTTTAAATGAACATGACCAAGTGATGAATATCTTTGGCTGTAGTGCAAAGATGAATATTTGATTCAGATGTTTATGGATTGTTGTTACTGGGGATAAAAGATGAGCGATGAACTTTTAAATTCATACATAGAAGATAGTAGTTTGCATTTCTACTTAACTCTTCTAATGAATTATTATTTCAACTGCGAATATTGATTTAAAATTTGTTGTCTATTGTATTCTATTAAATTTTTCCTGTTGAAGACTAACGATAATTTGTTGTATATTATCTTAGTCATAATATTCTTTCTTGAGCTAGTTGAGCTCACCCTTTTCCTTTTGTTCCATTCTTCTCAGGAGGCGAGAATATAGCGAGTGCAGCCTGGGTATGGAATGAAGGTTTTAGAAAGGATTGTTTAGTAGTCCTCACCATTTTGTAAAATAATGTATCAATAAATGTGATGAGGATTTATTTGAGTATAGATATTGTCAGAAGATAATATTTGTATTTAAACTCACAGTTTCTTTGTTGTAATAATAAAGTTGTAGTTGTTTACATACCATGTATTGACAACTCAGAATGGGTGATGTATACCTATTTTGGGGCGTACGCATTTCGATTAGTGGAGTAGCGATAATGTGTCAACGTTAACTAAAAAGAGAGCACCGGCAAAATTATAATACCAATGAGAGTAGTCATCGAGCGGTGACAATAAGCGTGGAGGAATCAACGGGTTCGATATGGTAACCACTTGGTGGTAATCGTGGCCAAAACAATAAGAATGGACATTTCAAGAAAAGGAGATTCAACAATGATGGAAAGCGTCAAAGACCAAAGACCCGTTGTTAAGGAAGGAGAAAGACCACCATCATATGCTTCAAATGCGGAGAGAGGGACACATCATCAAAGCTGCTTATGTCTTAGTCCAAAGCATGTTATAATTATGGAAGAGAAGGTCACTTAGCTCGATTTTGTCGCCATGAAGACAAATTCACTAGGATGGAGGCACCAAAGGTAGCCCCGAGAAAATTCAAAACCTAGAGTCTGAGGAGGCGTTTGTTGTGACCTCCCAAAGAGCGAAGGAACCGAATGAGGTCATCAGGTAAGCTTATCATAAACTCTAATGAAGTCTATACTTTATTTGACACCGGTTCTACTCATTCTTTATTTCTCCTACTTGCGCTCATCGATTAAATTTGACTCTGGAGAAATTAGACTTTGACTTATCTGTGGAAACTCAGTTGGGAGAAACCTTCATTACATCCTTTGTTTATAAGTCTTGTTTGGTTCAAATCGGTACCCTCACATTACCTGTCGATCTTATTTCATTAAAAATACTTGCATTTGACGTGATTCTAGGGATTGATTGGTTAACTACTTATCATGCAAAAATTGATTATTTTCGTAAGGTTGTTAGCTTTCATATTCCTAATCAACCTATTATGCGAATTTAAACGACCAAACCATTAAAATCAATCACGGTCATCTCAAGCCATAAAGCTATTCGTTTATTTAAAAACGGATGTCAAGCTTTCTTAGCTCATGTCACAGATTTAAACAAAAATACGTCAGTTTTGAAAGATATTTCTATTGTTAATAAATTTCCTGACGTATTCCCCGAATAACTTCCTGGCCTACCCCCAGAGAGTGAAATTAAATTTTGTATCGACCTTGAACCCGGTACAAAACCTATTTCCAAAGCCCCATATCGAATGGCTCCTATTGAACTTCAGGAGTTAAAGACCCAACTGCAGGAATTGTTAGACATTGGCTTTATTCGTCCTAGTACTTCTCCTTGGGGTGCTCATGTTCTATTCGTGAAGAAGAAAGATGGGAGTATGCGACTTTGTATTGATTATCGGGAGTTGAATCATGTCACCATCAAAAATAGGTATCCATTGCCACGTATTGATGACATGTTTGACCAGTTGCAAGGAGCCAAATTCTTTTCAAAGATTGATCTTCGTTTCGGATATCACCAATTGAAGATTAGAAACCACCGACATTCCAAAGACGGCTTTCGTAACTCGATGCGGGCATTATGAATTCCTAGTCATGTCCTTTGGATTGACTAATTGTGACGCCCCCAAAATAGGTATACATCACCCATTCTGAGTTGTCAATACATGGTACAGAAACAACTACAACTTTATTATTACAACAGAAAAGCTGTGAGTTTAAATACAAATATTATCTTCTAGACAATATCTATACTCAAATAAATCCTCATCACATTTATTGATATATTATTTTACAAAATGGTGAGGACTACTAAACAATCCTTTCTAAAACCTTCATTCCATACCCAGACTGCTATTTATTTATATTCTCGCCTCCGAGAAGAATGGAACAAAAAGGAAAAGGG
This sequence comes from Panax quinquefolius, assembly GCA_020205615.1. NCBI lineage: Eukaryota > Viridiplantae > Streptophyta > Magnoliopsida > Apiales > Araliaceae > Panax > Panax quinquefolius. The sequence continues at coordinate 107,806,896 of CM035159.1, forward strand.
TGAGCTCAACTAGCTCAAGAAAGAATATTATGACTAAGATAATATACAACAAATTATCGTTAGTCTTCAACAGGAAAAATTTAATAGAATACAATAGACAACAAATTTTAAATCAATATTCGCAATGTGAAATAATAATTCATTAGAAGAGTTAAGTAGATAATGCAAACTACTATCTCTTATGTATGAATTTAAAAGTTCATCGCCTCATCTTTTATCCTCGTAACAACAATCCATAAACATCTGAATCAAATATTCATCTTTTGACCACAGCCAAAGATATTCATCGATTGGTCATGTTCATTTAAACACTGCTCATCTTTGCACTACACAGCCAAAGATATTCTTCAGAAATCATTCATCTTTGCACCATGTGCCAAAGATATTCAATAATATCATCATTTAAGACCGAGGATGATGAAAATATTTTTAAAGAAACGAATCCATTGGAACAAAATGACAAGGATTAAGGATTAAGGATTCAGTACTTTGTTTTATCCATGTTCAAAAATACCTCAAAATAATCATAGTGGTGTAAAATTCAAGAATGATCAAAACATGGATACAATCAAAGCTAGTATCCGAATAGATATTTTGGACTTAAAAGAAGAAATTTTATTTTTCGATGAATAAAGGTCAGATATCGTGAAAAAGTCTTGAGTATCACGTGAATAAGAACTCCGACACCAAAAGATAGAAATTCCACAAAAAACATTTTCACGCTTCATTAATAGTACTCGTGAATAAGAACTCGTGAATAGTAACTCATGAATAGTAACTCGTGAATAGTAACTCATGAATAGTAACCCGACATGAAAAAGTTCCAAATTTGATAAAAAGTTCCAACTAATATTTCAAAGATAATGATATTGAAGAAATAATATCATTCGAGAAGAAAATAACATCCCTTACCTCAAAGAATCAAGATTTCTTAAGGAAAGATCTAGTGATCTTTGAATGAAAACTTATCTTGAACAAAGAACTCTCAAAGTATCTAAATACTCACAAAATACGCTCAATAATATAGAGAGAGAAGAGAGAAAACTTTGTTTACGTGTGATTTTCAATTCTAACTTAGCCCTCTATTTATAGGAAAATGTTAATTTTACCAAAGCGACGTGACACTGCACCGATGGCTTTACCTGCTACTTTTGCCACCCACCACATTTGAAATAAAATTCACATTTTTTCACCAACCACAAGTGGGGCCCACTCAATTCTAGAATTTTCCACCAAAATCAATTATAACCCTACTTTCCTAATCAAACACCTCTTAAAATTTATAACAAATCATTCGCTCATTTTAACGGCTCAAAATTTGTAGACATATACTCAACTTATATATGTATAACATATCCAAAAATCGCAACGATCCAACTACGATTAAAAAAATTATAACTCACTTAATATATCGTAAAAATACTAATTTGATTTTAATACCTCCATTCCGACAAAAATACCGATAAAATACCTCAACATTAAATCCTTCAATTATAACCACATATAATAAATAAATCCATCATTTATATCCATATCAAATAAATATTTTCTTATCATATAAATCAATAATTAATTATTCCCAAATAATATTATGTAATCACAATTATGACAAAGCGGTGCCTCAGAAAAGAGGAGCTTTCCAATAAGGATCTCTCCTTCATGGCGCACAATTAGGTGACCAAACCTCTCCTTATGTAACTTTCTAGACATTGCCAATAATGTTATCTAATAATATTATTCAAATAATATGAATTATTGATCCGATAATGGGAAATATCGTGTAAAGTGACAATTATTGAAACAAAGAATAATATAAAATACCAACGCAAACAATTATTGAATCAATAAAATAAAATATCGAACAAGAATTATCGTAACAATTATTGAGTAAAGCTTCTTCACGTAAGGATCAATAATTGATGCAATACCGCGCTGCTACATGTTCAACAACGCCGTATTAGTATGTTTTAACCACCGGGTATTCCAACAAAGATAATCTGTAATAATTACGCCTAGTTATTTTTAAACAACTTATATTTGTCGCTTTCCTCATCCAATCGCTTTTCAGTTATGGGCCCACACACATGGTCGCTATTGTCGCATTTAATATTCCCGACAAAGACGAATATTCCACGACCAAACGAATATTCCCAACAACAATGAATATTTTATAACCACTTGCTTATTTTGAAATATTTGCATATTTTACCCTAACTATCCACATTAATCAAATCAACCCTTACTATTTCAAAATAATAAATAAAGGAAATTCCTTTTTATTTAAAAAAATTTGGGGTCTTACACTAATGCTCCTCACGCCTTCATGGATATGATGAACCGAGTATTCAAGGAATATTTAGATCACTTTGTGGTCGTCTTTATTGATGACATCCTTATTTATTCCAAAAATAGTGAAGATCATGAGCAACACTTGAGGTCGGCACTCCAAAAGCTTCGTGAATATAAGCTTTATGCCAAGTTCAAGAAATGTGAGTTCGGCTTGAAGAAGTAGCATTCCTTGGGCACGTGGTATCAAGTCATGGAATATCCGTTGACCCAAAGCAAAGATTGAAGCTATTCAAAGTCGGGAACAACCTAAATCAATGACTAAAAGACGTAGCTTTCTCGGTTTAAATTGGTTATTATCGGAGATTCGTGGAAGGATTTTCTCGAATCGCTACTCCATCGACTCGGTGACTCGAGAAAGATACAAAGTTCGGATTGGAGCGAAGAATGTGAGAGGAGTTTTCAAGAACTCAAGAGGAGACTTATTTCAAAGACTATTACGACAATACCATCCTCGGCTCGGAGGATTTGTCATCTCTGATGATGCTTTCGCAAAGGGTTGGGATGTGTTCTCATGCAACATGGAAAAGTTATAGCCTATGCCTCGCGACAACTCAAATAATATGAGAGGAATTATCCTACTCATGATCTAGAGTTGGCAGCTGTTGTCCTTGCACTTAAAATTTGGAGGCATTACTTGTATGGGGAGAAAGTGGAGATCTTTACGGATCATAAAAGCCTCAAATATTTCTACACTCAAAAGGAACTCAACACGCGACAACGACGTTGGCTTGAAGCTGTTGAAAGATTATGATCATACCATCCAATACCATCCCGAAAAGCGAACGTGGTGGTGGTGACGATTGAAAGCGAAGATCGTATGCAAGTATGAGTGCGTTATTGTCAACACAAAGGCCCATTTTGCGTGACTTGCAAAGGATGGAGATAGAGTTAAAGACTCTAGGGACGCATGTGATGATAGCGAGTATACGAGTAGAACCGACTTTAATCGATAAAGTTAAAGCCGCCAAGCTACGGACACGGAGCTGATGCGTATGAGGAAGAAAGTGAAAGAAGGTGTTATGCCAGAAGCAAGAATCGATGAAGAAGGAATACCTCGAGTCAACTCCAGACTTTGTGTTCCTAACGACCACGATTTAAAGTATAATATCATGATGGGGCGCATAAAACACACCATTTGCAATCCATCTGGGAGTTCCAAAATGTATCATGATATTCGCCATACATTTTGGTGGAGCAATATGAAGAGAGAGATAATACTGCTTATCTCAAGGTGTCTAACTTGTCAACGAAGTTAAAGCGGAGCATCAAGTACCAAAAGGTCCATTGCAACCACTTGAAATTCCGAATGGAAGTGGGAGCACATTACCATGGATTTCGTTCGGCCTTCCTAAGGTTTCTCAAGGCATTGATGCGATTTGGGTCATTGTTGATAGATTGACCAAGTCCGCTCATTTCTTACCGACACGAGAAACTTATACACTTGAACGTCTTGCTCAGTATGTACATAAACGAGATTATAAGATCGCATGGTATCTTAAGTATCCATAGTTTCGATCGAGACCCAAGATTCACTTCACGATTTTGGGTTGGTTTGCAAAAAGCTATGGGCACAGACTTCACGATTTAGCTCAAAGATATCATCCTCGGAGACGGACGGACAATGGAGAGGACTATTCAAACTCTTGAAGATCTATTAAGACTTTGTGTCCTTGATTTCAAGGGAGTTGGGACAAGTTCTTACCATTGGTGGAGTTTTCCTACAACAATGATTATCAAGCAAGTATTCGCATGTCTCCATTCAAGCGTTGTATGAAAGAAAGTGTCGTTCTCCAAGATGCTTAGGATGAGGTGGGTGAAGCAACGTTGTTGGGACCGGAGTTAAATGCGTATGACTACGGAAAAGATTCAAACGATCCGACAACGTATAAAAACCTCACAAAATCGACAAAAGAGTTATCTTGATCTTCATCGAAAGGACGTGGAATTCGATATGGGAGATCATGTGTTGTTAAGAGTTGCTTCCATGGAAAGGAGTTACAAGATTTGGAAAGAGAGAAAACTTAATCCTCGATTCATCGGTCCATTTTAATCCTCGATCGAGTAGGGCGTGGCCTATAGACTCGCATTTCTACCGCCAAATATGTCTCGTGTTCATAACGCGTTTTCACATATCCATGTTACGTAGATATGTGAAAGACCCGAACCATATTATTGAGTTAGAACCGGGATTAAATAGCGAAAGATTTGACGTATGAAGAGGTTTCTGTTCAAATTTTGATAAAAGGAACATATTCTACGCTCCAAGGTTATACCTCAAGTCAAAGTTTTGTGGAGGAACCACGATGTTGAGAAATGACTTGGGAGTTAGAATGCGAAATGAAATCAAGGTATCCTTACCTCTTGACATACCAGTCACGTACCCTAATTTCGAGGGGCTAAATTTCAAGAAAAGGAGGTTGTAAGACCCAAACTATTATAAATAAAGATGAATTTTCTATAAATATTATTTTTGAATATTATGGAATAAATTTGATATAATGTTATAGTTGTAGGTAATATTTATAAATTTTGCAAAAAGTATGCAAGTTGTTATAAAATATTCGTTTGGTCTGGGAATATTCTTTTGTTAGGGAATATTCGATATACGGCTCAATCATCAGTGAACCCTAATAATGTAATTATTGTCGGATTGAGAAAACGATAAAAATATTTTATAAAAATAACGGAGGAGGTGTTACCGTTAAAAGCTGTTGAACTACCCGGTGGTAAAAAGTACGAATGTCTGGCGTGGTTGCATAAGTAGTACACTGCAGATTGATTATTGATGCTTACGTGAGAAAGTCACATTATACGCTCAATTATTACTACAAAGAATAATTTGCATCATATTTCTTATATTATTGATTCAATTATTGTCACAAGATCATATGTGTATAATATGTTATATTATTAATTGAGACTTACAAGTTATAAATGATTAATAATTGTTGAAAGATTAAAAATGTGTTGATTAAAAATAAAATGATTTGTGGTAATATTTATTCAATCCTTAATGTATATAAAGAGTCCATTATGAGAAGTTTGTGGTAAGTTTGATTATTTTATGGGGGCCCATATGTCATCATCTAAGAGTCTCTTCATCAATAGTAATTACCTTTGTGAATAGTAATTACCTTCGTCAATAGTAATTACCTTTCGTCGATAGTAATTATCCTTGTGAATAAGTAATTACCTTCGTCAATAGTAATTACCTTTACCAGACGTCAAACCACTTTATAGTTTCACATTACAAAAGGCCGAACCACTTGTCGTTTTCACATTATAGGCGTCGAACCACTTTTCTTTTCACATCACCAAATTAAACAAGCCACTGGCTTTTCACATGGTAGGTCTTAAGTTTAGAAATCTTCTATAAATAGAGGCCTAGTGCTTCATTATTTTTCACTTAATTCATTCAAGCTTTAGAGAGAGAATAAGAGAAAGAAGAAGAGTATTTTGTTACTACACTACCGCTAAAGATTCAATCTCCTACCAAAAGTAAAGGGTGTTAATCTTTCTTATTCATGAAGAGAAGCGTTGTTATTCCATCGCTTATTATTACATTGAATAACTGTGATATCTATGAGTTTACCTTATACTTGGTGACATTCTTCTATTATTCATTTGAACATCCTGCGTCTGCAAGCGCTTTACGCCGAACCGGGTTCCATTCTTTATTATTATTACATTGGAACATCCATGCATGTGTTTTACATTTGATTCGGTTAAAATCTTTTTATTATTATTCATTGGAACATCTCGCATGTGTTTTACTAACGGACCGGGTTAAAATCTTTATTATTATTCATTGGAACATCTTGTTCGTGTGTTTTACAGGACTGGTTAAAATTTTTATTATTATTCTCATTGGAACATCCACGCTCATGCGTTTACGCTGGGACTCGTTCCGTTATTTATTATTCTGTTGGAATAAACTCGCCTGCGTATGATCTATCGCATGCATGGTGATTTCTTTTGTTATTCCATTCTTTATTATACCCAAATTGGTTAAAACTTTGACTTTATACTCCATGAAATTAGTGGAATATCCTCGATATTTGCGTTTCATCCAAAGATCTTTCATGGAAATATTCTTCCGATCATTCTTGAATTTTACTCTACAAAACAAGTGTCGTGTTGATAATTTGGACGTTAATAATTCCTAGATAAAATAATTCTTGAACTTGTTTTATTGAATTCTTATATCATTGTCATCATCCTCATGTTTATATTATGTTGAAAGTCATACGTGGCACGTGTAGTGCATAGATGGACTTGGTATGATTATGACGAGACTATTGATTGTAATCATGGACCGTAATGTTACAAATGATGTGATAAAAATCCTCAGTGGTCAGTAGTGCATTGATGGACGAGTTGTTGACATGATCATGACCATTAATGAATACACAACTATTCTTGGTAGTAGTGCATGAATAATTGTGGTCGTGATACTAAAGAATATCCTCGGTAGTAGTGCGAGGGGTGATTCGATGATGTGGAATATTTATTAAAGTCGAGTCTCGCCTATACAATGATGATGAAAAACCTTTTAAATCATAAAAGATAGTAGATTTTATTTTCTACTTGACTCTTTTAATGGATCGCTTGTTCACCGCAGTTAAACTTGATGTTTATTATATTTTATCGCTTTAACACTTTGTTGAAGGCTATTGATAATTTATTCGCATTATCTTAGTCATAATATTTCATTGGGCTAGTTGAGCTCACCCTTTTCTTTCATTCTCTTCTTCGTGAAATGAGAACATATTTGGGGACGAGTCGGGGAACGGAGTAATGGTCCGAGAGGATAGCATTAGTAGTCCTCACTATTCTGTGAAGTAGTGTGATAATGGGCCGAACTCGAGAAAGAAGAAGATCCCGATGCCCTACTCCTCAAAGATCGAAGAGGGCACATCACCCTGTCGATTCTAAGGAGCAGGGTCGAAAAGAACGAAGAGGTCGATCCAGAGATCGCACTCCTGAGACCACAAAGAAAGCACTTATTGTCGCACATTCTTGCCATATAATAACGAGGTGAGACTAAGTATATCCTCGGAGATCGTGACTCTCGAGAGTCTCATCGAGGTACACCACCCTCATGGACACTCTAAGATCGGAAAAAGTCTTTCTAAAGTTGAAGGCTCTATTGTAAGAAACCGGTCCACTCAGAGGAGGAAGGAGTCACCGGAAAAAGAAGCATCATCTCAACCAGAAGGTGTGGAGTATCTGGTTAAAGAGTTGAAAGAACTTCGGAAGCAGCTTGCCGAAGTACAAAAAACGAAGGATACTTCGGGAAAGAAGGCATCCCCTTTTTCCGCGGAGATTCTTAAAGAAAAAGTTGACCCCTCCAAGAAATTGCCCCACATCGAAAGTTATGATGGATTGGGGGATCCCTACGACCACGGTCAAAGCTCGATCGACTCATGTTATGACTTTAAGCGATCTTCGCTAAGTGTCATACTTTTGTCACAACCTTTCGTAAAGGATGCGGCAGGTGGATGGGGACTTTTCCTGATTCAATTTCATCTTGGGCGTATATATGTGCATTAAATTTCATGCTTCACCGGGAGCAATAAAAGAAGGGAAAACCAACTAGTTCGTTGGCTCAGTTGACAAAGATTCGAATGAGTCTTTGGGCCAATATGTGAAGCGGTTCAGGAAGCGATCGGCCAATTCTGAACTGATTCGAACGATCTACAAGTTGTTGGATTGCTTCGTAATGGGTTAGATCCGGTCAAATCGGAGAAGTTGGTGAAGAAGTTAATGTTTCATCACCGTAAGAGTCTCGCTGAAGCCTTCGGATGTGAGTGAAGGCTATATCGTGGTGGAGGAAGCCATGGACAGCCTTAAGCGTCCTTCTTCAGACCGGCTTAAGGAGACAAATCGGGACAGAACCGATAAAGACCAGAAGAAGAATGAAGGGAATAAAGACCGCTACGAGGGCGGGTCTAAGAAATATAACAATTGGAGACAGGGTGGAGGACGTTCGTCTGCTCTAGCCCAGAGAGTGAATAGGACGTACACAACACTCAACACAGACAGGGCTGTTATCTTGGATCAGATTAAGAATCAACCTATCTTCGAGCCACCTCGAGATAACATTAAGCCTGAAAAAGGGAATTCTCGTAAGTATTGTGATTACCATCAAGCTTCGTGTCACGATCTTAACGATCGTGTGCTAGTTTGAAAGACTTTATTGAAAGAAAGGTACAAGTGGGGCTTTAATTCAAGATGTGTCGTTGCGAGAACTAATCAACAATAGATGGAAGACCTGTTCCTAAGCAATTTCAACCATTCAGCAGAATATCAGAATACTGCAAGGCATGTGATAGATGTCATCATCGGGGTACTTCAGCAAACTCATTTGGGAGGAAGGCCGGTTATTGATTGGATTGATTACGTGTCGCCATGGCGGGTACCCTCCCAAGACCGACAGACCTTATTCAATACTCAGTAATCTCCTTTATCGATGAAGATTACCTTGAAGTCATCGAACCGCACGAGGATCATCAGTGTGCCGATCGCGCAAGAAGTTGGTTGGTGGATATGAAGCGAATGATGGTAGATAATGGGTCTTCGTAGATATTCGATTCCACGCTTATCGGAGGATACACCTAGCAGGCGAAGAAGATGGAGATAGTAAGGCGGGAGGCTCCTTTGTATGGTTTTAGTAACGACCCGGCCAAGGTGTTTGGAACCATTGAACTAGGTCATCTTAGGGAACTACTTCAACGGTAGAAATTATTTGCAAAATTTTGTTGTGTATGAGATTCGCTTATAATGCTATTTTGGGAAGGCCTACTTTAATTGCTTTAAGTCGTGACCTCAATCCCTCATTTCAAAATCAAATTTCCTACTACCATGGGGTTGGTGAGGTGAAAGGGATTTGGATCCGCCGAAGGTGTTATAGAACGTCAGTAATCACTTCGGGAGTAGGGTATCAAGCGAAGGCACTACCATGGCGATAGAGATCGAACCCTTTCACAAAGAGTAGTTCCAACCATTGGTTATGCCACCAAGAAAAGCAGAGAGAGATAGAGCTCATCCCGGGCAAAGTGAACAAGACAGTGAAAATAGGTTCGGGTCTGTCGGAACCTCTCTTGACAAACCTCATGGAGCTCCTGCAATGTTATGTTGACATCTTCGCATGGGAACCTCAAGATATGCCAGGAGTAAGCAGGGATATCGCTGAGCATCGGTTGGAGGTGGACCCGTCAAAGAAACTAGTCCGACAGAAGAGGAGGATCTTTGCACCTGAACGTCAACAAATCATCGATGAAGAGATTGCAAAACTGTTAGCAGCTGACTTCATCTTTGAGATCGACTACCCGCAGTGGATGGCAAATGTGGTGCTGGTCCAGAAGCAGAATGGTAAATGGCGAGTCTGCATTGACTATACCGATCTAAATAAAGCTTGTCCAAAGGATTTTTACCCGCTGCCCCACATCGACCAACTCATCAATGCCACTTCGGGGTATGCTTTGTTAAGTTTCATGGACGTATTCTCTGGATATCATCAAATTTCCATGTGTAAAGAGGATATATCAAGACTCGCATGCTTCATTACGCATTATTAAGATATGCCTATAAGAAAATGACTTTCGGCCTCATCAATGCCGAGCCACATACTAGAGGATGATGAATCACGTCTTCAGATATCAGCTGGGGAGGAATGTGGATGTGACGCCCCCAAAATTAGGTATACGTCACCCATCTTGGGTCGCCACTTACATGGTACATAAATTCAAATACAAACTTAATTATACATCTGTCGTGTAACATACGACAATACATAAACTGAGAGTTCTAATAGGAATGTTGTCATTTAGACAATATCCATACTCAAGGAGTCCTCATTACATTTATTGTCACACTATTTAATGTAATAAATGAGAACTACTAATGCTATCTTGAGGACCATCACTCTTTTCCCGACTCGTCCCAACTATATTCTCATTTCTCGAAGATAACGGTGAAAGAAAGGGTGAGCTCAACTAGCCCAAAGAAGAAATATTATAACTAAGATAATGCGTAATAAATTATCAATAGTCTTCAACAATGTTAAACCGATAAAATACAATAGACAACCGGTTTAATCTGCAATGAATATATAATCCATTAAAAGAGTCAAGTAGAAAATAAAGTCTACTATCTTTTAGGTTTTAAAAGGTTTTCATCAATTTTTATCACTAAGACTCATTTTAATGAATAAACCACAATATCTAATCATCCCCCGTACCACTATTCAAGGATATTCATCAAATTATCAATGGTCATGACTATACCGAATCACCCCTCGGTCATAATCATACCAAAACTATCCATCACATTGCATTACAAAGCCACCGAGGACTTTTGTCACATCATTTATATCAAGCCATGATTATACCGAATGATCTCCGGTCATAATCATACTAAGTTCATCTATGCACGTAAGCCAAAGATAACATAATATAACATGAGGATGATGACAATGACATAATAATTCACTAAAACAAGTTCACGAATTAATTTATTCAGAACTAATAACGCCCAAATTGTCAACATGATCATTGTTTTGTAGAGTAAAATTCAAGAATGATCGTAAGAATATTTCCATGAAAAGATCTTTGGATGAAACGAAATATCAAGAATATACTACTAATTTCATGGAGTATAGAAGTCAAAGTTTTAACCAACCGGGTATAATAAAGAATGGAATAAAAAGGAAATCACCACGCATGTGGTACTTCAGATGTATAAAAGTTATTCCAACAGTAATAATAATAACGGAACTGTGTCGTGAAATTCACACCCATGAGGATGTTCCAATGTAATAATAAAGATGGAACTGCATCCGGTGTAAAACACACAGATAGGATATTCCAATGTAATGATAAAAAGCGGAACCAGTGGGTGTAAAACACACAGAGACAGGATGTGACGCCCAAAATTAGGTATACATCACCCATCTTGGGTCGCCACTTACATGATATGTAATTTAAATACAACTTATTAACATAACTGCTGTGGTACAATACGACATAAATCGTGAGTTTAAATACAAATATAAATCTACTAGATATTATACAAACTCAAACAAAAGTCCTCATTACAATTATTATCACACTATTTCACTGTAATAGTGAGGACTACTAATGCTATCTTCGGACCATCACTCGCTTCCCGACTCGTCCCCAGCCTATATTCTCATTTTCAAGAGAATAGTTGAAAGAAAGGTGAGCTCAACTAGCCCAAGAAGAAATATTATGACTAAGATAATGCAAAATAAATTATCAATAGTCTTCAACAATGTTAAACCGATAAAATACAATAGACAAACCGGTTTAATCTGCAATGAATATGCAATCCATTAAAAGAGTCAAGTAGAAAATAAAATCTACTATCTTTTATGATTTTAAAAGGTTTTCATCATCGTTATAGCCGAGACTCACTTTAATAAATAATCCACATCATCGAATCACCCCCGCACTACTACGGCCAAGGATATTCTTAAGTATCACGATCACAATTATTCTCGCACTACGGGCCAAGAATAGTCAGGTATTCATTAATGGTCATGATCATGCCAACAATCGCCCATCAATGCACTACTACTAATCGAGGATTTTAATCACATCATTTGTAATATTACTACCATGACACGCCGAATAATCCTCGTCATAATCATACCAAGTCCATCCATGCTCTATGTGCCATAGATGACTTAAAAAAAAATATAAATACGAGGATGATGACAATGATATAAGAATTCAATAAAACAAGTTCAAGAATTATTTTATCCAGAATTATTAACGTCCAAATTGTCAACACGACATCGCTTTGTAGAGTAAAATTCAAGAATGATCGGAAGAATATTTCCGTGAAAGATATGGATGAAACGCAAATATCAAGGATATTCTACTAATTTCATGGAGTATATAAGTCAAAGTTTTAACCAACCTGGGTATAATAAAGAATGGAATAACAAAAGAAATCACCATGCATGCTAAGATTTGACATGACAGCAAAGTTATTCCAATGTAATAATAATAACGGAACCCAGTCGTGAAATTCACAATCGGCTGTGATGTTCCAATGTAATAATAAAGATGGAACTGCATCAGGGTGTAAAACACACATGATAGGATATTCCAATGAATGATAAAGAACGCGAAACTGTGTCGGTGTAAAACACATGCATGTGGATGTTCCAATGAATAATAATAAAATGGAACCAGTCCTGTAAAACACATGCAGGATGTTCCAATGTAATAATAAAAGAATGTCACCAAGTATAGGTAAAAGCAGATACAAAGTTATTCCAATGTAATAAATAAGCAATGGAATAACATAAGGATTTCACCAAGTATAGGGTATCGCCATGACACAAAGTTATGTATAGGGTATGCCACTTTTTACAAAGTTATTCCAATGTAATAATAGTGAATGGAATAATGTAAGTTCTCTTCAAGAAGAAAGAATAACACCCTCACCGTAGAAAGAAATGAATATAGAAGTAATGAAGTAGCAGTAATACTCTTCTTCTTTCTATAACTTTCTCTATAGCTTCTCTCTATAATTTTCTCTAGAGTTTCAATGAATTAAAGAAAATAATGAAGGAATGAGCTTCTATTTATAGGAAAATGGAATGCATAAGAATTAATCCATGAACTATCCGTATTGATTTACTTTTTTAATCGACGGTCCATGTTCAAAGAAAAATCTTTTAAATAAAATATAATATATTCTATTTATATAAAAACATTTTACTATGCAAACACTATGCAAAAAACAAAATAACACTATGCATAATAAAATATAATATATTTTATTTATAAAATAACTTTAATAAAGTATTACATTTTATATAAAAGATGTTTCATTTTATTACGTTAATAATAACGAATAAAACAAAAGCGTCATTATCGCTATAATAATTCATATTATTAATCGACAATAATGGAATCAAACCTAAGTGACTTCTCACATAAAGATCAATAATCAATACCGTGCTACTATGCAACCACACGACATCGTATTTTTTTACTACCGAAAGTAGTTCAACAAAGATCAACCAGAAAACTTCCTACCGTTATTTCAATAAAATATTTTTGTCTTTTTCTCAATCCCGATAATAATTTCGCACAGGGTCCACCAATGATTGAGTCAGTTATTTAATATTCCCTCGCTAAACCTAATATTCCCCACCAATCTAATATAATATAACCATCAGATACTTTGCAAAATTTATAAATATTACCCACAACTATAACATTATATCAAATTATTCCATAATATTCAAAAATAATATTTATAGAAAATTCATCTTTATTTATAAAAGCTGGGTCTTACAACCTCCCTTCTTATGAAATTTCTACTCGAAATTGGGGTATGTACTGGTATGTCAAGAGGTAAGGATACCTTGATTTCATTTCAGATTCTAACTCCCAAGTCATTTCTCAACATCGTGGTTCCTCCACAAAACTTTCGACTTGAGGTATAACTCTGGAGCGTAGAATATGTTCCTTCTTATCCAAAATTTGAACAGAACCTCTTCATACGTCAAATCTTCCGCTATTTCGTCCCGGTTCTAACTCAATAATATGGTTCGGGTCTTTCACATATTTACGTAATATGGATATGTGAAAAACGTTATGAACATTTAGACATATTTCGGCAGAAAGCGAAGTCTATAGGCTACGCTCCTACTCGATCGAGGATTAAAATGGACCGATGAATCGAGGATTAAGTTTTCTCTTTCTAAATCTTGTAACTCCTTTCCATGGAGCAACTTTTAACAACACACATGATCTCCTATATCAATTCCACGCCCTTTCGATGAAGATCAAGATAACTCTTTTTGTCGATTTTGTGAGTTTTTATACGTTGTCGGATCGTTTCAATCTTTTTCCGTAGTCATACGCATCAACTCCCGGCCCCAACAACGTTGCTTCACCCACCTCATCCCAAAGATACCGAGAACGACACTTTCTTCCATACAACGCTCGAATGGAGCCATGCCAATACTTGCTTGATAATCGTTGTTGTAGGAAAACTCCACCAATGGTAAAAACTTGTCCCAACTCCCTGAAATCAAGAACACGTAGTCTTAATAGATCTTCAAGAGTTTGAATAGTCCTCTCCTCCGTCCGTCTCGTCTCGAGGAGGATGATATGCCGAAGCTAAATCGTAAGTCCGTGCTCATAGCTTTTTGCAAACTAACCCAAAATCTTGAAGTGAATCTTGGGTCTCGATCGAAACTATGGATACCGCAGATACCATGCGATCTTACAATCTCGTTTATGTACATATGAAGCAAGACGTTCAAGTGTATAAGTTTCTCGATTCGGAAGAAATGAGCAGACTTGGTCAATCTATCAACAATGACCCAAATCGCATCAATGCCTTGAGAAACCTTAGAAGACCCCAGAACTAAATCCATGGTAATGTGCTCCCACTTCCATTCGGAATTTCAAGTGGTTGCAATGGACCTTTTGGTACTTGATGCTCCGCTTAACTCGTTGACAAGTTAGACACCTTGAGATAAACAGCGCTTATCTCCTCTTCATATTGCTTCCACCAAAATGTATGATTTAATATCACGATACATTTTGGTACTCCTGTGATGGATTGCAAATGGTGTGTCAGCGCCTCCATCATGATATTATACTTTAAATCGGTCGTTAGAACACAAAGTCCGGAGTTGACTCAAGTATTCCTTCTTCATCGATTCTTGCTTCCTAAGATAGCACCTCTCAGACTTTCTTTTTTCATACGATCACCTCCAGTGTCAGTAATTTCGGCGTACTTTTAACTTTATCGATTAAAGTCGGTTCTACTCAGATATTTGCTATCATCACACGCGCGTCCTCGAGTCTTTAACTCTATCTCCATCCTTTGCAAGTCACACAAAATGGGCCTTCAGGTTGATAATAACGCACTCGCATTTCGTGCATACGATCTTCTACTCAATGCATCACCTACCACGCTCGCTTTTCCAGATGGTATTGGATGGTATGATCATAATCTTTCATCAGATTCAAGCCAACGTCGTTGTCGCATGTTGAGTTCCTTTTGAGTGAAGAAATATTTGAGGCTTTTATGATCCGTAAAGATCTCCACTTTCTCCCATACAAGTAATGCCTCCAAATTTTAAGTGCAGAAGATAATAAATGCTAACTCTGGATCATGAGTAGGATAATTCCTCTCATATTCTTTGAGTTGTCGCGAGGCATAGGCTATAACTTTTCCATGTCAGATAAGAACACATCCCAACCCTTTGCTCAAGCATCACAGAGATGACAAATCCTCCGAGCCAAAATGGTATCACGTAACAGTCTTTCAAATAAGTCTCTTCTTGAGTTCTTGAAAACTCTTCTCACATTCTTCGCTCCAACCGAACTTTCAGATCTTTTCGAAGTTTGAGTCGATGGAGTAGCGATTCGAGAAAATCCTTCCACGAATCTCCGATAATAACCAAATAAACCGAGAAAGCTACGATTTTGGCCATCGATTTAGGTTGTTCCAACTTTGAATAGCTTCAATCTTCACGGGTCAACAGATATTCCATGACTTGATGATACCGCGTGCCCAAGGAATGCTACTTCTTCCGCCGTAACTCGATTTCTTCAACTCGCATAAAGCTTATATTCACGAAGCTTTTGGAGTGTCACCTCAAGTGTTGCTTTCATGATCTTCACGCTTTTGGAATAAATAAGGATGTCATCAATAAAGACGACCACAAAGTGATCTAAATATTCCTTGAATACTCGGTTCATCATATCCATGAAGGCAAGCAGGAGCATTAGTCAATCCAAAGGACATGACTAGAATTCATAATGCCCGCATCGAAGTTCGAAAGCCGCCTTTGGAATGTCACGGTTCTAATCTTCAATTGGTGATATCCTAAACTAAGATCAATCTTTGAAAAGAATTTGGCTCCTTGCAATCGGGTCAAACAGTCATCAATACGCGGCAATGGATACCTATTTTGATGGTGACATGATTCAACTCCCGATAATCAATACAAAGTCGATACTCCCATCTTTCTTCTTCATTTAATGTAATGAGAGCACCCCAAGGAGAAGTACTAGGTCTAATAAAGCCAATGTCTAACAATTCCTCGCAGTTGGGTCTTTAACTCCTCAAGTTCAATAGAGCCATTCGATATGGGCTTTGGAAATAGGTTTTGTACCAAAGTTCAAGGTCGATACAAAATTCAATTTCACGCCCGGGGTAGGCCGAAGTTCTTCGGGAATACGTCAGAAATTTATTAACAATAGAAATATCGCTCAAAACCGACGTATTTTTGTTTAAATCAGTGACATGAGCTAAGAAAGCTTGACATCCATTTTTCAATAAACGAATAATTTTATGGCTTGAGATGACCGTGATTGATTTTAATGGTTTGGTCGTTTGAATTCGTGCATAATAGGTTGATTAGGAATATGAAAGCTAACAACCTTATTAAAACAATCAATTTTTGCATGATAAGTAGTTAACCAATCAATCCCTGTAATCACGCCAAATGCAAGTATTTTTAATGAAATAAGATCGATGTGTAATGTGAGGGTACCGATTTGAACCAAACAAGACTTATAAACAAGTGGATGTAATGAAGGTTTCTCCCAACGGAGTTTCCACAGATAAGTCAAAGTCTAATTCTCCTGAGTCAAATTTAATCGATGAGCGCAAGTAGGAGAAATAAAAGAATGGGTAGAACCCAGATCAAATAAAGTGTAGACTTCATTAGAGTTTATGATAAGCTTACCCGTGATGACCTCATTCGGGTTCCTTGCTCTCTGGGAGGTCACAACAAACGCCTCCTCAGACTATCGGTTTTGATTTTTCCGACTGACCTTTGGTGCCTCCATCCTAGTTGAATTTGTCTTCAGAACGCACAAAATCGAGCTAAGTGACCTTTCTTCCACAATTATAACACGCTTTGACTAAGATGGCACGATTCGGATCGATGTGTCCTCTTCTCCGTGATTTGAAGCATATGATAGTGGTCTTTTTCCTTCCTTAACAACGGGTGTTTGGTCTTTGACGTCTTTCCATCATTGTTGAATCTCCGCTTTGAAATGTCCATTCTTATTGTTTTGGCTCGATTACCACCGGAAGTGGTTACCATATCCGCCCGTTGATTCCTCCACGCTTGTTGTCACCGCTCGATGACTACTCACCGGTATTATAACTTTGCTTACCGCTTCTCTTTTAGTCAAGGTTGACTCGTTATCGCGCTCCACTAATCGAGCCCTATTTACAACATCTCAATACAAACATGATTTACGAGAAATAAGATGTCGACGATCTCCGACTTCAAACCTCTTAAACATTCGCGCCATTCTCTCTTCATTATCCACAAGTGGGGACGAAACCGTGATAACTCCGCAAATTTTGCCTCGTATCATGCGACACTGGCCATATTGTTTTGTTCCAACTTGATAAACTCCACCTCCTTCATGTGGCGTAATACTTTCGTGAAAGTATTTGTCGTTGAATGACTCCTCGAACTTCTCCCAAGATATCTTCAAGACAAAGAAAGTCGAGTACGTTTTTACCGATTCCCACCAAGAACCGCCTCCACAAGAACATAAAGGCAAGAAGGGAACCTTTGCTTCCTCGAGCATCCCAAGACATCAAATATCTTCGTAATCTGCTTTATCCATGCTTCCGCCTGAAGTGGTTTTGCTCTCCCTTAAACTCCGGTGGTCCCAGCTCCTTGAATTGTTTAAGCGGTGATCGCCCGAGAGTTTTCCGTGTTTCCACCTACGTTTTGGACAGAGTCGCCTCGCTTTCATTGTTGCATAAATCGATAAAGCCTCGAACATTTGATCATTCATCATTTGGTCAAGGTTGTTGTTGTTTCGATGAGGATTGTCGCTTCTCGATGCACATTATCCCCGATTATCGATATGTGGTGAATCAACGATCGCTCGTGGCTCCATTGCTATTCTCAACATTCTCGTGATGTCATTTTCAGACATCGCCACAAAACAAAAGATTAATTGACATTTAACAATTACCTTATATTCTCGACCGACCAATAAAATAAAGCACAAAACTTTGTGTAGTCATACTAATAAGGTATTCCCTGTCTCTCCCTCCTAGTACTTTTTTCTCACATCTTAGCCTGTGAACATATCCCTTAGCTCGATATTAAATCGTGACGCCCCCAAAATTAGGTATACATCACCCATCTTGGGTCGCCACTTATATGATATGTAATTTAAATACAACTTATTAACATAACTGCGTGTATAATACATGATATAAATCGTGAGTTTAAATACAAATATAAATCTACTAGATATTATACAAACTCAAACAAAAAGTCCTCATTATAATTATTATCACACTATTTCACGTAATAAAGTGAGGACTACTAATGCTATCTTCGTGACCATCACTGCTTCCGACTCGCCCCAATTATATTCTCATTTCAAGAGAATAAAGTGAAAGAAAGGGTGAGCTCAACTAGCCCAAGAAGAAATATTACGACTAAGATAATGCAAAATAAATTATCAATAGTCTTCAACAATGTTAAACCGATAAAATACAACAATAGACAACCAGTTTAATCTGCAATGAATATGCAATCCATTAAAAGAGTCAAGTAGAAAATAAAATCTACTATCTTTTATGATTTTAAAAGGTTTTCATCATTTGTTATAAATTGAGACTCGCCTTTTAATAAATAATCCACATCATCGAATCACCCTCGCACTACGGCCAAGGATATTCTTAATATCACGATCACAATTATTCCGCGCACTACGGCCAAG
Organism: Panax quinquefolius; assembly: GCA_020205615.1. NCBI lineage: Eukaryota > Viridiplantae > Streptophyta > Magnoliopsida > Apiales > Araliaceae > Panax > Panax quinquefolius. The sequence continues at coordinate 107,826,017 of CM035159.1, forward strand.
AATAGTGTGTATTCATTAATGGTCATGATCATGCCAACAATCGCCCATCAATGCACTACTACTAATCGAGGATTTTTAATCACATCATTTGTAACATTACTACCATGATTACATGAATAATCCTCGGTCATAATCATACCAAGTCCATCCATGCTTCTATGTGCCACGTATGACTTTAAAAAAAATATAAACATGAGGATGATGACAATGATATAAGAATTCAATAAAACAAGTTCAAGAATTATTTTATCCAGAATTATTAACGCCCAAATTGTCAACACGACATCGCTTGTAGAGTAAAATTCAAGAATGATCAAGAATATTTCCGTGAAAAAGATATTGGATGAAACGCAAATATCAAGGATATTCTACTAATTTCATGGAGTATATAAGTCAAAGTTTTAACCAACCGGGTATAATAAAGAATGGAATAACAAAAGAAATCACCATGCATGCGCAGATTGCAGATGTATAAAAGTTATTCCAATGTAATAATAATAATAACGGAACTGCGTCGTGAAATTCACACCTACAGGATGTTCCAATGTAATAATAAAGATGGAACTGATCCGGTGTAAAAACACATGATAGGATATTCCAACAGAATGATAAAAAGACGGAACCAGTCCTGTAAAACACATGCATGAGGATGTTCCAACAATAATAAAAATGGAACCAGTCCTGTAAAACACATGCATGTGATGTTCCAAATGTAATAATAAAAGAATGTCACCAAGTATAGGGTAAATCACAGATACATAAAAGTTATTCCAATGTAATAAATAAGCAATGGAATAACATAAGGATTTCACCAAGTATAGGTATGCGTCACAGACACAAAGTTATGTATAGGGTATGCCACTTTTTTACAAAGTTATTCCAATGTAATAATAAGTGAATGGAATAATGTAAGTTCTCTTCAAGAAGAAAGAATAACACCCTACCGTAAAAGAACTGAATATAGAAGTAATGAAGTAGCAGAATACTCTTCTTTCTATAACTTTTCTCTATAGCTTCTCTCTATAATTTTCTCTAGAGTTTCAATGAATTCGTAAGAAAATAATGAAGGAATGAGCTTCTATTTATAGGAAAATGGAATGCATAAGAATTAATCCATGAACTGGTCCAGATTGATTTACTTTTATCTGACTCGGTCCATATTTAAAGAAAAATCTTTTAAATAAAATATAATATATTCTATTTATATAAAACATTTTACTATGCAAAACACTATGCAAAAACACTATGCATAATAAAATATAATATATTTTATTTATAAAATAACTTTAATAAAGTATTTCGCTTTTATATAAAGATGTTTCGCTTTTATTACGTTAATAATGTCTGAATAAAACAAAACGTCATTATCGCTTATAATAATTCATATTATTAATCGATAATAATGGAATCAAACCAAGTGACTTTCACATAAAGATCAATAATCAATACCGTGGTAAGCTACTATGCAACCACACGACATCGTATTTTTTTACTAATGAAAGTAGTTCAATGAAGATCAACAGTAAAACTTCCGCCGTTATTTCAATAAAATATTTTTGTCTTTTTCTCAATCCGACAATAATTTCATTTGTGGGGTCCACCAATGATTGAGTTATGCGAATATTTAATATTCCTCGCTAAACGTAATATTCCCACCAATCGAATATAATATAACCACTTCAGATACTTTGCAAAATTTATAAATATTACCCACAACTATAACATTATATCAAATTATTCCATAATATTCAAAAATAATATTTATAGAAAATTCATCTTTATTTATAAAAACTGGGTCTTACATGGGATGTTCCAATGAATAATAATAATAGAGCGAAAACAGTAATTATTAAAACACAAACACATGCAGGATGTTCCAAAAGTAATAAAGAAGAATAATGTCACCAAATATAGGGTAAAACCACATACAAATTATGTATAGGGTATGTCACAGCGTTATACAAAGTTATTCCAAATGAATAATAAAGAATGGAATAATGAGGATTTCACCAAGATATAGTATGCCACAGCGTATCTGAGTTATTCCAATAGAATAATAAAGAATGGAATAATGTAAGGATTTCACCAAGTATATAGGGTGTCATGAGACAAAAGTTATTCCATAGAATAATAAAGAATGGAATATGAAGTTCTCTTCATGAATAAGAAAGAATAACACCCACTTACTTGCACAACAAATAATATCCCTTACCTTAGAAGAAATCGAATATTGGAAAAGTGAAGTAAGAATACTTTTCTTCTTTCTCTCTATAGTTTCTCTCTACAGAGTTTCAATGAATTAAGTAAGAAATAATGAAAGAATGAGCTTTCTATTTATAGAAAAACTGAGGGTGGCTCTTGGTCTTAACGAAGGGTCAAAATGACTCTTGGTAATATTGAAGAGACAACTACTATTTGCGAAAGGGTAATTAACCTTGGAACAATCAAGAGGCGATTAACTCTTGGTAATATTGAAGGACAACTACTATTTAAGAAGGTAATTACTATCGACGAAGGTAATTACTATCAGAAGACCCAAATTTTTATAAATAAAGATGAATTTTTCTATAAATATTATTTTTGAATATTATGGAATAAATTTGATATAATGTTATAGTTGTGGGTAATATTTATAAATTTTGCAAAGTATGCAAGTTGTTATAAAATATTCGTTTGGTCGGGGAATATTCTTTTTGTTAGGAATATTCGTACAACTACTCAATCATTTAGTGGACCCTATTACAATGTAATATCATTTGGATTGATTGAAAACGACAAAAATATTTTATAAAAATAACTACGGAGGTGTTACCGTTAAAACTGTTGAACTACCCTAGTGGTAAAGTACAAAGAATACGCTGTGGGTTGCAGACAAGAAGACACACCAGATTGATTATTGATCTTTACGTGAGAAGTCATCACCTACGCTTCAATTATTGCTACAATAATTGTCACGATCATATCTCTTATATTATTGATTCAATTATTGTCACAAAGATCATCTCGTATAATATGTTATAGTATTAAATCAATAATTGAGACGACAAGTTATAAATGATTAATAATTGTTGAAAGATTAAATATGTGTTGATGAAAAAAATGATTTGTGGTAAGTTTGATTATTTTATGGGGGCTCATATGTCATCATCTAAGAGTCTCTTCGCCAATAAGAATTACCCTTGTGAATAGTATTTACCCGTCAATAGTATTTACCTTCGTTAATAGTAATTACCTTTACCAGACGTCGAACCACTTGTCGTTTCACATTACAAAGGCGTCGAACCACTTGTCGTTTTAACATTACAAGCGCCAAACCACTTTTCTTTTCACATCATTAGTCGTCAAGCCACTGTCTTTTCACACTCAAGGCGAGGTGCTAAGCTAGAAATCTTCTATAAATAGAAGTTCTAGGGCTTCATTATTTTTCACTTAATTCATTCAAGCTATAGAGAGAAAGTATAGAGAGAATAAGAGAGAAAGAAGAAGAGTATTTTGTTACTACACCGCCGCAGATTCAATCTCCTACCAAATGTAAAGGGTGTTATTCTTTCTTATTCACGAAGAGAATCTGTTGTTATTCCATTGCTTATTATTCGTTGGAATAACTCTGTAAACGTGGTTTACCCTATACTTGGTGACATTCTTTCTATTATTCATTTGAACATCCTGTCGTGTGTTTTACGGGACTCGGGTTCCGCTCTTTATTATTATTCCATTGAACATCACATGCATGCGTTTACTGACCGGTTCCGTTATTTATTATTCTGTTGGAATAACTCACCTGCGAAGGCCTATCGCATGCATGGTGATTTCTTTTGTTATTCCATTCTTTATTATACCCGGTTGGTTAAAACTTTGACTTCTATACTCCATGAAATTAGTGGAATATCCTTGATATTTCGTTTCATCCGATTTCTTTTCATGGAAATATTCTTCCGATCATTCTTGAATTTTACTCTACAAAAAGCGATTAGATTGTTGATAATTTGGACGTTAATAATTCTGGATAAAATAATTCTTGAACTTGTTTTATTGAATTCTTATATCATTGTCATCATCCTCATGTTTATATTATGTTGAAAGTCATCCGGCCTCTGTAGTGGTATGGGGATGGACTTGGTATGATTATGACCAGAGACTATTCTTGTAATCACTTAATCGTAATGTTACAAATGATGTGATAAAAATCCTCAAAGGGTCAGAGTGCATTGATGGACATTGTTGATATGATCATGACTATTAATGAATACACAACTATTCTCGCAGTAGTAGTGTATGAATAATTGTGGTCGCGATACTAAAGAATATCCTTGGTCAGAAAAGGGGTGATTCGATGATGTGGAATATTTATTAAAGTCGAGTCTCAAATTTATAACAGTTGATGAAAAACCTTTAAATCATAAAAGATAGTAGATTTTATTTTCTACTCGACTCTTTTAATGGATCGCTTGTTTACCGCAGATTAAACTTGATGTTTATTATATTTTATCGCTTTAACATCATTGTCAAGGCTATTGATAATTTATTCGCATTATCTTAGTCATAATATTTCATCTTTGGGCTAGTTGAGCTCACCCTTTCTTTCACTTTATTCTTCAAGAAATGAGAACATAAGTGGACGAAGTCGGGAACTGAGTAATGGTCCAGAGGATAAGATTAGTAGTCCCTCACTATTCGTGAAGTAGTGTGATAATAATTGTAATGAGGACTCCTTTTGAGTTTGTATAATATCTAGTAGACAATATTTGTATTCAAACTCACAGATTTATGTCGTATTGTACGGCGCTTATATTAGTAAGTCAGATTTAAATTCTCGCACCATGTATCCGACTACCCAAGACGGGTGATGTATATACCTAATTTTGGGGCCACAATAATAAGGAATAGAATAATAGAATAATTTCACCATGTATGCAAAGATTGCATGAGGCAGAAGTTATTCCAACATAATAATAAGGGATGGAATAACAACTCTTACGAGTATTGAAAGAAAGTATTTCTCTTCATGAATACGAAAGAATAATACCCCTTACGAGTACAACAAATAATATCCCTTACAGGTACAACAAATAATATCCCTCACAGATACAACAAATAATATCCCTTACCTTTGAAAGAAGAGTATTCCGACTGGTAGGGCGAGGATACACTCAAAAAAAACTTGTACTACGCTCAAAGCTTTCTTAAACTCTAAATAAATACTCTCAAAATTATAGAAGAAGAACTCTCTCTATAGTTTCTCTCTCTATAGTTTCAGTGAATTCGTAAGAAATAATGAAGGAATGAGCTTCTATTTATAGAAGAATGGACTTCATAGTAACTAATTCATGAATGGTCCAGATTGATTTTCTTTTAATCGGACGGTCCATATTTAAAGCAAAATCTTTTAAATAAAATATAATATATTCTATTTATAATCTAATAAAACGAATAACTTTATAAAAGTATTCATTTTTATATAAAAGATTTTACTATGCAAAACACTATGCAAGTTACTATGCAACACTATCCATAATAAAATATAATATATTCTATTTATAGAATAACTTTATAAAAGTATTCTATTTTATATAAAAAGATTTTACTTATGCAAAATACTATACATAATAGAATATAATATATTCTATTTATGTAATAACTTTATAAAAGTATTACATTTTATATAAAAAGCTTTTACGCTTTTATTACATTAATAATACTAATAAAACAAAACCTGAGTGACTTATCACGTAAACATTAATAATCAACACCGTGCTATTATGCAACCACGCCAGACATCGCATTTTTTACTAATGAAGTAGTTCAACAGCTTTTAACGGTAAAAAACTCCGTTATTTTTATAAAAATATTTTTGTCGTTTTTCTCAATTCGACAATAATTACGCTAGGGGTCCACTAATGATTGTCTGTCATCGTATTTAATATTCCCGACAAAAGAATATTTTATATCAACTTTCTTACTTTGCAAAAATTTCACATATTACCCTTAACTTTAAACTTTTATCAATTTAACTATTTACCAAAATAAAAAAAATTGAATACTTTTATTTTATAAAATTAGTGGTCTCACAATCTCCCTCCATATGAAATTTCACCTCGAAATTTACGTGACGTACACAGTATTGAAGAGATGAGAATACCTTTCGCTTTCTTTTCGGATTGTACCTTCCGGCTATATCCTCTATATCATGATTTTTTCATCGTCTTTCCGTCTCTCGTATTTCAGGATATCATTTTAGAATATATCTTCAAAACAAAGGTTAATTGACATATCATAAATTGTCAATTTATCAAGTAAAATTTCGGCCAGGTAAGTCACACACTAGCGAAGTATATTACTCGGCTCTCCCCTCCTAGTTCTAGACTCATATCTCCGCCACCGACCATATTCCTAAGCTCTGATACCAATTGTGACGCCCAAAATAGGTCCACACGACCCATTCTGAGTCGCTAGATATCACATTATAAAAATCAAATACAAACTTCATTTATACAACTGTTGAACTGTCGTGCAAAGTACGACTACAGATAAGCTGTGAGTTTTAATACAATATTATCTCGTAGACAGTATCCAACTCAAATTGTTACAATACCATATAAAATACAAAGAAAGAAATATTTTAAGACCCCAAAGAAGAAGCGGGAAGATTACTATCATATTCATTCTAATGAGGTGCACTTTTGACGCTTTCAAAGTCGGGGTTCTCATCACCTATTGTTGTTCGCCAAAATTAATTATTAAGTGGACGTATAAAATACGACACAAACATCCGAGGTCCTCAATACAATTATCCGTTGCATGTCATGTCGCTTTTATAATGTATTGAGAAACTTGACGTGATCTCGGACCATCACACTATTTTCGTTATCCCATTTCGACCCAAATTTACACTCTTATTACTAGAAAGGAATTATAAAGCAAAAGGGTGAGCACAACTAGCCCAGTAAAGAATATCATGACTAGAGATAATTTAAATATCAATAGCTTTTGTCAATAATAAATCAGAGATTTAGAACATATGGTAGATAATAAAACTTTTCAACCATAGTTGCAGCGGAACGAACAATCCATTAAAAGAGTCAAATAGACCATCAGATCTATTATCTTCTCCGTGTTAAAAGTCCACCAATAATGTTTTATCCCTGTAACATCGATCAACAATTCATGTCCACAATTATATGAATAACTCATAACCATAATTGTGATTCTGAATTTCCTTTTCGCACACGGGATAAAGATAATTTTCATCACCTATCTTCACCTGAAACATCAAAAATCATAGTTATACCAAATCACAATTCTTACTCATAATCACACTCACAAATTCATCTTTATACTACGGTCAAAGATATACAACTGTAAAACCAATAACAAACAGTTCATCTTTGCACTACAGGACAAAGATATACAACTGTAAAATCAATAACCAACAGTCCATCTTTTCACTACAAGCCAAAGATATACAAATGTAAAACCAATAATGTTGAGACTCAGCTTAATAAATAAACCACATCATCGAATCATCCTCGCAGACTACGCCAAGGATATTCATTAAATCACATCCATGAATTAATATTTCATTCTTTGAGACTCATTTCAATAATTAATCCACATCATCGAATCATCCCTGCACTACAGGCCAAGGATATTCGTTAATATCACGACCACGAATTATCTATGCACTACGGGCCAAAGATAATCGTGTTTCATCAACGGTCTTGATCATGCCATAAAACAATTCATCTTTGAACACTTGGCCGAAGAGAATCCATAGTCATAATCATACCAAAAACTGTCCATCAATGCACTACGGGCCAATGAGGACTTTTTCCACATTATTGTAACATTACGGTCATGATTATACTGAATAATCCATGGTCATAATCATACCAAGTCCATCTATGCACTACAGGCCACAGATGACTTTCAACATAATATAAACATAAGAATGATGACAATAATATAAGCATTAATCAAACGAAAACAAGGATAAATATTAAAGACTTTAAATTTATTCAAATATTATCAATCACTTAATAAACTCATAATTTAATATTATAACAATATTTTAATCACTTAAACTTATAAACAATTTATTTCAATTGTTTACATTTTACCAAATAATACATTTAATCATTCAAAAATGTCATACTCATAAGATTTCATCACCAATGATTAAATCACTCATCAAAAACATGCATATACCTTATATAGGATTTCCAAGCCATAAAATATTATTTTCCAACTTTGTTACTTCACATAACATATTTAACTTATATGTTCGTAACTAAACTATTTTTATAAAAAAAACCAAATCAGTCCCAAAAATATTTTTTTTCTAAGATATAGCAGAATATAGTCCCATAATGAACATATATTTTTCTCGGAATTTTTAAAATTCATTTATTATTTTTCAAAAATCAATTTCTAATCAATTCCTTAAGAAATTAGCTACCTCAAGTTTAACTCCAGAAATTCTCAAATCTTGGCAGGATCTTACACATGTTAACATGAGCTTCCAGTTTAAATTTCATGGTCATCGGAGTTATAGAACTCCGGTTATAGCATTTTTTGTCAAAAAAACCTAAATATTGAAATGGTAATAACTTGCTCATTTTAAGTCGAAATGAGCTAATTTTTGGACAGGAGGTACCTTATACTATATACTTTCAAGACCCAAAAGGCCGGAATTTTTCTCACGAATTAAGTGGCCGAAATAGCCCTTCTAAAAATTTGGATAGTAGCATTTCGGTAATTTTCAGCTTTTGACTCCTTTGCTAAAATCAGTCAACACGAAAATCTACAACACCTTTTCCAGTGATTCCACTTGGAGATGCTACAAAACTCATAGATCTAACTCTAGAACTTGATCACACTCAAAAATTCAATATATAATAGGAGATATGGTCAATTGAATTTCATGTTCCATTTTCACCAAAATCTGATTTTCAACCCTTTGTGATTTCTAAGAAAATTTCATGTTTTCACATAATAACCAACATAACTCATCATAACACTTACTAATACTTCATATACTCATAATTTTTATCAGTCCAATATTTTTATTATGACTCTCATCATAATCAACTTAACCAGATCATTTCCACAATTTAATAAGGAATAAATATAAAGGATCATTCACCATGTATGTGGTAATCCACATAGACAGGTTATTCCAACAGAATAATAAAGAATGGAATAACAAAAGGATTCACCATGCATGCGATAGAGACCGCACAGACAGGTTATTTCTAACAAAATAATAAATAATGGAACCAGGTCCGGCGTAAACGCACAGACAAGATATTCTGACATAATAATAAATGCGGAATAATAAATAATGAAACCAGGTCTGGCGTAAATCGCACAGACAGGATATTTCGACAGAATAATAAATAATGGAATAACAACAGAATTTCACCATATATGCGGTACTTCGCATAAACAGGTTATTCCAACAAAATAATAAAGAACGGAACCAGGTCAGGCGAAATTCGCACCGACAGGATATTCCAACAGAATAATAAATAATGGAATAATAGAAGAATTTCACCATGTATGCGGTACTTCGCATAAACAGGTTATTTCAACATAATAATAAGGAATGGAATAATAGAAGAATTTCACCATGTATGCAGTACTTAGCATAGAGAGGTTATTCCAACATAATAATAAGGAATGGAATAATAGAAGAATTTCACCATGTATGCAGTACTTCGCATAGACAGGTTATTCCAACATAATAATAAGGAGTGGAATAACAACTCTTACGAGTATTGAAAGAAAGTAATTCTTTTCATGAATACGAAAGAATAATACCCCTTACGAGTACAACAAATAATATCTCTTACATGTACAACAAATAATATCCCTTACCTTTAAAAGAATAGTATTCTGACTGGTAGGGCGAGGATACACTCGAAGAAAACTTGTACTACGCTCAAAGCTTTCTTAAACTCTAAAGAAATACGCTCAAGATTATAGAAGAAGAACTCTCTCTGTAGTTTCTCTCTCTAGAGTTTCAGTGAATTCGTAAGAAAAATGAAAGAATGAGCTTCTATTTATAGAAGAATGGACTTCATAGTCACTAATTCATGAATGGTCTAGATTGATTTACTTTTAATCGGACGGTTCATATTTAAAGCAAAATCTTTTAAATAAAATATAATATATTCTATTTATAATCTAATAAAATGAATAACTTTATAAAAGTATTACATTTTATATAAAAAGATTTTACTTATGCAAAACACTACGCAAGCACTATATCATAATAAAATATAATATATTCTATTTATAGAATAACTTTATAAAAGTATTATGTTTTATATAAAAGATTTTACTATGCAAAATACTATGCATAATAAAATATAATATATTCTATTTATAGAATAACTTTATAAAAGTATACATTTTTTATATAAAAGCTTTTCTACATTTTATTACATTAATAATACTAATAAAACAAAAACCGAGTGACTTATCACGTAAGCATTAATAATCAATACCGTAGTGTTACTACGCAACCACTCAGATTCTTTTACTTTTACTACCGAGTAGTTCAGCAGTTTTAATGGTAAAACTTCCGCCGTTATTTTTATAAAAATATTTTTGTCGTTTTCTCAAATCGACAATAATTACGTTGTGGGGTCCATCAATGATTGTACCGTCATACGAATATTTCCCGACAAAAAGAATATTTTATATTAACTTGCTTACTTTGCAAAAAATTTTACATATTACCCTTAACTTTAAACTTTTATCAATTTAACTATTTACCAAAATAAAAAAAAATTGAATACTTTTATTTCATAAAATTCAGGGTCTCACATGGGTGAAGCAACGTTTTTGGGACCGGAGTTAGTACGTATGATTACGGAAAAGATACAAATGATCCGACAACGTATAAAACCCTCACAAGACCGACAAAATAGTTATGCTGATCTTCATCGAAAGGACGTGGAATTCGATATTGGAGATCATGTGTTGTTACGTGTTGCTCCATGAAAAGGAGTTACGAGATTTAGAAAGAGAGGAAAGCTCAATCCTCGATTCATTGGCCCATTCTTAATCCTCGATCGAGTAGGGATTGTAGCTTATAGACTTGCTTTACCGCCAAGTATGTCTCGTGTTCATAAGGTTTTTCACATATCCATGTTACGTAAATATGTGAAAGATCCGAACCACATTATTGAGTTAGAACCGGACGAAATTGTGGAAGATTTAACGTATGAATATGTTCTTGTTCAAATTTTGGATAAGAAGGAACATATTCTACGCTCCAAGGTTATATCTCAAGTCAAAGTTTTGTGGAGAAACCACGATGTTGAGGAAATGACCTGGGAGTTAGAATCTGAAATGAAATCAAGGTATCCTTACCTCTTCGACATACTAGAGTACGTACCTAATTTCGAGGGCTTAAATTTCATAAGAAGGGAGATGTAAGACCCCAACTTTTATGAATAAAGATGAATTTTCTATAATTATCATTTTGAATATTATGGAATGAATTTGATATAATGTTATAGTTATGGGTAATATTTATAAATTTTGCAAAGTACGCAAGTTGTTATATAATATTCGATTGGTGGGAAAATATTCATTTTAACAGGAATATTAAATGACGATCAAGACAATCATTAAGTGGACCCTACAACGGAATTATTTTCTGGATTGAGAAAACGACAAAAATATTTTTATGAAAATAATCGCAATAAAGTTTTACCGTTAATCGTGAAACACCCGATATTAAAAGTACAGAGGAACGCTGTGGTTACATAGTAGCACATACCTGTGATTGATTATCGATGCTTACGTGAGAAGTCACTTTTTGTTCAATTATTGCTACAATAATTGTTGCATAGTATCTCACGTTATTTGATTCAATTATTGTCGATATTTTATATATTATTAAATCAATAATTGAGACGACAAAGTTATTAATATTATTATTTGCAATATTAACGATGTCTAGAAGTTCTGTGAAGGAGAGGTTTGGTCACCTAATTGCGCGCCAATAGGGAGAAATCCTTATTGGAAAGCCTCCTCTTTTCTGAGAACGACCTGATCGATTAATATTGTGAATTATAATAATGATGATAAATGTTGTTAAAATAATTGAGGAGATTTTTATAGTATTCATGGACCCCTATTTACCCATTTTTTAATAATAGCAAATAGCAGATTATATATATATATATAAATGTATATATATATAAGTCTTATATATATAATATATATATATACGGTGACATGATTGAAGTGGGTGGGTGGGTGGATGGGTGTGTGGGGGGTGGGTGGGGGGTGGGGGTGGGGGAAATCACATGATAGAGTACTATATGTATTATTTATATATATGTATAGGAAATGTTTAAAATTTGGCAGGATGGGGAGTACAATTATTATTGTTATTTATATATATATATGATATATGTTACTTTTGGTGGGAAAGCAAAAGTCATAAGAATTATCACGGAGGGAGTTGTTATTTTTTTTCAAAGCACCATGTGCTTATATATATATATATATGTAAGACCCCAACTTATTATGAATAAAATTAAATTTTCCCTATTTATTATCTTGAAATAATAAGGAGTTAATTTGATATAATGCTTTGGTTATGGGTGAAATGTGCAAATTTTGCAAAATAAGCAAGTGGTTATAAAATATTTATTTTGTCAAAAAATATTCGTTTGGTCGTAGAATATTCTTATTGTGTGGGGAATATTAAATGCAATGACACCACGATCATTCGTGGGCCCTCATAATGAGAATAAACATGTCGGATGAAGAAAATGACAATTTTGAGTTTTTATAAATAACGGCGTAGTTTTTACCATGAACACCGTTGAATAATCAAGTCTTTAAAATACGATGAATACGTTCTTGTGATGCTAAAGCAGTATTACAGAGATGACAAAGATTTTGAATTATTGATTCTTACGTGAAGAGACACTTTCAATAATTGTTACGATAATTACTTTTCAATATTTTATTTTATTGATTCAATAATTGTTGCGTTGATATTTTATATTATTGTTATTTCAATAATTGTCATCGCAACGATATTTTCCATTATCGATCAATAATTCATATTATTTGAATAATATTATTAGATAACATTATTGGCAATGTCTAGAAAGTTTCATCAAGGAGAAATCCTTATTGGAAAGCCCTCTTTCCCAAGGCGATGCAGTTGTCATAATTGTGATTCTGTAATATTATTTGTGAATAATTAATTATTGGTTTTTATGATAAGGAAATATTTATTTGATGTGGATATAAATGATGGATTTATTTATGTGGTTATAAATGAAGGAATTAATGTTGAGGTATTTTATCAGTATTTTGTCGGAATGGAGGTATTAAAAATCAAATCACTTTTCTTGAGATATATTGCGTGAGTTATAATTTTTAATCCGACCGTTGGATCGTTGTGATTTTTGGATATGTTATACATATATAAGTTGAGTATATGTCCACAAATTTTGAACCGTTAAAAATGAACGTATGATTTGTTATGAATTTTAAGAGGTGACTAATTCGGAAATTAGGTTTATAAATGATTTTTGGTGGAAAATTTTAGAATGAGTGGGCCCCACTTGTGGTTGGTGAAAAAATATGCTGAATTTTATTTCAAATGTGGTGGGTGGCAATAGTAGCAGGTAAAGCCATCAGGTAGCAAGTTAAGTCTGCTACGGCGTGATAATATTTTCCTATAAATAGATGGCTAAGTTAGAATTAAAAATCACACCAGAAACATAAGCTTTCTCTCTTTATATTATCGAGCGTATTTTGTGAGTATTTAGATACTTTAAGAGTTGCTGTTTAGTACAAGTTTTATTCAGCATCACTTCCGACCTTTCATTCCGAAGTACTGATTCTTTGAGGTAAGGAATGTTATTTTCTTCTTAAATGATATTATTTTCTTCAATATAATTATATTGAGATATTGTTATGAAGTTTATTGTGGAATTTCTACCTTTTTGTGTCGGGGTTACTATTCATGTATATGGCACTATTCACGATACAAGACTATTCACGAATCATTTACACTATTCATTTAGAAAAATAAAATTTTCTCTTTTTTGTCCCAGATTTCTTTTATGGTTACTATCTTTGATTGTATCCATGTTTTGATCTTTATTTTTGAATTCTACTTCACACTTGGTTATTACGGAATATTATTTAATTTGGATAAACCGAAATACGAATCCCTAATATTTATCCTTCTGTCTCACTGGATTCATTTTCTAAAATATTTTTCATCATCCTCAGTCCTTAATGGTGATACTTGATGAATATCTTTTGGCTGTAGTGCAAAGATGTAAGATTACTGATGAATATCTTTGGCGTGGTCAGAGTAAAAGATGAGCAGTGTTGAGATGAACATGACCCATTGGTGATATAAATGAATATCTTTGGCCCGTAGTGCAAAGATGAATATTTGATGCAAGATGTATATTGATTGATGTTACAGGGATAAAATAATGATGATGGACTTTTAAATTCATAGATGATAGTAGATTTCATTCTCTATTTATCTCTTTTAATGAATTGTTGTTTCCGCCGCAGTTGTTGATCTAAAACTTGCTGTCGATTATATTCTATCAGATTTTTCCCTGTTGAAGACTACGGATAATTTGTTGTATATTATCATAGTCATAATATTCTTTACTGGACTAGTTGAGCTCACCCTTTTCCTTTTTGTTCCATTTTTCTTCTTAGGAAGCGAGAACATAGCAGGAACCAGTCGGGGTATAGAGTGATGGTCCTAGACAGTTGTTTTAGCAATCCTCACTATTTTTGTAAAATAGTGCATCAATAATTATAATGAGGACTTTATTTGAGTGTGGATATTGTCTAGAAGACAATATTTGTATTTAAAACTCACAGTATGTGTTGTCGTATTTTGCACAACAATTGTATTAATAAAGTTGTAGTTGTTTCTTTACCATGTATTTGGCAACTCAGAATGGGTTGGGTAGATTGGACCTATTTTGGGGGCGTCACAATATATATATATATATATATATATATATATATATATATATAATTTTATTTTATTTTACTTGATGTTGGTAATCAAATTCTTGCGCATAACCTCCGTGGCTGCTACAATTTCGTCCGTGAAATTATCATTCGGTACACCCGTGTTCAAACAGTACCTCTTCAATTCTCCTATAAATAGGATGCTTAGTTAGAATTAAAAACACACCAGAAATTCAGAGAATTCTCTTCTATAATCTTGAGCGTATTTCTTTAGAGTTTTAAGAAGATTTGAGCGTAGTGCAAATTTTTTTCAAGAATATATTTGCCCTACCAGTCTGAATACTATTCTTTTACAGTAAGGGGTATTATTTCTTTTGTATTCATGAAGAAAACTTTTGTTATTCCATTCTTTATTATTCTGTTGGAATATCACGTCACATGCGTTTTACGCCGGACTCGGGTTTAAAATCTTTATTATTCTATTTAGACGCTTTTACGCCGGACCGGTTCTCTTTTGTTATTTCATTTGGAACATCCCGCTTGGTGTAATTTCACCGACTGGTTCCATTATTTATTATTCGTTAGAATAATGCATACATGCTAAGTACCGCATTTATGGTAATTTCTTTTGTTATTCCATTCTTTATTATACTCGGTTGGTTAAAGTTTTGACTTCTAAACTCCATGAAATTAATGGAATATCCTCGATATTTCGCTTCATCCAAAGATCTTTTCATGAAAATATTTTACGAGCATTCTTGAATTTTACTCTACAAATAAGTATCATGTTGACAAATTTGGACGTTATTAGTTCTCGAATAAATTAATTCTTGAACTTGTTTTATTGAATTCTTATATCATTGTCATCATCCTCATGTTTATATTTTTTAAAAAGTCATCTCATGACTGTAAGTATATATGGACTTGGTATGATTATGACCGGGGATTATTGATTGTAATCATTAATCGTAATGTTATAAATGATGTGGTAAAAGTCCGCATTAAGCGTATTGCATTGATGGACGGTTGTTGGCACGATCGTGACTATTGATGAATACACGAATATCCTTGGCCCAGAATGCATTGGATAATTTGTGGTTGTGATACTAATGAATATTCTTAGATGGTCGTAGTGTAGGGATGATGTGGATTATTTATTGCCGTAAGTCCAAATGATAAAATTGATGAAAAACCTTTTAAAATCTTAAAAGATAGTAGATTTTATTCTCTACTTGACTCTTTTAATGGATTGCATGTTCACCGCAGATTAAACTTGATGTCATTATATTTTATCGCTTTTAACATTTGTTGAAGACTAATGATAATTTATTCGCATTATCTTAGTCATAATATTTTTCCCTGGGCTAGTTGAGCTCACCATTTCTTTCACCGCTCTCTCTTGAAATGAGAACGAAATGGACTCAATCTAGTAAAGATGAGTGATTGGCGGTCCGGATGATAGTATTAGTAGTCCTCACTATTACATTAAATAGTGTGACAATAAATGTAATGAGGACTTTATTACGAGTGAAAATTGTTTAGAAGACAATAATTGTATTAAAACTCACAACTCTCTTGTTGTATATTAAAGATTGTATTCAGTATTTTTGCACCATGTATTTTAATATTCAAGATGGGTGATGATACCTATTTTTAAAGCGTCACGAGAAACTTTGTGAAAATATAAATTTTTGTTTATGTGCGGCAAATAAATGAGAGCTTGATACTTGTATATACATTAATTTATAATCATGTATACAAATAAATGTGCAACAAAATATAATTTATAT
The DNA here is from genome assembly GCA_020205615.1 of Panax quinquefolius. NCBI lineage: Eukaryota > Viridiplantae > Streptophyta > Magnoliopsida > Apiales > Araliaceae > Panax > Panax quinquefolius. The sequence continues at coordinate 107,842,798 of CM035159.1, forward strand.
ATATATATATATATATATATTTCTCTCCAAATTTAATTCTCTCATTAATTTATTTTCTTGAATTTATTAATTTATATATGTCTCTACCCTTATATCTATATATAATAAAAATTTAATACGGGCAACTGTGTATGTTGGCCCTTAACAGATCTATCTTTATGTATATCAATAATATATTAATTAATTGATCAATTTATTATAAATTTAATTTCATGATAACCGAATTATTTTTTAGATGTCAAATTCAAAGTATTACGTATTCACAAAGTTTCTACTCTCACCTTAGCTAAACAGTCCTCCACAAAACTTAAAATCCAACCCACTCTCACATGAAACGCGTGGTACAAGCGCTACTACCAATTTTTTTGTAAACTGAATGCATTCTTATTTTAGTTATAAAATATCATGATATACTTAATTTGTTATTTTTCTTAATTATTACATCTAAGCATCACATTAACTTGATTAGTCACTTATATTTAATATTAAGGACATGTTATTTTTGTTTCAAAATATATTCTCTTTAATAACTTTTAAAGTTAAATTTAGATATTTTTAAATTTAAATTGACATAATTACTATTAATTTTAATCGATTGTAAATTATTTAAAAAATATTACTCATTGTAAGATTAATATTTTATAATTATAATAAATCATCTTAATTTTGAGTTTAAAAATATCTTAAATTAATTTTTAAAAATCAATAATCATATTATAATTAAGAACGAATAAAATATTTTAAATACAAAAACAAACTTATTTTTCGAGGCGGTATAACAATACATTACAGCTAGCGCGTGGGCTTACATTGGCATCAGTTAATTCTGTTTTGATGGTTTGAGTGAATCAACGGCAGCAAATTCTATCTTCGAACTGGACGGCTAAGATCTTTTTCGCGTCACCGTCTCTTAATGTGACCTATGGTGGCGGACCAGTGGTAGATTGAAAAGGAGTAATACTTATTTTCTTAAAGTAGCATTGACCAATGACCATCTTCACAATTAACTGGGGGCGGGAAAATCAAGAGTAAAGTAAAATCATTAATACAAATATTGTTATTTATTGGATAAAAAATAGTTAGAGAATTAAAATTATATTTAATACTTGGGGTAATATTGAAAACTAAACAATTAATACTTACTTAAAATTCTCAAATAACTTATATTAAGGAACAAAAAAATTTCTCTAAAATGACTTATATTAAGGAACGGAGATAATAATAAATAGACCTGCGAATAAGACCACATGAAAATATAAAAAAATTATTGTGGAAAATAACAATTTCCTAAATTAATACCATTAGTAACTATTTATCTCATAATTAGTTTATTATTTAATTTTATTAATTATTTATTATCATTATTAAAATCACTTGATATTTCAAAAATAAATTACATATTACCATTTTTAATTTGATTAGGTATTAATCACCCTACTTGTTTAAAAATGACAAAATATAGTTGATGAGATTAAAATAATAGTCAGTGATAATAAATATAAAAGACATCCGTAGTGATAGTTTACAATAGTAATTATTATATTAATTAAAAATAAAATAAAAAATTATGTCAAATTTAAGTTTGAGTATACCTTAAGTCGATTCTAAAAAAATAAAAATTATATTTATATATTTCAAAATTGATAAATTAGTATAAATGAAATGACGTTAGTTTTTAAGATTTGGTGCAGGCAAACTCGTAAAGGTTTGATTGCACTTTGAAGCGTGTCTCACCAAACTTCTCGCCTATTTTTGTCACTCAGCTAAGATGAGTGCTGAGTGCTGTATTATACGTTTATTGAAAAGTCTCACATGCGTTGTCAATTCATTAGTATGCACACGCGTGCTACATGTACAAACTTGTATGAAATAAAATTTAAAAGATTAAGTAAAAAAAATAGAAATATATCACTTAGACATTTATCATAATATAATATTAAACTTAAATAAAATTATTATATGAGAGTCTTTCTAACTCAAGTACGATGATCTTTAAATATTTATTACATAATAATTAAATATTTATAAACATAAAAATTATTTATTAAATAATATCTCAGTCACTCAACAATTTTTCTTTTTCCTTTTTTTGAATCCTCTACGGGGCCTTGCTTGACAATTGAATTTATAGAGCCAAAATAGAGAAAAAAATATAGTCAAACATGGGATCAGGTTAGCATGAAGTTATTTTTTTGATAAATTGGTTAATTGGCCAATAAAATATTGACACACGTATAACTTCGCCTGCGTGTCAGTATTCTATTGGTCAATTGACCAACTTACCCAAAAATAAACTTCATACTAACCACTTTCGTCAAACATGGCACAAAAATTACCAAAATCCTGATGAAGGCCTTATATATATATATATATATATATATATAGATAGATAGATAGATAGATATATGTGTGTGTGTGTGTGTGTAGGCAGTATAGCTCCCGATTTTGCATAAGTAAATCATGTGAGGTCAATGATAATTTTATAAAATTTAAAAGACTAAATAAAAATTTATTTTAAAAAAAATTAAATAAGACAAAATAGTAATAAATCTAAAGTTGTATGGACAAAAAAGTAAAAAAATAAACGGCAAGCGTGTCACAAAATAACCAAGCCTCTATGAGTATTTTATAATATAGATATATGCTTGCTTCATTCTCAAATGAATAACTAAAAGTACAATTATTTTTGTCTCCAAAATAATGAGAGAAAGTACATAAAATAAAAATTAATCATGTCATCTAGCCAAGTACATTAGTATAACAAAATAAAATTACTTATTACTTTATAAATCTTGTAAGACTACTAACTAGAAATGTGAGATCCCAAATTTTACGAATAAATATTTAATTTTCTCAAAATATTTTTTTTCAAAATTTTGGTGTGGAGTTGAGATAACATAGTTATTAATATTATTATTTGCAATATTAATGATGTCTAAAAGTTTTGTTCGCCTAATTGCGCGCCAATAGGGATAAATCCTTACGGAAAGTTCTTCTTTCCGAGAGCGGCGCCCAGTGGATTAATAGTGTGAATAATAATAATGATGATGAAATTTTATTTTATTAGTATTATTAATGTAATAAAAAAGCATTTTTTTTTTATATAAAATGTAATACTTTTATAAAGTTATTCGCTTTATTAAATAATAATTAGAATATATTATATTTTATTACGCGTAGTGTTTGCATAGTGCTCTGCATCCGTTTTGCAGATAGTAAAATCTTTTTAAAAGTTATTTGTTTTATTAGATTATAAATAGAATAAATTATATTTTATTGTAAACCAAACGGACCGTCTGTTTAAAGTAAATTGATCCGGACCGTTCATGGATTAATTCTTATTCACCCATTCTTACATAAATGAAGCTCATTCCTTCATTATTTCTTACTTAATTCACTAAAACTCTAGAGAAAGCGTATAGAGAATTATTCTTCTATAATCTTGAAAGCATATTTCTTTAGCTGTAACGACCCCAAAATAGGTCCATTCCATCCAACCCATTTCGAGTCGCCAAATATACGGTATGTGAAAAACAACTACAACTTTATTACAACAATTGTCGTGCAAAATACAACAACACATATTTTGTGAGTTTTGATACCAATATATACCAAATGTAACTCTGGACACCAACTTGGATAACACGTCACCATGACACCTTACATAAAGGTACAATAAAAAAACCTGTTTTAGAAATTAGAATCTTTGGGAAGTGCTCAAGGAAACCTTCGTATAATGGGAGGCCATGCTTTTAGGTTATAGTAGATATCATATGGCCACGTAATTATCCTTGGTTGACCTAATAGACCCTAAAGAAAAACGAGAAGATTACTATCATATTCTTCCCAATGGCGAGTCTTCTCTCGATCTATCATTATCTCCACTGTCTCAAATTGAGAATTATACTTCAAACAAACACCAAGATCATATAGGTAGTGCTCAGTAAATATACTCAAAGAAGTGGATGAGCACAACCATGTCTTATGATAACACGAAGTTTGTATGTCATTAGACATCTTGTATGATAGTGACAAAACACCCTTCCAAAGTTCAGTTCGCCACACCTATTTAATTCACCAAAAATAACTATTAAATGATGTATAAAATACAACACACTAAAGCCCTCAATAAAATTATTTTCATACTCTTTAGGAGAACCTCAACAACTATAGACCACCGCTCTATTCCCTTGTTATCCGGGCCAACCCGCCTACACTTTTATTACCGAAAGGAATGTGAAACAAAAGGGTGAGCACAACTAGCTCAATAAAGAATATTATGACTAAAGATAAATAAATTATCAATAGTCTTCATCAAGAATGAATCGTAGATTTAGAACATATGGTAGATGATAAAACTTTTCAACCATAGTTGCGTGAATGAGCAATCCATTAAAGAGTCAAATAGACTATAAAATCTATTATCTTCTCCACGTTAAAAGTCCACCAACAATGTTTTATCCTCGTAACATCAATCAACAGCCTTTCCACAATCATATGAATAACTCATAATCATAATTGTGATTCTAAATTCCTCTTCTCATCCAGACTAAGATAATTTTCATCACTGTCTTTTACCGAAACATCAAATATCATGGTTATACCAAATCACAGCCTCGCTCATAATCATACTAATAAATTCATCTTTGCACCACGGGTCAAAGATATTCATCAACATATTCATCTTTACACTACAAAGCTAAAGATATTCAACAACAGTCATCTTTGCACACGAGCCAAAGATATTCATCAATAATTCATCTTTGCCCTACAAAGCAAAAGATATTCAACAACAGTCATCTTTGCATTACGAGCCAAAGATATTCATCAATAATTCATCTTTGCCCTACAAAGCAAAGATATTCAACAACAGTCATCTTTGCATTACGAGCCAAAGATATTCATCAATAATTCATCTTTGCACTACAAAGCTAAAGATATTCAACAACAAAGTCATCTTTGCACACGAAGAGCCAAAGATATTCATCAATAATTCATCTTTGCCCTACAAAGCAAAGATATTCAACAACAGTCATCTTTGCAGACACGAGCCAAAGATATTCATCAATAATTCATCTTTGCACTACAAAGATAAAGATATTCATATATACAAAGAAATACATAATCATTTCGTGAAGTTATATAACAATAATTATAACCATGTTGATCAATTCACCTTTGCACTTAAGTTAAAAATATTCAATTGTAAATTCAATGGTCATGATCATACCGATCAACAATTCAACTTTTTTCCCCATCGCCAAAGAGAAACCTATAGTCATGATCATACCAATAATCTACCCATCTTTACACTCAAGTCAAAGAGAATATCATCATTAGGTTTATAAAAATGTTATATATGATAATAAAATCAATATAATCAAAACATCTAGATTTAATCTCAAGAGTAATATTCATAAATCAACTATAATTTGGTAGAAAAAAAACCAATTTTTCGTGAATAAGACCTCGTATTCATACATAGTACCGTGATATACGCGTGCATAAGAACTCCTCGATACTAAAAGATAAAGTTTCATAATAAAATTCATATCCATATTTATAACACCTTAATCCAAATGTTATAAATCACTTAGAAATCTCATAATCTAATATTATTAATATTACAATAATATTTTAATCATTTCTAAAACTTATAAACAATTTAATTAAATTGTTTACACTTTACTAATTAATGCATTTAATCATCATAAAATGCCAAACTCATAAAATTTCATCACCAATAACTAAAACCCTCATCAAAAATCTGCATATACCTCATATATGATTCTCAAACCATAAAATCATATTTTCTAATTTTCTTACTTCACATAACATATTTAATTCATTTATTCATAACTAGTCCATTTTCATGAAAAATACCAAATCAGTTCCAAAAATATTTCTTTTCTGGGATTGATCAAAATATAGTCTCATATTGAATATATATTTTTCTCGAAATTTTAAAAATCATTTACTATTTTTCATATGGCCAAAACCATTGAATATTTAAACATTTATCATAAATTGTACTTTTATCCAAAAATTCCAAAATTCACAGAGTACATTGATATTATATAGATGTACTCCCAATAAAAATTTCATCAATTTTAGAGTTAACCACAAGGAGTTATAATAGTTACTTTTAAAATAGTCTTTTTTCATAAAATTCATAACTCTTAATCTATACATCCAAAAATCACCATTTTTGGACATAATCAATAAAACTCATCAAAATATCATTTCAAATTTTTCCAGAATTTTGAAGGTTCAGAAAAATTTCGAAACTAAAAACATAATAACCCTTAAAATCTCTTTTACTATCCCTTACCTCAAAAAAGAAAGATTTGATCGAATTGGAATAACGCCGAATCTAACTTGCACCGTATAGAAATACTCAAAGTATACTCACAAAATACTCACAAGAATATCGATAATATAGAGAGAGAAAACTTCAGCTTCTCGGTGTGATTTTCAATTCTAACCCAAGACCCTATTTATAGAAAACGCTTAGAACACCAAAGCAGTAAAATTTAATAAAATATTAATATAATTATACAAATTTTCCTTAGCCCACCTTTTGGTCAAAACACCAGCCACACATGTTAATGATGTCCAAAAAATACAAAAAACGTTTTCTTAATTAAAATAATTTAAACTCCCAAAATCAATTATTTTTGAACTTTGAACTTCAATAATTCATAATAAATAGCCCTTTCATCAGAAAATTCGAATCTCATGAGTTTTTATAGGAAATTCAATTCTCTACAACTTTGCAGAAGAAAGTTTTTCCAAATTCCAAATAGAAATTGACCGAAATCCACAAACGGGTGATTTTACAAGCTATAATCAAATTTCTACCAATAATGGGGTCCACCAACACACAAAACATGTGTTAAACATTTAATGCCACAAAATACTCTTCCTCCTCATATACTCATATATCCCACATTCATTGTAAAAATATCACCGTTAATATATTATTAAAATAATATATTTAAATGAATTATTTTATCAGAAAAAGATAAAATATTAATTTTCAACAATTGTCATTTTAAAAATTTTCTCCATCTATATCCACATAAAATCAATATTTTCCTCATCATATAAATCAATAATTAATTATTCACAAATAATATTACAGAATCACAATATTGACAACCAGGCAGTTCCCAGGAAAGAGGGGCTTTCCAATAAGAATTTCTTCTTACTGGCGCGCAATTAGATGACCAAACCTCTCCTTAGACAGAACTTTCTAGACATTGCCAATAATGTTATCTAATAATATTATTCAGATAATATGAATTATTGCTTCGATAATGAAAAATCATGTGTAATGACAATTATCAAACAACAATAATATAAAATATCAACGTAAAGAATTATTAACTCAATAAAATATAATATTGAACAAAGAATTACCGTAACCATTATCGAGTAATGCCTTCTTACGAAAAAAATTATCATGCTTCATGAATAGTACTCGTGAATAAGAACTCGTGAATAAGAACTCGTGAATAGAATAAGAACTCGTGAATAGTAACTCATGAATAGTAAATGAAAGAATGAATAAGAACTCATGAATAAGAACTGCTAATAATAAGAACTCATGAATAGTAATTATAAAAATTGAATACTTTTATTTCATAAAATTCGTGGTCTTACAATCTCCCTCCTTATGAAATTTCGTCCTCGAATTTACGCACTCGGTATTTCAAAGAGTTGAGAATACCTTGTTTTCATTTCAGATTCTATCTCCCCGCCATCATGATTTCTCCATCGCTCATCTCCCCGTATTTCAGAGATATCATTCTAGAATACGACTTCAAAACAAGGGTTAATTTAACAAATTAATATATCACATAATATCCCGATATTATGATCGACCAACAAATAAGCTTAGGTAGGACACACTAAATAGCAAGGATTTACTCATCTCTCCTCCTAGTTCTAATCCCGATCTCCGCTTGTAGATCATATCCCCAAGCTCGATACCAAATGTAACGACCCCAAAATAGGTCCATTCCATCCAACCCATTCTCGAGTCGCCAAATATATGGTACGTAAAAACAACTACAACTTTATTACAACAATTGTCGTGCAAAATACAACAACACATATTTTGTGAGTTTTGATACCAATATATACCAAATGTAACTCGACACCAACTTGGATAACACGTCACCATGACACCTTACATAAAGGTATAAATAAAAACCTGCTTTTAGAAATTAGAATCTTTGGGAAGTGCTCAGAAACCTTCGTATACGGGAGGCCATGCTTTTAGGTTATGGTAGATATCATATGGCCACGTAATTATCCTTGGTTGATCTAATAGACCCCAAAGAAAAACGAGAAGATTACTATCATATTCTTCCCAATGGCGTAGTCTTCTCGATTTATCATTATCTCCACTCGTCTCAAATTGAGAATTATACTTCAAACAAACACCAAGATCATATAGTAGTGCTCGTAAATATACTCAAAGAAGTGGATGAGCACAACCATGTCTTATGATAACACGAAGTTTGTATGTCATTAGACATCTTGTATGATAGTGACAAAACACCTTCCAAAGTTGGGTTCGCTTTCACCCTATTTAATTCACCAAAATAACTATTAAATGATGTATAAAATACAACACACTAAAGCCCTCAATAAAATTATTTTCATACTCTTTAGGAGAACCTCAACAACTATAGACCACCATTCTATTCCCTTGTTATCTCCCGGCCAACCCAGCCTACACTTTTATTACCCGAAAGGAATTGTGAAACAAAAGGGTGAGCACAACTAGCTCAAGAAGAATATTATGACTAAAGATAAATAAATTATCAATAGTCTTCATCAAGAATAAATCGTAGATTTAGAACATATGGTAGATGATAAAACTTTTCAACCATAGTTGCATAATTGAACGAAAGCAATCCATTAAAAGAGTCAAATAGACTATAAAAGTCTATTATCTTTCCACGTTAAAAGTCCACCAACAATGTTTTATCCTCGTAACATCAATCAACAGCCTTTTCCACAATCATATGAATAACTCATAATCATAATTGTGATTCTAAATTCCTCTTCTCATCCGAGACGAAGATAATTTTCATCACCGTCTTTACCGAAACATCAAATATCATGGTTATACCAAATCACAGTTCTCGCTCATAATCATACTAATAAATTCATCTTTGCACCACACGGGTCAAAGATATTCATCAACAGATTCATCTTTACACTACAAAGCTAAAGATATTCAACAACAGTCATCTTTGCATTACATTGAGCCAAAGATATTCATCAATAATTCATCTTTGCCAAAGATACAAAGCAAAGATATTCAACACAAAGTCATCTTTGCAGACACGAGCCAAAGATATTCATCAATAATTCAATTCATCTTTTGCACCACAACAAAGCAAAGATATTCAACAATGTGTCATCTTTGCATTACGAGCCAAAGATATTCATCAATAATTCATCTTGCATTCATGTGCCAAAGATATTCAACAACAAAGTCATCTTTGCATTACGAGCCAAAGATATTCATCAATAATTCATCTTTGCACTACAAAGCAAAGATATTCAACAACAGTCATCATTTGGTCATCTTTGCAAGACGAGCCAAAGATATTCATCAATAATTCATCTTTGCACTACAAAGCTAAAGATATTCATAGTCATACAACGAGCCAAAGATATTCATATATCAAAGAAATAATAATCATTTCGGAAGTTATATAACAATAATTATAACCATGTTGATCAATTCACCTTTTCAGACTTAAGTTAAAAATATTCAATTGTAAATTCAATGGTCATGATCATACCAGGTCAACAATTCAACTTTTTCCCCCATCGCCAAAGAGAACCCTATGGTCATGATCATACCAATAATCTACCCATCTTTACACTCAAGTAAAAGAGAATATCATCATTAGGTTTATAAAAATGTTATATATGATAATAAAAATCAATATAATCAAAACATCTAGATTTAATCTCAAGAGTAATATTCATAAATCAACTATAATTTGGTTAGAAAAAAAACCAATTTTTCGTGAATAAGACTCGTATTCATACATAGTACCGTGATAATGCGTAATAAGAACCTCGACACAAAAAGATAAAGTTTCATAATAAAATTCATATCCATATTTATAACACCTTAATCCAAATGTTATAAATCACTTAGAAATCTCATAATCTAATATTATTAATATTATAATAATATTTTAATCATTTCTAAACTTATAAACAATTTAATTAAATTGTTTACACTTTTACTAATTAATGCATTTAATCATCATAAAATGCCAAACTCATAAAATTTCATCACCAATAACCAAAACCCTCATCAAAAATCTGCATATACCTCATATATGATTCTCAAACCATAAAATCATATTTTCTAATTTTCTTACTTCACATAACATATTTAATTCATTTATTCATAACTAGTCCATTTTCATGAAAAATACCAAATCAGTTCCAAAAATATTTTTTTTCTGGGATTGATCAAAATATAGTCTCATATTGAACATATATTTTCTCAGAAATTTTAAAATTCATTTACTATTTTTTCATATGGCCAAAAACCACTTGAATATTTAAACATTTATCATAAATTGTACTTTTATCCAAAAATTCCAAAATTAATAGAGTATACTGATATTATATAGATGTACTCCCAATAAAAATTTCATCAATTTTAGAGTTAACCACAAGGAGTTATAAATAGTTACTTTTAAAATAGTCTTTTTCGTAAAATTCATAACTCTTAATCTATACATCCAAAAATCACCATTTTGGACACAATCAATAAAACTCATCAAAATATCATTTCAAATTTTTCCAGAATTTTGAAGGTTCAGAAAAATTTCGAAACTAAAAACATAATAACCTTTAAAATCCCTTTACTATCCCTTACCTCAAAAGAGCAGATCTTTGACCGAATAATACCGAATCTAACTTGCTTGCAGAGATAGAAATACTCAAAGTATACTCACAAAATACTCACAAGAATATCGATAATATAGAGAGAGAAACTTCAGTTTACGGTGTGATTTTCAATTCTAACCTAAAGACCCTATTTATAGAAAAACTTAGAACACCAAAGCGTAAAATTTAATAAAATATTAATATAATTATACAAATTTTCCTTAGCCCACCTTTTGGTCAAAACACCAGCCACACATGTTAATGATGTCCAAAAAAACAAAAAACGTTTTTCTTATTAAAAATAATTTAAACTCCCAAAATCAATTATTTTGAACTTCTAACTTCAATAATTCATAATAAATAGCCCTTTCATCAGAAAATTCGAATCTCGTGAGTTTTTATAGGAAATTCAATTCTCTACAACTTTGCAGAAGAAAGTTTTTCCAAATTCCAAATAAAAATTGACCGAAATCCACAAACGGGCGATTTTACAGGCTATAATCAAATTTCAGTCAATAATTGGGTCCACCAACACACAAAACATGTGTTAAACATTTAATGCCACAAAAATACTCTTCCTCCTCATATACTCATATATCCCACATTCATTGTAAAAATATCACCGTTAATATATTATTAAAATAATATATTTAAATGAATTATTTTATCAGAAAAAGATAAAATATTAATTTTCAACAATTGTCATTTTAAAAATTTTCTCCATCTATATCCACATAAAATCAATATTTTTCTCATCATATAAATCAATAATTAATTATTCACAAATAATATTACATAATCACAATATTGACAACTGTGCAGCTCCTCAGAAAGAGGGCTTTCAATAAGAATTTCTTCTCATCGCGTAGCGCAATTAGATGACCAAACCTCTCCTTAGATGTAACTTTCTAGACATTGCCAATAATGTTATCTAATAATATTATTCAGATAATATGAATTATTGTTCGATAATGGAAAATATCGTGTAATGACAATTATCAAACAACAATAATATAAAATATCAACGTAGCAATTATTAATCAATAAAATATAATATTGAGCAAAGAATTATCGTAACCATTATCGAGTAATGCCTTCACAAAAAAAAAAAAATTATCATGCTTGAATAGAATAGTACTCGTGAATAGTAACTCGTGAATAAGAATAGTAATCAAGAATAAGAAAAGAATCGTGAATAAGTAACTTAATGAATAGTAACAAGAATGAATAAGAACTCATGAATAAGTAACTCATGAATAAGTAAAGAACTCATAATAGTAATTATAAAAAATTGAATACTTTTATTTCATAAAAATCGGGGTCTTACAATCTCCCCTCCTTATGAAATTTCGTCCCAAATTTACGTGCACTGTATTTCAAAGAGTTGAGAATACCTTGTTTTCATTTCGATTCTATCTCCCCGTCATCATGATTTCTCCATTGCTCATCTCCCGTATTTTGAGATATCATTCTAGAATACAACACTTCAAAACAAGGGTTAATTTAACAAATTAATATATCACATAATATCCCGATATTATGATCGACCAACAAATAAGCTTAGGTAGACACACTAGCGAAGGATTTACTCATCTCTCCTCCTAGTTCTAATCCCGATCTCCGCCAGAGATCATATCCCCAAGCTCGATACCAAATGTAACGACCCCAAAATAGGTCCATTCCATCCAACCCATTTCGAGTCGCCAAATATATGGTACGTAAAAACAACTACAACTTTATTACAACAATTGTCGTGCAAAAAATACAACAACACATATTTTGTGAGTTTTGATACCAATATATACCAAATGTAACTCTCGACACCAACTTGGATAACACTCACCATGACACCTTATATAAAGGTACAAATACCAAAAACTGCTTTTAGAAATTAGAATCTTTGGGAAGTGCTCAAGGAAACCTTCGTACATGGGAGGCCATGCTTTTAGGTTATGGTAGATATCATATGGCCACGTAATTATCCTGGTCAATCTAATAGACCCCAAAGAAAAACGAGAAGATTACTATCATATTCTTCCCAATGGCGAGTCTTCTTCGATCTATCATTATCTCCACTCGCCTCAAATTGAGAATTATACTTCAAACAAACACCAAGATCATATAGTAGTGCTCAGAATATACTCAAAGAAGTGGATGAGCACAACCATGTCTTATGATAACACGAGTTTGTATGTCATTAGACATCTTGTATGATAGTGACAAAACACCTTCCAAAGTTGGGTTCGCACTCACCCTATTTAATTCACCAAAATAACTATTAAATGATGTATAAAATACAACACACTAAAGCCCTCAATAAAATTATTTTCATACTCTTTAGGGAGAACCTCAACAACTATAGACCACCGCTCTATTCCCTTGTTATCCCCGGCCAACCCAAATGGCTACACTTTTATTAACGAAAGGAATTGTGAAACAAAAGGGTGAGACAACAACTAGCTCAAGAAGAATATTATGACTAAAGATAAATAAATTATCAATAGTCTTCATCAAGAATAAATCGTAGATTTAGAACATATGGTAGATGATAAAACTTTTCAACCATAGTTGCAGTGAACGAGCAATCCATTAAAAGAGTCAAATAGACTATAAAGTCTATTATCTTTCCACGTTAAAAGTCCACCAACAATGTTTTATCCTCGTAACATCAATCAACAGTTCCTTTCCACAATCATATGAATAACTCATAATCATAATTGTGATTCTAAATTCTCTCTTCTCATCCGGACGTAAGATAATTTTCATCATTGTCTTTACCGAAACATCAAATATCATGGTTATACCAAATCACAGCCCTGCTCATAATCATACTAATAAATTCATCTTTGCACCACGGGTCAAAGATATTCATCAACAGATATTTCATCTTTACACTACAAAGCTAAAGATATTCAACAACAGTCATCTTTTGCATTACGAGCCAAAGATATTCATCAATAATTCATCTTTGCCCTACAAAGCAAAGATATTTCAACAAGTCATCTTTGCATTACGAGCCAAAGATATTCATCAATAATTCATCTTTGCACCTACAAAATTAAAGATATTCAACAACAGTCATCTTTGCATTACGAGCCAAAGATATTCATCAATAATTCATCTTTTTTCTACAAAGCAAAAAGATATTCAACAACAGTCATCTTTGCATCTTTGCAGTACGAGCCAAAGATATTCATCAATAATTCATCTTTGCACTACAAAGCAAAGATATTCAACAACAAGTCATCTTTGCACAAGACGAGCCAAAGATATTCATCAATAATTCATCTTTGCACTACAAAGCAAAGATATTCAACAAAGTCATCTTTCACAACAACGAGCCAAAGATATTCATATATCAAAGAAATACATAATCATCTCGAAGTTATATAACAATAATTATAACCATGTTGATCAATTCACCTTTCAGCACTTAAGTTAAAAATATTCAATTGTAAATTCAATGGTCATGATCATACAAACCACAATTCAACTTTTTCCCCATCGCCAAAGAGAACCTATGGTCATGATCATACCAATAATCTACCCATCTTTACACTCAAGTCAAAGAGAATATCATCATTAGGGTTATAAGATGTTATATATGATAATAAAATCAATATAATCAAAACATCTAGATTTAATCTCAAGAGTAATATTCATAAATCAACTATAATTTGGTAGAGAAAAAGAAACCAATTTTTCGTGAATAATACTTCAGATTCATACATAGTCCCGTATACGCATAAGTAAGAACTCCTCGATATCTAAAAAAGATAAAGTTTCATAATAAAATTCATATCCATATTTATAACACCTTAATCCAAATGTTATAAATCACTTAGAAATCTCATAATCTAATATTATTAATATTATAATAATATTTTAATCATTTCTAAAACTTATAAACAATTTAATTAAATTGTTTACACTTTACTAATTAATGCATTTAATCATCATAAAATGCCAAACTCATAAAATTTCATCACCAATAACTAAAACCCTCATCAAAAATCTGCATATACCTCATATATGATTCTCAAACCATAAAATCATATTTTCTAATTTTCTTACTTCACATAACATATTTAACTCATTTATTCATAACTAGTCCATTTTCATGAAAAATACCAAATCAGTTCCAAAAATATTTCTTTTTCTGGGATTGATCAAAATATAGTCTCTATATTGAATATATATTTTTCTCAGAAATTTTAAAAATCATTTACTATTTTTCATATGGCCAAAACCACTGAATATTTAAACATTTATCATAAATTGTACTTTTATCCAAAAATTCCAAAATTCACAGAGTACACTGATATTATATAGATGTACTCCCAATAAAAATTTCATCAATTTTAGAGTTAACCACAAGGAGTTATAAGCGGTTACTTTTAAAATAGTCTTTTTTCTCGTAAAATTCATAACTCTTAATCTATACATCCAAAAATCACCATTTTGGACATAATCAATAAAACTCATCAAAATATCATTTCAAATTTTTCCAGAATTTTGAAGGTTCAGAAAAATTTCGAAACTAAAAACATAATAACCCTTAAAATCCCTTTACTATATCCTTACCTCAAAAAAAAAGATTTGACCGAATAATATTTGAACTAACTTTGCACCGTAGAAATAGAAATACTCAAAGTATACTCACAAGAATACGCTCACAAGAATATATATATCAGAAATAGAGAGAAAACTTCAGTTTTCGGTGTGATTTTCAATTCTAACCCAAGCACCCTATTTATAGGAAAACGCTTAGAACACCAAAGGTAAAATTTAATATAATATTAATATAATTATACAAATTTTCCTTAGCCCACCTTTTGGTCAAAACACCAGCCACACATGTTAATGATGTCCAAAAAATACAAAAAACGTTTTTCTTAACAAAAATAATTTAAACTCCCAAAAATCAATTATTTGAACTTGAACTTCAATAATTCATAATAAATAGCCCTTTCATCAGAAAATTCGAATCTCATGAGTTTTTATAGGAAATTCAATTTCTACAACTTTGCAGAAGAAAGTTTTTCCAAATTCCAAATAAAAATTGACCGAAATCCACAAACGGGCGATTTTATGTGCTATAATCAAATTTCTCATTAATAATTGGGTCCACCACACACACAAAACATGTGTTAAACATTTAATGCCACAAAAACTCTTCCTCCTCATATACTCATATATCCCACATTCATTGTAAAAATATCACCGTTAATATATTATTAAAATAATATATTTAAATGAATTATTTTATCGAAAAAGATAAAATATTAATTTTCAACAATTGTCATTTTAAAAATTTTCTCCATCTATATCCACATAAAATCAATATTTTCCTCATCATATAAATCAATAATTAATTATTCACAAATAATATTACATAATCACAATATTGACAACCAGCAGCGGCTCAGGAAGAGAGGGCTTTCAATAAGAATTTCTCTCACTGGCGCAATTAATTAGTGACCAAACCTCTCCTGTATGTAACTTTCTAGACATTGCCAATAATGTTATCTAATAATATTATTCAGATAATATGAATTATTGCTTCGATAATGGAAAATATCGTGTAATGACAATTATGAAACAACAATAATATAAAATATCAACGTAGCAATTATTAAATCAATAAAATATAATATTGAATAAAGAATTATCGTAACCATTATCGAGTAATGCCTTCACTTAAAAAAAAAATTATCATGCTTCATGAATAGTACTCGTGAATAGTAACTCGTGAATAGTAATCGTGAATAGTAACTCATGAATAGTAACTCGTGAATAAGAACTCATGAATATAACTCATGAATAGTAACTCGTGAATAGTAACTCATGAATAGTAACTCATGAATAGTAACTCATGAATAGTAATTATAAAAATTTGAATACTTTTATTTCATAAAATTCGGGGTCTTACAATCTCCCCTCCTTATGAAATTTCGTCCCCAAATTTACGTACACTGTATTTCAAAGAGTTGAGAATACCTTGTTTTCATTTCAGATTCTATCTCCCCTGTCATCATGATTTCTCCATTGCTCATCTCCTGTATTTCAGATATCATTCTAGAATACAACTTCAAAACAAGGGTTAATTTAACAAATTAACATATCACATAATATCCCGATATTACGACCGACCAACAAATAAGCTTAGGTAGGACACACTAGCGAAGGATTTACTCATCTCTCCTCCTAGTTCTAATCCCGATCTCCGCCAGAGATCATATCCCCAAGCTCGATACCAAATGTAATTTAACCCCAAAATAGGTCCATTCCATCCAACCCATTCTCGAGTCGCCAAATATATGGTACGTAAAAACAACTACAACTTTATTACAACAATTGTCGTGCAAAATACAACAACACATATTTTGTGAGTTTTGATACCAATATATACCAAATGTAACTCGACACCAACTTGGATAACACGTCACCATGACACCTTACATAAAGGTACAAATAAAAACCTATTTTAGAAATTAGAATCTTTGGGAAGTGCTCAAGGAAACCTTCATACATGGGAGGCCATGCTTTTAGGTTATGGTAGATATCATATGGCCACGTAATTATCCTTGGTCAATCTAATAGACCCCAAAGAAAAAACGAGAAGATTACTATCATATTCTTCCCAATGGCGTAGTCTTCTCTTGATCTATCATTATCTCCCTGCCTCAAATTGAGAATTATACTTCAAACAAACACCAAGATCATATAGTAGTGCTCAGTAAATATACTCAAGCAAGTGGATGAGCACAACCATGTCTTATGATAACACGAAGTTCAGTATGTCATTAGACATCTTGTATGATAGTGACAAAACACCCTTCCAAAGTTGGGTTCGCTTTCACCCTATTTAATTCACCAAAATAACTATTAAATGATGTATAAAATACAACACACTAAAGCCCTCAATAAAATTATTTTCATACTCTTTAGGAGAACCTCAACAACTATAGACCACCATTCTATTCCCTTGTTATCCCCTTCAACCCAGCCTACACTTTTATTACTCGAAAGGAATCAGGAAACAAAAGGGTGAGCACAACTAGCTCAATAAAGAATATTATGACTAAAGATAAATAAATTATCAATAGTCTTCATCAAGAATAAATCGTAGATTTAGAACATATGGTAGATGATAAAACTTTTCAACCATAGTTGCATAAATGAACGAGCAATCCATTAAAAGAGTCAAATAGACTATAAAGTCTATATCTTCTCCACGTTAAAAGTCCACCAACAATGTTTTATCCTCGTAACATCAATCAACAGTTCCTTTCCACAATCATATGAATAACTCATAATCATAATTGTGATTCTAAAATTCCTCTTCTCATCCAGAATTTTAAGATAATTTTCATCAATTGTCTTTACTCGAAACATCAAATATCATGGTTATACCAAATCACAGCCTTCTGCTCATAATCATACTAATAAATTCATCATTTGCACCACGGGTCAAAGATATTCATCAACAGATTCATCTTTACACTACCAAAAAGCAAAGATATTCAACAACAAGTCATCTTTGCATTACGAGCCAAAGATATTCATCAATAATTCATCTTTGCCCTACAAAGCAAAGATATTCAACAACAGTCATCTTTGCATTACGAGCCAAAGATATTCATCAATAATTCATCTTTGCACCTACAAAGCTAAAGATATTCAACAACAAAGATATTCAACAAAGATCATTCAAGGCGATATTCAACAATGTGTCATTTTGCATTACGAGCCAAAGATATTCATCAATAATTCATCTTTGCACTACAAAGCAAAGATATTCAACAACAGTCATCTTTGCACACGAGCCAAAGATATTCATCAATAATTCATCTTCAGCACTACAAAGCCAAAGATATTCAACAACAGTCATCTTTGCAAAGACGAGCCAAAGATATTCATCAATAATTCATCACAAAGCAAAGATATTCAAAGATATTCAACAGTCATCTTTGTACAACGAGCCAAAGATATTCATATATCAAAGAAATACATAATCATCTCAAAGAAGTTATATAACAATAATTATAACCATGTTGATCAATTCACCTTTGCACTTAAGTTAAAAATATTCAATTGTAAATTCAATGGTCATCATATCATACTACCACAATTCAACTTTTTCCCCATCGCCAAAGAGAACCCTGGTCATGATCATACCAATAATCTACCCATCTTTACACTCAAGTCAAAAAGAGAATATCATCATTAGGGTTATAAGAATGTTATATATATAAAATAATATAATCAAAACATCTAGATTTAATCTCAAGAGTAATATTCATAAATCAACTATAATTTGTTAGAAAAGAAACCAATTTTTCGTGAATAGTACTCGTGATTCATACATAGTCAGAGTACACGTGCGTATAAAAACTCGATACGAAAAGATAAAGTTTCATAATAAAATTCATATCCATATTTATAACACCTTAATCCAAATGTTATAAATCACTTAGAAATCTCATAATCTAATATTATTAATATTATAATAATATTTTAATCATTTCTAAAACTTATAAACAATTTAATTAAATTGTTTACACTTTACTAATTAATGCATTTAATCATCATAAAATGCCAAACTCATAAAATTTCATCACCAATAACTAAAACCCTCATCAAAAAATCTGATATACCTCATATATGATTCTCAAACCATAAAATCATATTTTCTAATTTTCTTACTTCACATAACATATTTAACTCATTTATTCATAACTAGTCCATTTTCATGAAAAATACCAAATCAGTTCCAAAAATATTTCTTTTCTGGGATTGATCAAAATATAGTCTCATATTGAACATATATTTTTCTCAGAATTTTAAAAATCATTTACTATTTTTCATATGGCCAAAACCCACCGAATATTTAAACATTTATCATAAATTGTACTTTTATCCAAAATTCCAAAATTCACAGAGTACACTGATATTATATAGATGTACTCCCAATAAAAATTTCATCAATTTTAGAGTTAACCACAAGGAGTTATAAGCGGTTACTTTTTAAAATAGTCTTTTCCGTAAAATTCATAACTCTTAATCTATACATCCAAAAATCACCATTTTGGACACAATCAATAAAACTCATCAAAATATCATTTCAAATTTTTCCAGAATTTTGAAGGTTCAGAAAATTTTTGAAACTAAAAACATAATAACCCTTAAAATCCTTTACTATCCCTTACCTCAAAAGAAAGAAGATTTTGACATTGGAATAACGCCGAACTAATAACTTGCAATCAGTATAGAAATACTCAAAGTATATACTCAAAAGAACACGAATCAATATATCGAGAGAAATAGAGAGAAAACTTCAGTTTCGGTGTGATTTTCAATTCTAACCCAAGACCCTATTATATATAGAAAACGCTTAGAACACCAAAGCGTAAAATTTAATATAATATTAATATAATTATACAAATTTTCCTTAGCCCACCTTTTGGTCAAAACACCAGCCACACATGTTAATGATGTCCAAAAAAATACAAAAACGTTTTTCTTAACAAAAATAATTTAAACTCCCAAAAATCAATTATTTTGAGCTTCTAACTTCAATAATTCATAATAAATAGCCCTTTCATCAGAAAATTCGAATCTCATGAGTTTTTATAGGAAATTCAATTCTCTACAACTTTGCAGAAGAAAGTTTTTCCAAATTCCAAACAAAAAATTGACCGAAATCCACAAACAAGGCGATTTTATGTGCTATAATCAAATTTTTGGCCAATAATTGGTCCACCAACACACAAAAACATGTGTTAAACATTTAATGCCACAAAATACTCTTCCTCCTCATATACTCATATATTCCACATTCATTGTAAAAAAAATATCACCGTTAATATATTATTAAAATAATATATTTAAATGAATTATTTTATCGTAAAAAGATAAAATATTAATTTTCAACAATTGTCATTTTAAAATTTTCTCCATCTATATCCACATAAAATCAATATTTTCCTCATCATATAAATCAATAATTAATTATTCACAAATAATATTACATAATCACAATATTGACAACCGTGCAGCCTCAGAAAGAGGGGCTTTCAATAAGAATTTCTTCTTTTCTGCTTGCCAATTGATTAGGTGACCAAACCTCTCCTTAGACAGTAACTTTCTAGACATTGCCAATAATGTTATCTAATAATATTATTCAGATAATATGAATTATTGCTTCGATAATGGAAAAAATATCTTTGTGTAATGACAATTATCAAAAACAATAATATAAAATATCAACGTAGCAATTATTAAATCAATAAAATATAATATTGAATAAAGAATTATCGTAATAATTATCGAGTAATGCCTTCACGAAAAAAAAATTATCATGCTTCATGAATAGTACTCGTGAATAGTAACTCGTGAATAGTAACTCGTGAATGAAAGAACTCGTGAATAAGAACTTCGTGAATAAGAACTTCGAATGAATAGAACTCATGAATAAGAACTCATGAATAGTAACTCATGAATAGTAACTCATGAATAGTAATTATAAAAATTGAATACTTTTATTTCATAAAATTTCGGTCTTCATAATCTCCTCCTTATGAAATTTCGTCCCCAAAATTTACGCACTGGTATTTCAAAGAGTTGAGAATACCTTGTTTTCATTTCAGATTCTATCTCCCCGTCATCATGATTTCTCCATTGCTCATCTCCCCGTATTTTCAGATATCATTCTAGAACATGACTTCAAAACAAGGGTTAATTTAACAAATTAATATATCACATAATATCCCGATATTATGACCGACCAACAAATAAGCTTAGGTAGGACACACTAGCGAAGGATTTACTCATCTCTCCCTCCTAGTTCTAATCCCGATCTCCGCCAGAGATCATATCCCCAAGCTCGATACTCAAAATGTAACTAACCCCAAAATAGGTCCATTCCATCCAACCCATTCGAGTCGCCAAATATATGGTACGTAAAAACAACTACAACTTTATTACAACAATTGTCGTGCAAAATACAACAACACATATTTTGTGAGTTTTGATACCAATATATACCAAATGTAACTCGACACCAACTTGGATAACACGTCACCATGACACCTTATATAAAGGTACACACAAAACCTGCTTTTAGAAATTAGAATCTTTGGGAAGTGCTCAAGGAAACCTTCGTATATGGGAGGCCATGCTTTTAGGTTATGGTAGATATCATATGGCCACGTAATTATCCTTGGTCAACCTAATAGACCCCAAAGAAAAACGAGAAGATTACTATCATATTCTTCCCAATGGAGTCTTCTTCTCGATCTATCATTATCTCCACTGCCTCAAATTGAGAATTATACTTCAAACAAACACCAAGATCATATAGGTAGTGCTCAGAATATACTCAAAGAAGTGGATGAGCACAACCATGTCTTATGATAACACGAGTTTCAGTATGTCATTAGACATCTTGTATGATAGTGACAAAACACCCTTCCAAAGTTGGGTTCGCTTTCACCCTATTTAATTCACCAAAAATAACTATTAAATGATGTATAAAATACAACACACTAAAGCCCTCAATAAAATTATTTTCATACTCTTTAGGAGAACCTCAACAACTATAGACCACCATTCTATTCCTTGTTATCCCCGCTCAACCCAAATGCCTACACTTTTATTACCCGAAAGGAATTGTGAAAAAAAAGGGTGAGCACAACTAGCTCAAGAAAGAATATTATGACTAAAGATAAATAAATTATCAATAGTCTTCATCAAGAATAAATCGTAGATTTAGAAGAATATATGGTAGATGATAAAACTTTTCAACCATAGTCATAAGTGAACGAGCAATCCATTAAAAAAGAGTCAAATAGACTATAAAGTCTATTATCTTCCACGTTAAAAGTCCACCAACAATGTTTTATCCTCGTAACATCAATCAACAGCCTTTCCACAATCATATGAATAACTCATAATCATAATTGTGATTCTAAATTCTCTCTTCTCATCCAGATTTAAGATAATTTTCATCACCGCCTTTTACCTCAAACATCAAATATCATGGTTATACCAAATCACAGCCTCTGCTCATAATCATACTAATAAATTCATCTTTGCACCACGGGTCAAAGATATTCATCAACAGTTCATCTTTACACTACAAAGCTAAAGATATTCAACAAATGTGTCATCTTTGCATTCACGAGCCAAAGATATTCATCAATAATTCATCTTTGCCCTACAAAGCAAAGATATTCAACAACAGTCATCTTTGCATTACGAGCCAAAGATATTCATCAATAATTCATCTTGCACACTACAAAGATAAAAAGATATTCAACAACAGTCATCTTTGCATTACGAGCCAAAGATATTCATCAATAATTCATCTTTGCACTACAAAGCTAAAAGATATTCAACAACAAGTCATCATCTCAGCATTACGAGCCAAAGATATTCATCAATAATTCATCTTTGCACTACAAAGCAAAGATATTCAACAACAGTCATCTTCACTCACAAAGCTAAAGATATTCAACAAAAGACGAGCCAAAGATATTCATCAATAATTCATCTTTTGCACTACAAAGCAAAGATATTCAACAACAGTCATCTTTGTACAACGAGCCAAAGATATTCATATATCAAAAGAAATACATAATCATCTCGAAGTTATATAACAATAATTATAACCATGTTGATCAATTCACTTTGCACTTAAGTTAAAAATATTCAATTGTAAATTCAATGGTCATGATCATACAAATACCACAATTCAACTTTTTCCCCATCGCCAAAGAGAACCCTGGTCATGATCATACCAATAATCTACCCATCTTTACACTCAAGTCAAAGAGAATATCATCATTAGGGTTATAAGAATGTTATATATATAAAATAATATAATCAAAACATCTAGATTTAATCTCAAGAGTAATATTCATAAATCAACTATAATTTGGTTAGAAAAAGAAACCAATTTTTCGTGAATAAGACTCAGATTCATACATATAGTCCCGAGATACGCGTATAAGAACTCCTCGATACTAAAAGATAAAGTTTCATAATAAAATTCATATCCATATTTATAACACCTTAATCCAAATGTTATAAATCACTTAGAAATCTCATAATCTAATATTATTAATATTATAATAATATTTTAATCATTTCTAAAACTTATAAACAATTTAATTAAATTGTTTACACTTTACTAATTAATGCATTTAATCATCATAAAATGCCAAACTCATAAAATTTCATCACCAATAACTAAAACCCTCATCAAAAATCTGCATATATACCTCATATATGATTCTCAAACCATAAAATCATATTTTCTAATTTTCTTACTTCACATAACATATTTAACTCATTTATTCATAACTAGTCCATTTTCATGAAAAATACCAAATCAGTTCCAAAAATATTTCTTTTTCTGGGATTGATCAAAATATAGTCTCATATTGAATATATATTTTTCTCGAATTTTTAAAAATCATTTACTATTTTTCATATGGCCAAAACCACTGAATATTTAAACATTTATCATAAATTGTACTTTTATCCAAAAATTCCAAAATTCACAGAGTACACTGATATTATATAGATGTACTCCCAATAAAAATTTCATCAATTTTAGAGTTAACCACAAGGAGTTATAAGTTGTTACTTTTAAAATAGTCTTTTCCCGTAAAATTCTTAACTCTTAATCTATACATCCAAAAATCACCATTTTGGACATAATCAATAAAACTCATCAAAATATCATTTCAAATTTTTCCAGAATTTTGAAGGTTCAGAAAAATTTCGAAACTAAAAACATAATAACCCTTAAAATCCTTTACTATCCCTTACCTCAAAAGAAAAAGATTTCGATTTGGAATAATAACCGAATCTAACTTGCAATCAGATAGAAATACTCAAAGTATACTCACAAAATACTCACAATATATATCGATAATATAGAGAGAGAAACTTCATTTTACGGTGTGATTTTCAATTCTAACCCAAGACCCTATTTATAGAAAACGCTAGAACACCAAAAGCAGTAAAATTTAATATAATATTAATATAATTATACAAATTTTCCTTAGCCCACCTTTTGGTCAAAACACCAGCCACACATGTTAATGATGTCCAAAAAATACAAAAAACGTTTTTCTTAACAAAAATAATTTAAACTCCCAAAAATCAATTATTTTGAAGCTTCTAACTTCAATAATTCATAATAAATAGCCCTTTCATCAGAAAATTCGAATCTCATGAGTTTTTATAGGAAATTCAATTTCTACAACTTTGCAGAAGAAAGTTTTTCCAAATTCCAAATAAAATTGACCGAAATCCACAAACGGGCGATTTTTATGTTTATAATCAAATTTCGGCCAATAAATGGGTCCACCAACACACAAAACATGTGTTAAACATTTAATGCCACAAAATACTCTTCCTCCTCATATACTCATATATTCCACATTCATTGTAAAATATCACCATTAATATATTATTAAAATAATATATTTAAATGAATTATTTTATCGTAAAAAGATAAAATATTAATTTTCAACAATTGTCATTTTAAAAATTTTCTCCATCTATATCCACATAAAATCAATATTTTCCTCATCATATAAATCAATAATTAATTATTCACAAATAATATTACATAATCACAATATTGACAAACTGTGCGCTCTCAGGAAAGAGGGGCTTTCCAATAAGATTTTTCTTCATCTTGGCGCTTGCAATTAGATGACCAAACCTCTCCTTAGATGTAACTTTCTAGACATTGCCAATAATGTTATCCAATAATATTATTCAGATAATATGAATTATTGCTTCGATAATGAAAAATATCGTGTAATGACAATTATGAAACAACAATAATATAAAATATCAACGTAGCAATTATTAAATCAATAAAATATAATATTGAATAAAGAATTATCGTAATAATTATCGAGTAATGCCTTCTTTAAAAAAAAAAATTATCATGCTTCATGAATAGTACTCGTGAATAGTAACTCGTGAATAGTAACTCGTGAATAAGAACTAAGAATAGTAACTCGTGAATAAGAACTCATGAATAGTAACTCATGAATAAGAACTCGTGAATAAGAAACTCATGAATAGTAACTCATGAATAGTAATTATAAAAATTGAATACTTTTATTTCATAAAATTCGGGTCTTACAAGTTTTCATTTCGATTCTATCTCCCCCGTCATCATGATTTCTCCATTGCTCATCTCCCGTATTTGGATATCATTCTAGAATACAACTTCAAAACAAGGGTTAATTTAACAAATTAATATATCACATAATATCCCGATATTACGACCGACCAACAAATAAGCTTAGGTAGAGACACACTAAAGGAAGGATTTACTCATCTCTCCTCCTAGTTCTAATCCCGATCTCGCCAGAGATCATATCCCCAAGCTCGATACCAAATGTAACGACCCCAAAATAGGTCCATTCCATCCAACCCATTCTCGAGTCGCCAAATATATGGTACGGAAAACAACTACAACTTTATTACAACAATTGTCGTGCAAAATACAACAACACATATTTTGTGAGTTTTGATACCAATATATACCAAATGTAACTCGACACCAACTGGATAACACGTCACCATGACACCTTATATAAAGGTACATAATCAAAAAACTATTTTAGAAATTAGAATCTTTGGGAAGTGCTCAAGGAAACCTTCGTATATGGGAGGCCATGCTTTTAGGTTATGGTAGATATCATATGGCCACGTAATTATCCTTGGTCAACCTAATAGACCCTAAAAGAAAAACGAGAAGATTACTATCATATTCTTCCCAATGGCGTAGTCTTCTCTCGATTTATCATATATCTCCATCGTCTCAAATTGAGAATTATACTTCAAACAAACACCAAGATCATATAGGTAGTGCTCAGTAAATATACTCAAAGAAGTGGATGAGCACAACCATGTCTTATGATAACACGAAGTTTGTATGTCATTAGACATCTTGTATGATAGTGACAAAACACCCTTCCAAAGTTGGGTTCGCTTTCACCCTATTTAATTCACCAAAATAACTATTAAATGATGTATAAAATACAACACACTAAAGCCCTCAATAAAATTATTTTCATACTCTTTGGGAGAACCTCAACAACTATAGACCACCGCTCTATTCCTTGTTATCCCCCATTCAACCCAATTTACACTTTTATTACCGAAAGGAATTGTGAAACAAAAGGGTGAGCACAACTAGCTCAAGAAGAATATTATGACTAAAGATAAATAAATTATCAATAGTCTTCATCAAGAATAAATCGTAGATTTAGAACATATGGTAGATGATAAAACTTTTCAACCATAGTTGCAATGAACGAAAGCAATCCATTAAAAGAGTCAAATAGACTATAAAATCTATTATCTTCCACGTTAAAAGTCCACCAACAATGTTTTATCCTCGTAACATCAATCAACAGTTCCTTTCCACAATCATATGAATAACTCATAATCATAATTGTGATTCTAAATTCCTCTTCTCATCCGTGGACTAAGATAATTTTCATCACCGCCTTTACCGAAACATCAAATATCATGGTTATACCAAATCACAGATTCTCGCTCATAATCATACTAATAAATTCATCTTTGCACCACACGTCAAAGATATTCATCAACAGTTCATCTTTACACTACAAAGCAAAGATATTCAACAACAGTCATCTTTTGCATTACGAGCCAAAGATATTCATCAATAATTCATCTTTGCCCTACAAAGCTAAAGATATTCAACAACAGTCATCTTTCAGACACGAGCCAAAGATATTCATCAATAATTCATCTTTTGCACTACAAAGCAAAGATATTCAACAGTCAAGTCATCTTTGCATTACGAGCCAAAGATATTCATCAATAATTCATCTTGCACTACCACAAAGCAAAGATATTCAACAACAGTCATCATTTGCAGACACGAGCCAAAGATATTCATCAATAATTCATCTTGCACTCACAAAGCAAAGATATTCAACAACAGTCATCTTTGCAAGACGAGCCAAAGATATTCATCAATAATTCATCTTTTTGCACTACAAAGCAAAGATATTCAACAACAGTCATCTTTGTACAACGAGCCAAAGATATTCATATATCAAAGAAATACATAATCATTCGTGAAGTTATATAACAATAATTATAACCATGTTGATCAATTCACCAGACTTAAGTTAAAAATATTCAATTGTAAATTCAATGGTCATCATGATCATACCAACCAACAATTCAACTTTTTCCCCATCGCCAAAGAGAACCCTAGTCATGATCATACCAATAATCTACCCATCTTTACACTCAAGTCAAAAAGAGAATATCATCATTAGGGTTATAAAAATGTTATATATGATAATAAAATCAATATAATCAAAACATCTAGATTTAATCTCAAGAGTAATATTCATAAATCAACTATAATTTGGTCGAAAGAAGAAACCAATTTTTCGTGAATAGTACCCGTATTCATACATAGTACCGTATAGATACGCAATATAAGAATCCTCTATACTTAAAAGATAAAGTTTCATAATAAAATTCATATCCATATTTATAACACCTTAATCCAAATGTTATAAATCACTTAGAAATCTCATAATCTAATATTATTAATATTATAATAATATTTTAATCATTTCTAAAACTTATAAACAATTTAATTAAATTGTTTACACTTTACTAATTAATGCATTTAATCATCATAAAATGCCAAACTCATAAAATTTCATCACCAATAACTAAAACCCTCATCAAAAAAATCTGCATATACCTCATATATGATTCTCAAACCATAAAATCATATTTTCTAATTTTCTTACTTCACATAACATATTTAACTCATTTATTCATAACTAGTCCATTTTCATGAAAAATACCAAATCAGTTCCAAAAATATTTCTTTTCTGGGATTGATCAAAATATAGTCTCATATTGAACATATATTTTTCTCAGAATTTTAAAAATCATTTACTATTTTCATATGGCCAAAACCACCGAATATTTAAACATTTATCATAAATTGTACTTTTATCCAAAAATTCTGAAAAAATTCACAGAGTACACTGATATTATATAGATGTACTCCCAATAAAAATTTCATCAATTTTAGAGTTAACCACAAGGAGTTATAAGCGGTTACTTTTAAAATAGTCTTTTCCGTAAAATTCATAACTCTTAATCTATACATCCAAAAATCACCATTTTGGACATAATCAATAAAACTCATCAAAATATCATTTCAAATTTTTCCAGAATTTTTGAAGGTTCAGAAAAATTTCGAAACTAAAACATAATAACCCTTAAAATCCCTTTACTATCCCTTACCTCAAAAGAAAAAAGATTTCATTTGGAATAATGAATCTAACTTGCACCAGATAGAAATACTCAAAGTATACTCAAAATAATACACAAGAATATATCGAGAGAAATAGAGAGAGAAACTTGGGTTCTCGGTGTGATTTTCAATTCTAACCCAAGACCCTATTTATAGGAAAACGCTAGAACACCAAAAAAGCAGTAAAATTTAATAAAATATTAATATAATTATACAAATTTTCCTTAGCCCACCTTTTGGTCAAAACACCAGCCACACATGTTAATGATGTCCAAAAAAATACAAAAAACGTTTTTCTTAACAAAAATAATTTAAACTCCCAAAAATTAATTATTTTGAACTTCTAACTTCAATAATTCATAATAAATAGCCCTTTCATCATAAAATTCGAATCTCATGAGTTTTTATAGGAAATTCAATTCTCTACAACTTTGCAGAAGAAAGTTTTTCCAAATTCCAAATAGAAATTGACCGAAATCCACAACGGGTGATTTTACAAGCTATAATCAAATTTCTATTAATAATTGGGTCCACCAACACACAAAACATGTGTTAAACATTTAATGCCACAAAAATACTCTTCCTCCTCATATACTCATATATCCCACATTCATTGTAAAAATATATCCATTAATATATTATTAAAATAATATATTTAAATGAATTATTTTATCGTAAAAAGATAAAATATTAATTTTCAACAATTGTCATTTTAAAAATTTTCTCCATCTATATCCACATAAAATCAATATTTTCTCATCATATAAATCAATAATTAATTATTCACAAATAATATTACATAATCACAATATTGACAACCGTGCAGCTTCCTCAGAAAGAGGGGCTTTCCAATAAGAATTTCTTCTCATGGCGCCGCAAATTAGATGACCAAACCTCTCCTTAGATGTAACTTTCTAGACATTGCCAATAATGTTATCTAATAATATTATTCGAGATAATATAAATTATTGCTTCGATAAAGAAAAAATCTTGTGTAATGACAATTATCAAACAACAATAATATAAAATATCAATAAAGAATTATTAACTCAATAAAATATAATATTGAGCAAGAATTACCGTAACCAGCTTATTGAGTAATGCCTTCTTTAAAAAAAAAAATTATCATGCTTCATGAATAGTACTCGTGAATAGTAACTCGTGAATAAGAACTCATGAATAAGAATTGTGAATAAGAACTCGTGAATAAAACTTCGTGAATAAGTAACTCATGAATAGTAACTCATGAATAAGAACTCATGAATAGTAATTATAAAAATTGAATACTTTTATTTCATAAAATTCGGGGTCTTACATTAGCGTTTAAGAAAGCTTTGAGATAAGTAAAGAGTTTTTTCAAGATATCCCGCCTCTACCGTCGAAAGTACTCTTCTTTTATATGGCAAGGGATATTATTTATTGTACCAGAAGGATATTATTCTTTCGTATTCATGAAGAGAATTACTTTCTTTCAATACTCGTAAGAGTTGTTATTCCATTCTTTATTATTATGTTGAATAACTCTGCTTACGCCAAGATCGCATACACGGTGAAATTCTTCTATTATTCCATTCTTTATTATTTTGTTGGACTATCCTCGCTTGCGTATGACACGCTCGATCTCGTTCCGTTCTTTATTATTCTCGTTGAATAACTCGCTTGTTTATGTAAGCCGCATACATGGTAAAATTTCGTTGTTATTCCATTCTTTATTATTCGTCGGAATATTCAGATGTATGTGCGTTACGTGGGACCGCCTTCCATTATTTATTATTTCGCTGGGAATAACTCGTCTGCGCGGTCTCTATCGCATGCATGGTGAATCCTACGTTATTCCATTCTTTATTATTCGTTGGAATAACTCGCCTCATGTGAATTACCACACATGCATGGTGAATGATCCTTTATATTCATTGCTTATTAAATTATGGAAATGATCTGGTTACGTTGATTATGATGAGAGTCATAATAAAAGCATTGGACTGATAAAAATTATGGGTATATGAAGTATTAGTAAGTGTTATGATGAGTTATGTTGGTTATTATGTGAAAACATGAAAGTTTCTTAGAAATCACAAAGGGTTGAAAATCAGATTTTTGGTGAAAATAGAACATGAAAATTCAATTGACCATATCTCCTATTATATTTTGAATTTTTGAGCGTGGTCAGGTTTTAGAGTTAGATCTATGAGTTTTGTAGCATCTCCAAGTGGAATCACTGGAAAAGGTGTTGTAAATTTTCGTGTGGACTGATTTTGACAAATGAGCCAAAAGCTGGAAATTATCGAAATGCTATTGTCCAGATTTTAGAAGGGCTGTTTCGGCAACTTAATTTGTGAGAAAAATTATGGCCTTTTGGGACATGAAAGTATATGGTATAAAGAACCTCCTGTCCAAAAATGAGCTCATTCCGACTTAAAATGAGCAAGTTATGACCATTTCAATATTTAGGTTTTTCTGACGAAAAATGCTATAACCGGAGTTCTATAACTCCGATGACCATGAAATTTAAACTGGAAGATCACGTTAACATGTGTAAGATCCTGCCAAGATTTGGGAATTTCTGGAGTTAAACTTGAAATAATTAGAAATTAATTTTTGAAAAATAGTAAATAAATTTAAAAATTTCCGAGAAAAATATATGTTCATTATGGGACTATATTCTGCTAAATCTCATAAAAGAAATATTTTTGGAACTTATTTGGTATTTTTTATGAAAATAGTTTAGTTACGAACATATGAGTTAAATATGTTATGTGAAGTAACAAAGTTGGAAAAATAGGTTTTTATGGCTTAAAAATCCTATATAAGGTATATGCAAATTTTTTATGAGGGATTTGATCATTGGTGATGAAATCTTATGATTATGACATCCTTTGAATGATTAAATGCATTATTTAGTAAAGTGTAAATAATTGAAATAAATTTTTTATAAGTTTAGAGGTGATTAAAATATTGTTATAATATTAATAATATTAGATTATGAGTTTATTAAGTGATTGATAATATTTGGATAAATTTAAAGTCTTTAATATTTATCTTTGTTTTAGTTTGATTAATGCTTATATCACTGTCATCATCCTCATGCTTATATGGTGATGAAAGTTATCTTTGGCTTACGTGCGAAGATGGACTGTTGTTTATTGAATTATATATCTTTGGCTTACGTGCGAAGATGGACTGTTGTTTATTGAATTATATATCTTTGGCTTACGTGCAAAGATAGATTGTTGATTATTGGTTTTATTGTTGTATATCTTTGGCTTACGTGCAGAGATGGACTTGGTATGATTATGATCAGGGATTATTCAGTATAGTCATGACCATTGATGATTTAAAGAATATCCTTGGCCTGTGAGCAGAGATGATTAGATGATGTGGTTTATTTATTGAGTCTCAGCGATAAAAATTGATGAAAACATTTTAAATCATAGAAGATAGTAGATTTTATTCTCTACTTGACTCTTCTAATAGATTGCTTGTTCCGCTGCAGTTAAACTTGATGTCTATTGTATTTCATCAATTTAACATTGTTGAAGACTAATGATAATTTATTTTGCATTATCTTAGTCATAATATTTCTTACTGGGCTAGTTGAGCTCATCCTTTCTTTCATTGTTCTCTTAAGGAAATGAAAATATAGCTGGGACGAGTCGGGGAAAGGAGTGACGGTCCAGATGATAGCATTAGTAGTCCTCACTATTCTGATTAAATAATGTGACAATAAATGTAATGAGGACTCCTTTGAGTTTGTATACTGTCTAGATGACAATATACGTATGAAAACTCTTAGATTATGTTTTGTCGTATTTTACACGACAGTTGTATTATTAAGTTGTATTTGAATTCTGTACCATGTATTTGGCGACTCAAGATGGGTGATGAATACCTATTTTTGGGGGCGTTACAAGAAATTTGGAATTTTATTTATTTATTTTTTCTTAATATGTGTGAATTTTGTATTATTTATTTATCCTTTTTATGACGCAGGGAGTATGTTACTGAAAATAAATACAATAAAACCCCTATTTAAAAATACTTTATATAAGAATAACCTCTATAATATTATAAAAAAGTTGGTCCCAATTTGGACCAGCTTATAAATAAAAATAACCTCTAAATTATAATATGTTATATACTTTTTAAGTTCCGTATTAAAAAATTATAACTCTATATAGTAATAATTTCATATATATATATATAGAGAGAGAGACAATATTAATTTTAAAAGACTATATTTTCTATAAAAGAATACATTTCTTATAAAAAAATAACATTTTCAATAAAAGACTACATTTCCATAAAAGACTACATTTTCCTATAAAAGACTATATTTCCTATAAAAGACCACATTTTCAGTATAAAAGACTACATTTTCTATAAAATACTATATTTTCCTAGTTTGAAAATCTAAATAATTTATATTTTCTTTAATTTTTGTTATAAAATCTATATTTTTATTAAAGTGGATATTTTTGGGTGTTCAAAAAATATTTTGTACCATTATCTCTATTTAATAATAACCTCTTAATTATAATACAAATAATTTGATTTCAAATCTATTCCTAAATAGAGATTTTATTGCACTAATTAACCCTTGGGATTGTTATTAGGGTTCTTTACATAAGATAACAAAAAGAAAGTAATTACAAGAATAAGCATCAACCAAATAATTACAAAAGGAGTGTAAATATTATAAAAATAAGACAATACACATTAATAAGAAACCTAAAATCAAGGAAAATAATCGCTATAATTAATAATTCAAATTCAAATTCAAAGATTTGGGATCTAACAACAAAAATAAATTCAAATTTAAAATAATAATGTAACTATTTTCCAAAACCCAAAACTACAACTATTTTTTGTAATAAACAAGAGACATCCATTATCATTTTCTCTCTTCCTCCTCTAGTACTTTCTCGCTCCTCACCTCATTTTTCTACTACAACCATGACCACGTTTATACCAAGGTAACCAATAAAAAATAGAACAACGCATAAGGAAGAGAGAAAGATAAGAGATCGATGTGAAATATAATATCGATAACCAAACTTTCGTATCAAGGTAACCAAACATTTATATCAAGGTAACCAAACCTTTATATCAAGGTAACCAAATCTACCTTCACACACGCAAGATAAATTTGTTACCTTGGTCTAAAAGTTTGGCAACCAATTTCGTGAAGGTAAATAAAAAATAGAGACACTGATGTAAAAGAGAGAGATAATAGAGTGATGTGTAATGTAATATTGATAATTAACCCTTCGTATCAAGGTACCAAAAATTTATACCATGGTAACAAACAGTTATACCAAGGTAACCTTTTTTAATGAATATTTGGTTACCCATAAAAACTAAAATGGTTACCTTTGTATGAAGGTTTTGGCTACTAATCGCATAATATTCAAAATAATTTTATTTTTAAAAGGTTATTATGAATATATCGTAGTTGGTAGCCAAACGTTCGTACAAAGGTAACAATTTTAATTTTTGTGAGTAACCAAATATTCATAAAAAAAATAACGAAGTCATAAAATTACAATAAAAAACATAACATGACAAGCCCTTACCTGGGCACAACTCTAATCAATGTTCTAAAAAGAGGCGTGAATTGAGGGAATCATCTCAAAGCTAGTGAATGTGATCATAGCGGTTGGGGTAGTCTGAAAGGTGTTAAGTGCACAACCACGACCAGAATTATTTTTGGAAGCCACCGAATTGGTATTCATTGGTCGCTAAGATTTGAAAATATGTCATCCCCCCGTCAGCAGCTTGTTGTGAAACCAGATATACCGAGTCCAGACCTGCACTCCATTGCTCTTCCCATGTAATATGAAGTTGGGGTGCCTTCGCACTTTCATCCTGCTTTTCGGGCCGACCACCCACCACGCCGAGATCTCGCTAGATTTACCTTCTTGGGTTGCATATAGGTATGAAAATACAAAAGCAACAATGAGAAGGAACAACAATTAGCAAATATAGACAAATCTTTCATTTCCTACCCAGTTTTAATTTACTTTAATTATATGTTTATCTAAAGTTATGTTTGTAGCATTGAGGCTAAACATTCCTGCATTTAAAGGCAGGTTAATTCCTTAAATTAAGGAATCCTAAATGAATACTAATTCTTTAAATTAAGGAATCCAAAACGCACTATAATTGTAAATAAATATGGAGTATATATTAGTTGCGTAAAAATTTTATGATAAGACTTTTGTTGTAATTATTTTTAAAAATATAATAGAATATGTAAATCTCCCTTGTTATTAACTTAACGTTCGGTCCAGAATCGAATTCCCATTACGGCCCACTAGTCAGTTTTTGTCTCTCAATTTTCAAACACCATTTGAAAGATGTCAAAAGATCCTTAAAAACAATAGTATTTGAATGACAAAAAACTTTCAAAAAATTACTTACAAAACGACGTTAACACGCTATTTTGTAAAGGCCTGAAAATGGATTAATATATAAAATTTTAATTTATTTTTATTTTAGAGATTGTCTTTTTAATTTTTTCAATTAGTAAATTATTTTTTTTTTTTTTGATTATGTCTAGTTGATAGTGTCACGTCAGAATATTGAAGACGTGACAACGATGCGTAACTAAAAAATACTTATGTGTAATAATAAGTCTTATTTTAATATTTATTCAATTAATTTTTTGTACTGATAAAGGTAAATATAAGATCATTATTATTTTGTTAAAATAAATTTAATGACAATTTTATCATGTTTGGTATAAAAATTAATTATATTAATTATCGATTATTATGAAATAAACTTAAAGTTTAGGTATTAATCTATATTTATGCCTTCATTTTTATACCACAAATGATAAATTGTCATTATATTGATTGTTGACGATTATAAAATAACGAGATTTTAATTAGTAGTACATTTATGTGTTTTAAAATATTTATCATTATATTGATTATTGATGTTTTTTAAACATAGTTTGTAATGTATTAAAATTCCTTTAAAAATTAATAATGGTCTTATACATGCCATTTTTATATGGAAAATTAATGAAATAAATATTAAAATGAGACTCAATATTACACAAACATTTTTAGTCACATGTCGCAGTTATGTCATAAATTTATGATTTGGTACTATCAATTAGACGTAATCAGAAAAATTAAAAATTTAATTTCTTAATTAAAAAAATTGAGAATACAATCCCCAAAGTGGGAAAAATTAAATTAAAAGTTTAGGTTATTATTCCATATTTAGGCATTTTTGTAAACTATTTTTTATAATTATTTTTGTCACAATAGCAACACCCCTGTAAAAAATTATACTCCCTCCGTTTTTAAAAAATTATCGTTTTAGAATAAAAAATTTGTTTCAAAATATTTGTCGTTTATAACTTTCAAGGAGAATAAATTATTTACTTTCCTATATTACCCCTACCTTCTCTCATTGTCATAAGAAATTATCTCTATTGTATTAATAGTTTTTAACTTTTTATAAAGGGGTAGGTGATGAAATTTCAAATAAATTTTAATTGTTAAATAATATTATCGAATGATTTTTTTAATCTGTAAAAATTTTAAATGATAATTTTTTAGAAACGGAGCTAATTTAATAAGACATATAGATACAGAGGGAAACTTAATGTAACTTCTGATTTGACTTTGCCCGATAATAAATTCCCCAACAAGTGATATTCAATTTTTTGTTTCGTTTTATTTAATAAATAAAAACAATACAAATAATTACATATTTTTGATCATTACCAACAAAACTGCATAGTTTTAACCGCTCAGATGGATGCCACTTGTACGGATAAAAATGCCCGGACATCCTTTAATCAAGGCGGGTCCGCACACAGTCAAATTTAAAAAATACTACTAATAAACAAATTTCAAATTAAAAGACCTTGTATTTTATTTAACTCCACATACGAAAAGCTCTGGTTGGCTTTTGGCCTTTGAATAATACTGAAGATATAAATTATTCTATAAATATTTTATAAATTATTAATGCGACTTATTTCATATCAATATTTTACTCTTTGGCCTTTATTTGTTTTCAAGTTTCGCGGTTATTGCCCCAAAATTCCATCAATCTTCTCTCTACATTCAGACATATATACGTACGTACATATATACAAATCCGCCATAGTATCAACTCCCTTATCTTCAATTCCCGCCGCCATCTTACATCTCAATGGATTTCAAACCAGCTTCGATTGGTAAACGACTAACTGCTTCGATTGGTAAACGACTAACTGATTCTTTTAGTGATGTTGCCTTTTTATTTTTGATAGGTAGATTAGGGTTTCTACTGTTTTTGTGTTTTAAATGTACAATTTCAGTTGATTCCCACTTTTTCCTGGATTCAATTTTGCTAATTTTTTTGTGTGCATTTAATTTTAAAGTATATATATGTGTGTGTGCTGGGGCTATAGCAAGTTAGAAGCTGGAATCTTGTCTGAAATTGGGTTCATTTGAAGTATTCAATAATAGTATTAAAATTGGGTGTTTGGGGAATTTTTTATTTATGGGGTTGCATGTTTACTTATAGCTCAAGAGATGAAAGATGTTGTTTGTTTGTTTATTTTGATTTAATTCAAAAAATATTTGGAGGTAATCATTAAGGTTGAGAAAGAGCTTTTGGCGCCGAGTTCCTACTTCTTGATTGGCACATGATTTTGTGCTTTCATAAATGTTAATTACTGACATTTAATTTGCCAGTTTATTCATTTTTAACTTTTCTATTTTATTTATCATTTTTCGTGTGACCTCATGATTTTTTTTTTTTTTTTGCTTTGATAGCTTTGGATCCTTTATTATTATTTTATATTTATTCTAATCTTTGTTTAATGTTTGTATCTTAAGTGGACACGAGGTCAGTTATGCAATATGCTACATGAACATTTGAGGCATGGATTGTCTACCTTAGTACCTTGGCCCCTCTGCTTTCTCTTATTCTGTTTGTAATAGAAAATGCATTTTCAAAACAAGGATATGGAGGTCAAATTAAATTGTTTTTTTGAAATATTTTAGAATTTCAAGAGAATGACAGTATTAGTTACAGAGTTTGAATTACATCTCATTAGTTCACAATGGGGATTATAATGCAAAATTTTAGCAGGACTGTGGTGATTGATTTGGCAAAGATTAGGACTCTGCTGAATGACAGATGGGACCATTCTACTTTCTCTTTTCATTTGGATCCCCCATTATCCATGGAACATAAAAAATAGGATGAACACAGAATCAGACTGCATCTTATTAAGATCCTACTTCTTTTCATACATGATTCTAAACACTTGATATTTGGATGTTGGCTGTTCACTCTGGATGTGTTTGATAACTCATTTTGTGGTTCTCTGTATAGGTGATTGAGGAATTTTCTCATGGGTCCAACAAGGAAGTCTAGAAGCGTGAACAAGCGGTATTCTTATATTAATGAGGTGTCTCCTATTAGACATGGAGAGAGTGCTGATAGAAGAAACCAGCGGGTTAGCATTGCATTCATTCAATTTACTAAATTAGGTGTTTTATGTCAATTCTCATTATTTTATTATCTGTCACTATTGAAAATTTATAAATGTTTGGGAACATTAATTCATTAATGCACGTGTTTTCCTAATTTTAGCATCTTCTTGTGGTCACGTAGATAGTCTTCATGAGTAATTTAGTTTTGGCTTGATGCTAGTTGGAAACTCCTATCTGACGCTAAGTTTCACAGCATAATTTGTTTATTAAGATACTGGCCTTCTATACAGGATCATTAGTGTTGTAAAAGTTTGTATTGTTGGCGTCAACATCTTGTTTTCATTTCTGTCCACTATTTTTAGAATGATCTTATTCTGGCTCAAAAGTCCAAACATTGTACATGCACACAGGCGAGAGATGATTATCTGTTAGGAACTTAGAACATGAGCAGAGACAAATGATTGCAGTTTGCAGGTATAGGAGATTTCTCCAGTGGCTAGTGGCTACATTAATAAGACCCAACCTGCAATTGGAAAGAAGTGGAGCTATTTTAAAAATATTTATATTTATAGTTTTATCTATTATGATTTTTCCTAGTTGGTGCATATATGACATTGATTTTCAAGTGTCTAAAATTTCAAAATATCAAACTACGTCTTTGTTTCAAAGAATTTTACACGCCTTAATTAAATTTAACTCTCTAGCTCATTTTTAATGTTACAAAGTTTGAGATTATGTCTGTAGCCCATGTGTCCATTTTTTTTGTTTTTATAATTGATGTATATCTCATGTCTATGCCTGCAATGCCAGAGATAAGATGGTTGTGGTTTTAGGATATTGCAGTAGCCAATTTCAATGGGCAAGTAAGGTTTGTTAAAAGATGACCATTTTTCTCTTCAATGCAGAAGAGGAAGTTGTCTGACATGTTGGGGCCACAGTGGAGCAAGGAAGAGCTGGAGCGCTTTTATGAAGCATATCGTAAGCATGGGAAAGATTGGAAAAAGGTCAGTTTAAATTTTAATCATGCTCAAATAATGTTAGTGGCTATAAGCTAAAAGTTGTTTCATTCAGCTTTCTTTTAATTAACAATTTTGGAGATTCCCTTGGAACTTGAAATTATAGTAATTTTTTGGGAATAGCCTACAGTGTCTGGCATGACTATTTTGAGAGCTTTTTAAATGCTAGGATTACATCTTTTTTTGATTAATAACAGTTGGATTTTAAAAAGTTGGCAGCTTCTGATATGTGTTTAATATGGTCTATTAGGTGGGTGCTGTAGTGCGAAACCGTTCTATTGAAATGGTGGAGGCCCTTTACTCAATGAATAGGGTGAGTATGATATTCTGATATCTTGCTTATGCTTCTTAGTTCCCTTTACATTTATGACACTTATTTCTTGTATCATTTTTTTCCTACTTATTACCATTCAATTGTATTTTGTCAGTAAGGGATTGGTTTTGTCAAATATGTCTGTTTAATTTCGCATATTAATCATTGCTTGTGATTTGTATTCACTTTGAAATAACTAAATAAATGCATAAAAGTGTAACTATTATTATTAGAGAAAAATACCAATTAGGGCCTGAGGGTTTGTCCCCAACGTTACCTTAAATGCACATGTTTTAGTTTGCAAAACGGAATGTGAACATTGCATGCTATGTAATCTAAAATGTCGTCTGCTGGGATTGCTTTCTTCAAATACATAGTTATATAAATTTTTGTGTTTTTTCTAGACTCCAGCATGGTTTTTTTAAGGCATATTGATGTGTTAAAGTTATGTATTGCAAATGCACAATGTCAAAAGAACTGACAAGAATAGGTTGAACCACAAAAACTAGATTAATTTTAAAAACCCTAAATTTTAGGCAAATTAAAAATAAAGACGGCGGAGATGATTAACTAACTAAAATATGCAAATTAATAATTAATAACAAAAATTATTAACGAGAAAAGCTACTTAGGAATCCAAATCCACTAATTACTAACATAATAAATAATTTTTACTTTTCAGTATTAATTTCTAATTTTGTTTTTTCTTTCCTTTAAAAATAATAATTGATATAATTAATATGGGCAAATATAAGTTATGAAAAATTCACAGATTAACTATAACTTATCAAAACCTCTCAATTAACATAGGAATCATGTATTAATTTTAAACAAAGCTAATTATGAAGGCAAAAACAATTAGACTCTAATTTTGGAACGGAAAGAAACTAATTATTATGAAATACCTAGTTTCATCATTATCATCCTAGGTATCAAAATTTAGTTAGCCATGCAAATTATAGAAACACATGAACTCCTTGAGACTAATTTAACAAAAGAAATAAAATAAACTAATAAAGTTGTACTATTAATTTAAAACACAAACACTTGAACGATAGAACACAACAGTACTAGGGAAAAAATAATAGAAAAATGAATCGAATTAATCATATATAATAAAATATGTGACCATTTTAATATTTTACTAGAAGAAACAAGAAGTAGAAAACTAATGACCAATTCCCTGCTAAATCATCATCCGAACTAAATGAAAGCACTATTCCGCCGAACTTGGTTACAGGAAAAATAAAAAATAAAAAAACCTCCCTTCTCTCTAAAACAAAAGTCCAGGGAAAAATCACTTTGTGGTCTACTTTAGATACTTTAGATTCATTGAACTTGGTCTCTTTTGTTTCCTTTTTATCTTCTTCTTTCTTTTTTGACTTCAACATTTACATGCTAATCTTGTATAGTCATTTTCCTCTAAAAGCTGGAAAATTATCCATTACTTGCTCAACAAGATAAGTAAATAAAAAATCTTACAAAACAAAATAAACATTATTTGTTAAATAAAATAAACACATAAAATAATAAAATAGGAGAATCCTTTTGCATTTTGAATGACACTCATTGTTGTTTAATTTAATGCATTAATTCCAATGTGGGATTTGTAGTCTATTTTTATTCGGCATGCTTAAATGTCACTCCAAGTCGTAACCTAATGACATGAAGAATTGAAGTATCCAACCACCAACTGCAAATAATACTTCATATTCAAGTTACCAAGTAGCAATGAACTAAGAAATGCATATGTATAAACTTTTTTTTCCTTTTCTTTTGTGATAAATTTCGCAAGTATAAACTTTAAAGGTTTGCAAAGAAAAATTTATACAAAAAGTTAGTTTTTATACCTCCAAAGCTGTGCAACACCAAAATCTTCTAAACTTCTTGATCCCCGCAACCAATAAATCAAAGTTTATGCAATTATATTGATTCTGATAGTATATAAAAGATTAGAAAGAGAAGGTATGAAATTTTGTTGAGCAAGAACCCTAGAAAATCCCATAAGCAAAACAGTATAAAAAGAGAGATTTGGTAATGTTTATTAATGCCGAAAAGATCTATAAATGTTGTTTAGGGGATGCACTATCGTGCAAATATCCCCCCCCTAAAATAATTGAAGGATATCTATTTTATCCGTGGGAGTGATTCCTTCTTTCTCATGATTCCTTCTTTTTGTATCTTTGTGGAAGTATTAATAGATACTATTGAGGTACAACAAATATCCAAGCTCGACTTGTCGACCTGTATCCGGACTGGTCGTATGTGAGCATAATCTACTATTTATATCGATTCACCTACAATTTATAAGAGACTTTTATTTGCCACTTAATGGGTCTAATTGAATTGACCCAATTCAGATCATTTGTATGGTAGCTCATTAAGGAGTTGTTCGATAAAAAATTGAATGAAAAATTCTGAATAATTAAGGGCTTGTGACTGAGTTGAATAGGATAGACTCTGAATACTAAATGAAATAAAGTGTTTGATAATGTATCTTTCAGAAATTGCAAGATTCAACCCACTCAGAATATTGAATCTCGATTTATCATTTTATGAAAGAAATAGGCTTATAGTTAAGTGACTCAACTTTGATTCTCCTTATCTAGATTGTGCAAAATCAAATTGACTTGTATGGTTTGATTCTTGAGCCATTTCTTTACAAGTAAAAGAAATTTTTTTTTAAAAAAAGAAATAAATATAAAGTAAAAATTAAAATTGTTTGAAAAATGAATTAATAAAATTCTAATGATGATGGTATTTCTTGGAATTTATAAAACCATACTGGGGTAAGAGCTCGAATGTAGTGGGCATTATATGTTCCATTTCTTTGATTTATCAAGTTGGTAATTCAAATTACTTTTACTTTTCAGGCTTACTTGTCTCTTCCAGAGGGGACTGCTTCTGTAGCTGGGCTAATTGCAATGATGACCGATCATTACTGCAATCTGGTGAGATTGGACTTTAATTTCATCCATCTAGAAGAAGCTTTATTAATGTTATTGTGGTTTGTTGATTTTTGGTGAGACGTACAAAAAGGTTATTTTTTATTTTCATTAATTGTTATTTACCAATATGTAGGTTTGAGTAGTGAGTATAGACAAGGATATTTTTATTTGATAGTAACTGAGCCTTTTGAAAATGTTAATTATGCTTGTAAGTAATGGAATAGTTCAAAATATCATCAAATAACTATATTTAGCAACAAAAACAAGAAAACTTGTTATTTTTATTTTATTTTAAATTTACCTAAGTTAGGATGCCAAGCTTGATCAAGGAAAAACAAGAGAATGTAAGTATGTGTAGCATTGAGATCATGTTTTGTTGAGTGTTTCATGTGAAATATTGATAGAATAGTGATGGTGTAATATTTTGGAAGAGTCAGCTTTAGTTTGAACTTTGATGTAGTAATCACAATGCCATATTTGGGTCATGGGAATTATATGCTGTCCTACAGTTACTCAGGAATCTGAAAAATATCAACTCTTAATAAGTCAGATGGCAATGGATGTTCAAGATGTTAACAGCGTGCGTCTTGTTCCTCC
Source organism: Panax quinquefolius (assembly GCA_020205615.1). Classification (NCBI taxonomy): domain Eukaryota; kingdom Viridiplantae; phylum Streptophyta; class Magnoliopsida; order Apiales; family Araliaceae; genus Panax; species Panax quinquefolius. The sequence continues at coordinate 107,886,420 of CM035159.1, forward strand.
AACAGGAATTGGTTGGCAATTATTTTACCACATTCTACTCCCACAGTCTATTCCCACTTATCTCTCCCCATTATCTTTCTCTCCCTTCATTACCCCAAATTTCTTTTATTACTTATTTTTAATTATTAATATTTAAAATTAATTAACACACAAATAAGTGTGTGCCCAGGAGATTAGTTGAAAATAATTGGTTATATGTTTGTAAAGCTTAAGAAAGGTGATGAACTTTGTTACTATAGGGGATAAGGGTTCTTGAAATATGTTGTTGACCAACATCTTTAAGGAATATATCAGAATGGCATGCTAAAATTGTTAATTGTGGTCAATGGGGCCACCAAAACATAGTTTACTATGTGCTTACCCTGTATGTTTGATATGTGAGGTATTGTGTGCAACTACTGCTTTAGTATGTCCATAGATGTGACTTGTGAACCTCAATGTTTTTAAACCTGCTTAGCCTGGTAGTAGCTTTTGAATTAATTTAATTGTTTTTGTTGGGGTGTTAATATACTCGACTCTCAGTATGAATTCTTATGCTTTCTTAGTGTTTGTTTCTATTCATGTGCTTTTATTATGCCGTCTGACTTGTATTAGAAGGCATATTTAACTTCCTTGTTCTGAAGGCTTGACAGAACTCTGGCATTTGAATTTTGGCCTAACAGGCTGGAAGTGATAGTGAACAAGAAAGTAATGATGGTGCAGGAACATCTCAAAAACCTCAAAAGCGTGCTCGGGGTAAAGTACAGCCTAAGGCATCTAAAGGATCTGATGGGGGTTTGCCTTCGCATTCCCTGGCAGTAGCATCAAGTTATGACTGCGTGCCATTGTTGAAGAAGAAGCGTTCTGGTGGTATGCTAAATTTTGTATAAATAAATCTTTCTTCTTTTGTAGGGATACTTTTTTTTCTCTCTCTCTCTCTCTATATATATATTTATAATTATACAAATATCACGCTCACATATATTCTCGCATAATGCACACTCTTATACTTACCTTAAAGTTGGGAGTAACTTCGGCATATTGAGCTGGGGATTGTATTGACTGGTTTTGTTCCAATTTGTCCTTCAAACTTTGAAGACTTAAATATGTCCTTAAAACGGCCTAGAAACATATGAAGCACAATGGTTGTCAAATTATGACCTTTTCATGTTCTTTTTGTTGGTCTAGGACTTTGAGAGTCTGATGGTGAAAGATGATTTTTTTTCCTACTTTAATATATCATAACTTAGGTGGTACTTTGGCCTAACTGCGAACATGGATCTCTGGAATTTAATTTAGGAAGCCGACCTCGTGTTGTTGGGAAAAGGACGCCAAGGTTTCCTGTTTCCTATTCTTATGAGAATGTAAATGGGGAAAAGTATTTTTCTCCGACCAGGCAAGGCCTGAAATTCAAGGTGGACGCTAATGACGATGAAGTTGCTCATGAGATAGCAAAAGCGTTGGCTGAAGCTTCACAAAGAGGTGGTTCTCCCCAGGTCTCTCGCACACCAAAAAGAATGGTAATAATTTGGCCTTATATGATAGTTATGTTGTTTTTTTTGCCTGTGCACCTTATAAATTTTTTACATTGATTTTGATGCGGATGGAAGCAAAAGAAATTTAATATTATTGGGTTATTATTATATTGTTATGTTTGGATGATTTCAATGTAATTAGTTTACTTAGTAGATAAGATTAGGATATATATTTAATTATATTAGTAGAATACTCTAGAATATTCATCAGATTTCCAAATCCCCCCTTCTTGGAATAACATACTGATTGTAATATTACCTGTGCCAAGGTTGGTGGTAGTGACATGGATGAAGATGGTTTAGAAGGAAGCATGGAGGCTGATAATGGAGACTTTTCAAGGGATAAAAGTTATTTGATGAAAACAGGAAGTCTTGGTACTTTGTCTCAGAAGGGGAGAAGACGTTATGGAAAGAAGTTGGAAGTTGATAGTAATGGAAACAATCATCTAGATGACATTAGGGAAGCCTGTAGTGGGATGAAGGACAAATATTGGATGCGATGAAGAGGAAAATCTGACGTTGAGGTTACAAATTCAAAAGTTTCTAGGTGCTTTCAGGGTCCGAGGAAACGGAGCAAAAAGGTTCTTTTTAGACGAGGTATTTCCGTCCTTTTTTCCTGTTACTAATATTTTTGAATGTCTTGTTTTTGGGATTAAAATTTTATAGTTTATGAGTGCTCTGTTTTTTCTTTTTCATGCATTACTATCATCGTGCCTACCCCAACTATTTTGGGATGAAAGGCGTTGTTATGAGAGACTGTCTTTATGGTAATATAACAAAAGGTGGAAACTTACATGAGTACCTCTTATAAATAGATGGAAGTAGATGTTTTCATATTTTCGCAAAACTTCATGTTGCTTCTTGGTTTTCTTTTATTTTTCTCGTATGTTGTGTCCTTTGTGCATGAGATTTTTTGCGCTAAATACATACATGTTGGCAGTTATCATATTATTATAATTTTCTTCGTATGATTGTTTTCACTTGGATTCTCCTGTGTAGATGAGGACTCTGGTTTTGATGCCCTGCAAACTTTGGCTGATTTGTCTTTGATGATGCCTGAATCTACAAACGATAATGGTAAGAGTATAATTTATTTTCTAGTTCACCTGTCTCAAGAAGTATAGAGTCAAGGATTTTCTCACTCTTTTTCAGATTGATTTAGTGCATATTAGTGCCATGCGTTACATACCTATTTTAGGTCTTATATTCTTTTTCTAAGCGGAACTTGTGGTATTTTCAGACAACTCCATTTCAGTATATTTCATGTTACATTGAAATTTAGTACAAGATTACTTTTATTTTTTTAAAATTTTTGATTTCTACTTTTTGACGCTCGACTTTGCTTCCATGATCATCCTGTTGGACATGTTTCATTTATTGCCCTTGGTTGTTGTTGTGGAGAAAGGAATACTCAGAGTTTGGGTTTATAATTTCTTGATCTATTTCATCTTAATTACATTGGTTTATATACACAAGTATATTTATGGTAATCTCTAATTACAGCTATGTATACACACTAATTATGGGATATGACTAACTATAATTATGGAGACCATATCATATCTTCTAACACTCCCCTCAAGTTGGTGTATAGTTATCTCACATACCCAACTTGAAACACATAAAACATCTTACTATTAAGACCTTTAGTCAAAATATCAGCAAGCTGATGCTCTGTTTTGACAAAATGTAAGCAAGTAAGACCACTAGTTAACTTTTCTTTAATGAAGTGTCTGTCAATTTCAATGTGCTTCGTTCTATCGTGTTGTACTTGGTCGTTTGCAATACTAATGGCTGTCTTATTATCACAAAATAACTGGACAGGCCTTTTAGTTGTAATACCCAAATCTTCTAGCGAGGTTCGAAACCACATTAGTTCACATATACCAAGACTATAGCTCGATATTCGGTTTTAGCACTGGATCTTGCCACCAAGGATTGTTTCTTACTGCGCCAAGTAACGAGATTGCCTCCAACAAATGAACAATAACCCGAAGTAGAATGACGATCCTCTATAAAGCCAACCAATTTGAGTCGGAAAATGCTTCAACTCTCATATGACCATGTGGTGTGAACAATAAGCCTTTCACGGGAGCAGACTTGAGATATCTCATAATTCTGCATACAGTTTCTATATGACAATGTCGAGGATCATGCATATACTGACTTACTATTCCCACAACATAAGATATATTAGGTCTAGTATGAGAAATGTATATCAATCGTCCCACCAAATGTGGGACCAAACGTTAATATCTTTCTTTATCAACCGTAGGTCCTGTGCCATCAATTAGATGATGATAATAAGAGAATCAACATGCTTACATCCCAACATGTCAGTTTCTGTTAAAAGATCAAGTGCATATTTCCTTTGAGATAGAAAAATTTCAGGAAGATCTTACAACTTGAATACCAAGGAAATATTTCAAAGGACCAAGGTCTTTGATCTCAAACTCTTTGGCCAGACTTGCTTTGAGATTAACTATATCTTCTTTATCATCCCTTGTCACTACAATGTCATTAACATAAATAATAAGAATGGCAGTCTTACCTTTTATCTGTTTGACAAATAAAGTATGATATGCTCGACTTTGCTTGTACCCAAATCTTATCATTGCATTGTGGAATCTACCAAATCAGGTTATGGGAGATTGCTTCAAACTATATAAAGCCTTTCATAGTTACCCTTGGTGGCAGATGAAGCAAAATCAGGGGGTATTCCCATATACTTCCTCCTCCAGGTTACCATGAAGGAACACATTTTCACCTTTAATTACTGAAGATCCCAACCGAAGTTTGCTACACGAGATTATAGTACGAACAAAGTTTATTTTCGCCACATGAGCAAATGTCTCCTGGAAATCAATTCCATAAGTTTGAGTATACCCTTTTGCAACTAGCCTGACTTTGAGTCTCTCAACTGTCCCATGTGGCTTCTGTTTGACTGTATATACCCATATGCAACCAACTGTTTTTTTCCAGGGCATTCATCTCTTCTATCATAGTCTGTTTCCAATTCTCATCACTAATTGCTTCTCTTCACCACTAAGGAACAAATATTGAGGACAAAGAAGAAACAAAGGAGTGGTAGTGATGTTGATAATTTATCATAGGCTAAGAAATTAGAGAAAGGATGTTGAGTACAAGATCTAACCATTTTTTAAAGAGCAATAGGAAGGTCAGTATCAGAAAGGTCAGTATTAGAAGAACAAGTAGGATTAAGATTCTCACCATTAACATTATTAAGATTAGGTTCTAAGCAGAGCTGGTGTAGTGGTGCATAAATGGTGACTTTATTCTTCCCTCTTCGAACATAGTTTCTCAACTCAGGCTCATTTTGTCAAGCATATGCTCTTGTAACTGTGACTCCCCTGATGAGCAGGAGAGGAATTTATAAGATAAGATAATATAGTAGAACTTGTAATACCGGCCTCAAGAGGAAACTTCTCCTCATCAATAACATCCTCCCATTGAGGAGAAGGGGAAGAAGAATAAAAAGGTTCCGATTCTCAAAAAATTATATCTTGAATGACAAATACTTTGTTTAAAGGAGGATGATAACATTTATAACACTTTTGGGTTGGAGAATAACAAATAAAAACATACCTAAGAACCTTGGGATCCAATTTTCCCCGAGTGAGAGATTTATCACAAGAATTCTAGAAGGAAGGCGGTTTATAAGAAATGCAGCAATCAGAACATCTCTCCATAGAAATTTAGGTGTGTTCATAGTGAACATAAGAGTGCGGGGCGACCTTTAGTAAGTGTCGATTTTTCCTTTCCGCCACTTCGTTTTATTCTGGAGTTTTGACACAGGATGTTTGAAGAATAATGCCATGCTGAGAGAGATAAGATGCAAAAACATTATTATTACTATATTCATGACCATTATCACTAAGGAGAATTTTGACTTTAGCGTCAAATTAGGTTTGAATTATTTTATGAAATTCCTGAAGACAATTAAACACCTCATTTTTGGAAGGCAGAAGATAAATCCAGGTGACACGAGATTAACAATCAATAAAGTTAACAAACCATCTAAAACCAAAATGGGAAACAACCCAAGTGGGTTCCCACATATCAGTATGTATAATATCGAAAGACTCATAGACTCAGAATGTCGATTGTTAATAGCAAAATAAGTAGAACGCTTGTGTTTACCCAATTCACATGGTTCACAAAACAACTGAGTTTTATTACATTGCTTAATTAAAGATGGAGATAGAATCTAATACTGAAAAAGAAGTATGTTCCAAACGTCGATGCCATTGATAGAGAAAGGTCAGGCTGGAGTCAGAAGTAGAGTGCAGAGCTTGAGTAGAGAACATGTTAGACGAGGAAACATCTAAATAATAGAGACCACCAACTGCACTACCACTGCCAATCTTCTGCCCCGTCATTAAGTCCTGAAAAACACAATGAGTTGAGAAAAAAGTTACTGAACAGTGTAGAGATTCAGAAAGATGTTGGACAGATAATAAATTTGCAGTTAATGAAGGAATATGAAGAATAGATGATAATTTTAATGAATGAGTACAAACTATAGAACCACTCCCAGAGATGGAAGAAAGTGATCATCAGCTACTCGAACCTTGTCTTTTCCAGAGCAAGACGTATATGAAGTAAAGAGGTTGAAATCACTTGTGTCTATGATCCAACTAGGACAAGTTGATAAAATATGAAAATCACAAGAATGTATATCTGACTGGGCATAATGAGAAGTAGATTTGGAACATAATATCTGAAAAGCTGAGATTTTCTCAGGAGTACATTAGTAGTTTCTGAAGTATTGGATACATCAATGTGAAGTAGTGTAGCAGACATATATGCCTGGGATCCACGACTAGACTGATCTCCAAGCACATGAAGCTTAAAGCAGCGATCCCTGGTATAATTCTTTTCCTCACAATTGTCACATTCACGGGACTCTTTCTCAATAGGAAACTGAATGTTCGCATCCATGGCTGATCGGTCAACATGATTTAAATTTAGAACCATCACCCGCCGTCTACTTTTCTCTTGCTGGACTCTAGCATGAGCCTCTAGCAGTGATGGAAAAGGTGTCTGACCAATCAACTGTTCTCGAACTTGATCATACTCTATGTTTAAACCAGTCAAGAAATCAACAACTTGATCTTCACTAACAAACTTTTGATAAGATGTTGCATCTTCCATACATTTGGATGAAAAAATCCGGTAATGATCAAGCTCCTGCCAAAGAGTATTAATCTTCGCAAAATACTGTGCAACAGTTTTCTCCCCTTGACCCAGTTCATGGATTCTTTTACGAATGTTATATGCCTTAGACATCACCAAAAACAAAGAAAGTTTGAGAGATAGTCTCTCAAAGCTCATATGCAATGTTTAAAAACATATAACCACTCTGCATACTCAGTTCCATTGAATTAAAAATCCATGTTTTCACCATGGAGTTATCAGATTTTCATTCTTCTCTGGCCATACCCGGTTGTTCAGGCATATTAGTTGTTCCATTGATGAAGTGTTGCATACGATTGACCTTAATTGACATACGGCGTACTTGAGACCATGCCAAATAATTGATTCCTTCTAGTTTAAAGGGACTTAGAGCCAATGCTGAATTAAGAGCATGACTTCTAACAACCTGTTGTTGTCCCATGTTACTATTATGAACCCCATTGCTAGCACCACTTTGTTCCACCATAAAACAATATTAACTGGTAGATACAATCTATACCAAAGAGAATAAACTTTTCAAATGATATCAACTAATTGTACTATTCTTCGAAACACAAGTTATGTAGAAGAGACACTCTGAATTGTAGCAGAACTGATTATCACTAAAATAACTAACTAGTAAACAAAAAACTTGCGTAAACCTGAACCAAACACCTTAAGACCACTGTAGATAGCAAGGAACGAGAGAGGCGACCACCCTAGAAAAGACTGCGTCGGAAAAAAGTCGTTGAAAAGTGTCTCACGCGCCGACTGATGATGGCGCGTGGCGTCGGCAGGCAGCGAGTGGGGTGGTGCGTGCGGTTGTGGCTCTGAAAACTAAAAACTTTATGCTGATCGTCTGACAACAGGTAACCTAATTATGGTCTCAATTCTTCCATATATAATTGTTCAACTAATTTTCTGTTAGGAATTATGAATAGTAGCGAAAAAGCAAAGAACCAAGGTGGTTATTCCTTGATCTATTTCACCTCAATTACATTAATTGATTTATATACACAAGTATATTTTAATATTTATGGCAATCTCTAAATACAGCTATGTATACACACTAATTAGGGGATATGACTAACTATAATTATGGAAACCATATTTATTTTATGAATCCATGTACTTTTAAGGTCTTCTCACATCTTCTAATTTTTGTATAAATTTTAGTGAAGACTTCCTATACATCTGTAAATGAAATTATACCTAAAAATACAAGTATATATCTGCAAATTGCATCCACTGCCAAAGCATATGGTGTGTTTCTGATTACTGTTATTTTCATAGATCTAATTAGGCAACATAACCTTGTGGAAACGTGCCTTTAAAATGAGTAGAATTCTACTATGTGGACTCTTTAGCCCATTTCATTTAACCTTTGTAATCTGTATTTTCTTATTATAAGGAAGTAATCAATTCTTTTACTCTTTGGAAATTTTTTATGAGGAACATTAACCTTGTGATTTATTAAAGATCCAATATCGTTTTATTTGGTTCTCTCTCTCTCTCTCTCTCTCTCTCTGTATATATATATAGACACCCACACACACACACATATGAAAATAGTTGTATAAACATTATAAACATTAAACCACACGTAAATGTTTAGAAATTGAAATTCAGGTGGAACATGAAATCTTTCTTTATTTAAATTCTACACGCATCCAAGCTACAAATTGGTTGTTTTGATAATTTTGGATATGCATGAAAAAGAAAGAAAACAAAAACTGTTTTCCGAACCTTTAATAAATTATTTACTATTGTTATATATGGGTGGTTAATTGAACTTTTGGAAGTTAACTAGTATTGTGGATTACTTTAGATCTTCCTTCCCTTAAATTTGATCAACTGATAATTAACTTAATTGCATGATTGGAAATTAAAGTTTTAACACATTTTTTATGATATCTATTTGACTATACTATCATCTGAATTTTGCATAGCAATGGACAAAATCTTGGGCCATATAGTTTTAATATAATTATGGATATTTTCTAATAATTACACTTGGTTTAAAAACAAATATTAACACACGACCTCGTCATGAACCGACACTAAACATGTCGGAGCAGCATAGATTAGTTTCTAAAATATAGGTTTATGAATTTTGTTAACATTGGGTTGTTCTTGATATATTCTGATTTGGGTAGCCAACAAATTACTAATTTAAAATCTTCATTTGAATGGTAACAAGATTGATATATCACACCATGTTTGGTCAATGGTGCAATCAACAATACATATTACGTCTTTTCTTTTCTTTCTTCCTTTCCTTTTTTACTTTCTTCATTTAATTTTCTTTCCCTTCGTGGAAAATGTCATTAGATAATTGTGCTGGCCAATATGATCTTTCATACTATGATTTTTTGAGCATACACATATGGTGGGAGCACCGTTTTTTGTCATCATCTAGTACATGGGAGTGCCAATTATATTGGTTATACCTATGCAAATAATAGTGTGCCTTGTTATTTAATTGAATGAATGCAATTAGTATCATCACTTATTTGTACTTAGACTCGTAATACTTGATAGTATGTTTCACGTGTTGCTTCTTGATTTATCATTAATTTGCAAACTTTGAAGATATCTTGAATGTTTAAGATGGTACAGGCTTGCTTGACATTACAGTTGGTTCCTTCTTAATCGAGGATGTTGGCAGGGGAGGTTTATGTAAGAACTTAACTCTTGATATCATTTCCAAAAGGGTAGCCCTCAATTGGAACCTGCAACCTTACAGTTGATAGAAATTGTTTTATCCTCTATCTAGTGAAGTTGACTTTTGACAAAGAAGTATGCATCTTTGTTTATGCTTATATTAACCTATTTATTTCCTCCTTTTCTTTCCTCTCTTATACGTATTAACCTACTTCTTTACTCGCCGAGTTTGGTCCTTGTGTTTTCTGTTATTCCATTTCATAGTAATTCGTTTACTGTGGTTTTCGATCGTGCTTAATTGTAGCTGTCTGTGTGTCAAAATATCTTTTTACATTTTTTTGTCTTTTGTTTCTCTCTGTCAGAGCCATCTGTGCAGATCAAAGAAGAAAGTAATGAAGTTGACGAATCTGAGTCCATGGAAGCTATGCCTGCTGTCCATCAAAAAGAGAAACATCAGTTGTTTGAGGTTAAAGTTAAAGGGAATCATTCAGTATCTGGATTAGAATTTGCAATCGGTAAAACATCTAAACATGGAAAAGTTTCAGTTCACGATGTTAGTACTAGTCCTGAGGCAAAGCAGGAAACTCATCAATCTATTACTAAGATGTCGAGGAAAAAACAGAAGACAATGACATCTAAAGTAAGATCAGCTAAAAGTTAAAACAAAACCATTCTTCTTGTATGTCCTTTCTTTAATACTGATCATTTATCTATGGTGAGTTATTGCTGAAGGTCTATTATATGCTGCAGGTTCCAAAAGCTGAAGCTCATGGCGATAGTCATATGAATGCATCCCAGGAGGTTGAGGTAAGGGCTTGTCATTTTCTTCATCATCTTTTTTAGAAAGAATATGAATGTAGAGGTGGTGAAGCTCGAAAGCTAAACAATATCATGGACTAATTAATCTTACCGATTAGGATTGTGATTGTTATGTAGAATGAGTTTACAGGTGTTGTTGTTTGCCTGCTGGTATAATCAAAGTAGGCAAGTCATGTGGACAATTGGCTTTGGCACATTTTGTGTATCCTTGTAAATAAAGGTAAAATTGAATTGGGCAACAACTGTTGCGCTGATAAACAAAATGGTGGAAAGTTAAAAAATAAAATGTTATAATAACCTAGGATAAATGAGGGTGTTAAGTTTGAAATGTGACAAGGATAAAGATTAGATATAATACATTCTTAAGATGCTAGAACTAGAAGTAGCTTTAGTGGAAGATAAATAGGGATAAAATCATCTTAGGCTGTAGTTGAAGTGTCTAAGTGATGATATTGTCCTATAAGTAAAAAAATGCCCAAAAAAAATCGTTGACTTTACCTCAGGCAGCTGTGGAAGGCCGAGTTGAGTTGTATTCTTTTCCCTCTGACGCCCATGCACATGCATGATGAATGTCTGTATTTTGGTTTTCCGTCCTTGTGCTAATACCTTCAGTAACATCTCGTGCCTCTTACTTTTGACGTAAGGGCTTTCTTGTTAGTATTTTGAAGTATAGTTGTCACGGCGCCAAGGTGGGACGCGGCGGTCAACTATCGCTAGACGCCTAGGCGATAAGTCGACCGCCACGACGTCCGTATGGCAACAAGTCGTTAACAATGTAAAATTTATACATTATTTATTTTATTTCAAAAGTCTATTACACAATAAAATTTTATATACACTAAAACCCAAAACATAATAACTAACACAGTCTCTACTCTGTTTCTAGTTATAACTCAAACAAAGTAATCAACTATGAAGTTATTTTTGTCTCTCATTAGCTTTAGTCTCATTCAAAGGGGTAGGGTCATGAGTTAGGTTAAGATCATGGGTTGAGTCACTTGGGTAATTGGAAAAGTCCATGAGTTATGATGAGTCATGGTAAAAAATGACTTAATTATTTAACTTGGGCCCGCTACCAATGCTTGAGCCTAGGCGGCTCAGCGTCTAAGGCATTACCTTATTCTTCTCCAACGTTAGGACGCCCAGGGTTATCAAGTCGTTGCCTGGGCATCACTTAGGCGTCCAGGCGGTGGAATTTTTGAAAGCGTTTGGACGACTTGGTTGGAGGTAATAAAGGCGAGCGTTCAACCACTAAAGGCGACACCTCGAACGACTATGCAACACCTTGGACGACTGACGAGCAAAGCGTTCGACTTTGTTATTGCGGGTTTGATTCGACCTGAAGTTAAGTGGGCAAAAAAAAAAGCAGCTAAAATCTAAACGATCGATCGTTATTCGCAACAAGCCAACAAGCATAGACTATAGAGAGGGAGAAAGGGAGCAACAAAGAGGGAGAAAGGGATTACAAGTCTGCAATAGAGAGGGAGAAGCACTTACCGGCATCGACTACTCCCGTACTCCTGCAACTCGCGAATCACGATCTACACACTTCTACATGTATGCTTCTTTTACTTTTCTTTTTCTTTAATTATCTTCTTCTCCTTTCGCTCTTCTTCTTCTTCTTCTTCTACTGTTCTTCTTCTCTCTTTTGAGTTCTGCTTTGACCTTTTTTTCTTCTTTTTGGGTATATATTCTGCTGTCGGTTGACATGCTGCCCAATTTTCTTTCTTTCTTTATTTACGGCTTTGTTGACATGCGGCAATTTTTTTTTCCTGTCTATTATGCTTTGTCAGTAGTCATGTGCTAATTTTTTGTATATATATAACTCACGACTCTTTGTTGACTCATGACTATTGTTGAATATGATATAATATGCTATTAATTGATATGGTAATTGGTATGCTTTTTTTATCATAAATTATTGAAATTATTCTATATATACAATCTTAAAACTTAAGAAACTAAATATAAATTTAAGAATTATATTGAATTAAACTAAATATTACAAATGTATCACTATTTATATAATTTGAAGTTGGCACAAGTTAAAAATTTTACAATTATAGTAAAATTATCATTTTGACTTGATCTTGTCTGCTTCTTCTTGTGATTTGATATGTTATAACCTGCATTTTGAATATGGTAAATCATTAGAAATATAAACATATAAATATTCATATAAATGTTAAATATATATGATTTTATACGTATAAAATTTATATTGTTAATGACTTGTCGACTTGTGGAAAACTAGTCGGGCGCCTTGTCGACTAAGCGCTTAAGCTACCGGCTGTCGACTTGCCTCGACTTGGCGCCTTGATAACTATGAGGACGCCTAGTCGTCACCTAGACGATGCCGTGGCGTCGCCATGACAACTATGTTTTGAAGTGGATTCCAATTTCAGTTTAGACTTTGATGATATGAATGTTCTGCTTGACTTTGTCATAGGCTAGAGATGTAGGGAAGAAGTCCACAAGCAAGGGTAAACGATCATCACAAAGTGCTTCACCTAAGTTAGTCAAACATCCAGAGAATTCTTCTTCAAGTACTGATCCAAGAAAGGAAGGTGGTGACTCAGCTCTGTCAAGTTTGCATGTTCACATTGGAAAGCAGGTCGACATAATTACTAAAGTTAGGAGCAGGCGTAAGATGAAGCTACAGAAACCCCAGTCATATGCTGATTTGAAGTTATCAGATAAAACTGTAAGGGGTGCAATTTTTGATTCCCTCCATGACAGCAGATAATCTAACAGTTAAGATTGTTTCCGTTCAATCCTTTTAAAGATATAAGCCTAGTGTTTGTATAATTAAATTGCAGGTAAAGCTTTCAAATTGCTTTTTAAATCATAGAGTACGGAGGTGGTGTGCATTTGAGTGGTTCTACAGTGCAATTGATTACCCTTGGTTTGCTAAAAGGGAGTTTGTGGAGTACTTGTTCCATGTTGGTTTGGGCCATGTTCCAAGATTAACACGTGTTGAATGGGGTGTCATTAGAAGGTATTTGCCTTTCAACTTCTTATCGATATGAAGATTATTTTATTTTTGCTATGCAGTATTGATTTGAAGATTGATCACATGTTTTATAGTACACTAATTTCTCTCTCTTGTTGATGCAGTTCTCTTGGCAAACCACGGAGGTTTTCTGAACAATTTTTGAAGGAAGAAAAGGAAAAGCTTAATCAATACAGGGATTCTGTTAGAGCACACTACACTGAACTTCATTCAGGTACCAGGGAAGGACTACCAACAGATCTTGCACGGCCTTTATCGGTTGGACAACGTGTTATTGCTATCCATCCAAAGACGAGAGAAATTCATGATGGCAGTGTACTAACTGTAGATCATAACAGGTGTCGAGTTCAGTTTGATCGACCTGAGCTAGGTGTGGAATTTGTCATGGTAATACCTTTTTTTCTTTTCACTTTATTTGTTGCATTTTTTTGGTTCATTATAAACACTGTGATGATATGGTTAATCTTGTACTATCATTGATTTGTCTCTTTTTTGTTACAAAAAGAAAAAGAATTAACATGATAGTACCCACCACCGCATCAAGACTTGAGATTCTACTTGGTTTCACTTTTTTTTTAATGTTCTTTTATTGTTTTTGCACACAAGAACAAACCACCATTTTTCAAATAATAATCCTTCCGTCCCATAATATATGATGTTTTTGAGTTGTGCACAAGAATTAAGAAAGTAATTGTATAACATTAAATATAATATCAATTATTTATAATACCCTTAAATTCCCATAATTACCATACTTATCTCATACTCTCTCTCATATGTAATATTTTCCCATGAGGGGTAATTTTGGAAAGATTGTAATTAATTCTCCTAGATTATATAAAACGACAAATAATTTGGGAAAAATGAAATCATCTAAAACGTTATTATGGGACAGAGGGAGTACCTTATTGTTAACTATTGATGGTACTAGAATGGGCTGTTCAGTTAGTTGATGTGCCCTACCCATTGTGAGAAAGTCACGTGATTTGTAAAATTTGTTTTGGATGGGTATGTTGTGAAACTGAAGACAAAGATTTGGGTGCAGGGTGGTTTCCTTTGACAACTTCTGATACAGGAGGGATACTAGAAAGAGTGAAATACCTGTTGTTTCATGTTACTGTAGCAGTCCTGAGATTTTAGATTCACACTAAAGTGATTTCTAATTTTTTTTTTTAGGGGCTAAAAATCATTTTTCTTCTTTTATTCATTAGATTAAGTTGTGTAATTGAGATTAGATTATGTAAACAGCTAGTATTTGATGTTATTATGGTTTTATAGCTCTCTTTTATGGTAAATAGTTGTAATATCAATTACGTAACGGATTTTTTTGATGAATTAATAAAAATATAGCCTTTGGCTTTTGACTTATTTTTAGAATATCTTGGTTGAGAGCACTATCTCCATCAACTAGTGGCAAGAAGTTTGAGAGCTCAATGAACTGAGGTAGCCAAAAAGTTTGGGGCAGCAACCAAGTCCATTGAGCTCTGAGCAGTTTGGCTCTCCAATGGGAGTCAAATTATTAGCCACACAAAGTCTCCCGGTTGAACTATACCTGGTTCAAGTATGGTGCAAATGAGTTATTGAATCCAATTGTAAACTTCGGCATGGATTGTTGTGTTCGACTGGACGCGGTCACCTTGAGCAACCATAATGGTTTGCAAATAAGCAAAAATGCTGTTAGATTCAGACAGGGTCGGATATCAAGAGAGTCGTCGGTCAGTCATTTGTTCATCTGATCATGATCTTATATGATATGAGCTCTCTCCCTTAATCAGTTTTTTAGGATATGGAACTTGCTTTTCCCGACTCCATTCCTATCTGTGATTGCTTCGGATTACATTTCATATTTTCTAGATTCCATCCTTTCTGTTCAGTTTGATTTTAGTTCTTTATCATCAAATATGCTTTGCATCTGAATTCTTCTTTTCCTTACTGTAACAAGTTGTTTGACTGTCCGCAAGTTGCCTCATTGTGTAATTTCTGTAATCTTTGCAGGATATTGATTGCATGCCCTTAAATCCTTTAGAGAATATGCCAACATCACTGGTAAGACACACAGTTACTGTTGATAAATTCCTAGAGAACTTCAATGAGCACAAAATGAATGGGTATACAAAAGATCAGGGAGCAGAAGGGTATATCAAATTTTCTTCTGTGGAGAACCTGGAAAATATGGATATCGACCCCAATATGTTGCCGGCTACATACCCAGCGTGTAATTTATTAAAGCAGGCAAAGGTACTGACTTCACTTTATCTTTTATTCTTATTTTCTTGCAAATGGTAGTCTCTAATAATAGGTTGCAGATTAGAATAATTTTAGAGCTCCTATATAGTGCGATAAAAGTATTCTATTTTGAAAAAAAATACTGAAGATAAGCGTGGATTACATTTTCATGGTAAACGGTTCGTGGAGAAGATTCTACACTTTGTGATGGGTGCTCATGCATTTGTTTTTATATATAACACAACAAAGAAATTCTTTTGCAATTTTATAGTTTGTCTATTTTGACTCCAAACTGCTGCCAACGACTATAGTTACATGATATATTGCTTTAAATATGCCAGAAGTTGCCAAAAGAGTCATTTAGTACAAAGGAAAAAAATTAGCACAAGTTTTACTAGATACAATTCACATCTTCTGATTATTCATGCTAATATGATTTGGCATAATTAACTTGGCAGATAGCTGTGTATTAGCAGCATAATGTAAAAAAGTTTTATCCTATCAATTTCGAGGATATGAATCTTTTCTGCTTTCCTTTCCTTCAATGACTTTTCGTTCTACAATAGATGTGTCATTTTCTTTTAGTTTCCCTACTCCTATTTTCATGGATTATGGTAAGAGTAGAAACTTAAACATTCTGTTGTAGTTGATAATATGGTTTTAAGAAGGTTTCTTTTCTTTTTCTGGGACAGTTGGCTTCCGCAATTGCGAATTCACAAGCTAAAATGGGACCTAAAGAAAATCCCACCAATCAACAGACAACATATTCTCAGCCTTGCTCACATGCACAGATTGAGGCTAAAGAAGCTGATGTTCAAGCTCTTGCTGAGCTGACCCGTGCGCTTGAGAAAAAGGTTGTGCTACTTAAATAGATTATTAGTTTCTTCGTACTTTTCCTAGTAACCATCTACTTAGGTGATATGATAAGTTTGTAGCAATAGCTCAAGACTAAGTTTCCATATTTTTCCCTATACTGTTATTATCAGTTTCTTAGTTGTTGCAAGGTAACATCTTTCTGTTGACTAGGCTGATATATATTCCAAGAGAATCATAATCTCTTGAATTTCGTATTGGAGGCACAATTATGTGAACAAGTATAGAGAATATACTTGTTCACAATTATGTTAGTATTGGACTTCACATAATTGTTGGGACAATTATGTGAACTAGTATAGAGTTTTACATGCATCCATTCACTTGCTCATATAACCTCTTCTTCACGGATTCGTGATTTGTATGGGTTATGCAGTCTTTCTCGAGTGTGTGGCTTAAGACTACTCCAATAAAATTGCTCCTTTTCAGTTTTCCCCTATATTTTTTTTCTATGTAGAACAAAAAAGTGTTTAATGCTATTAGGCCACATGAGCAACAGTACATGTGTGTGCTTGAATATGTGCTCGTGGTTTTCTTTTGTAATTGAGATTGTGTCTGTGAGGATGGTATGTATTAATCATATTTGTGTGCATAATCTGGTTTGACATGATAAGTTAGTTCGAGAGGAAAATGGAGCTTACCTTCGAATAAGCAGCTATAATAAGGGTCTTTATCAAATATACTCTGTAATTTTGAAACACTAGGTGATGACTGATGAGGAATGAAAAAAATAAAATTAATAATTTACTCATTAATTATTTTGTACTGTTGTTAAGAGATATATATTTAAGTAATTATATCTAGAATTGATTAATTAGGATATTCTAGAATACCAACTTATGTATTTGATAACTATTATTAGTTATTTTTCTTATTCTAAATTTAAGGCTTTAGTTGGTTCATGGTTGTTAAGTCCTAGGTTCTCTATACAAAGCAATGTAATCCTTATTTATTTGACGCTACCGATTCTTTGTGGGGATAGGTACTCTTAGCTCTTCTATCTCTTCTTTAACTTTTATCTCTAAATCCTTCTAGACCAGTCCTACATCACAATGGCTTGCCAAGGCTTCAAATGTGCGAGAAAGTCAATTAATTTTTCTCTGCTAAGTTTTCAATTGTTGCTAATCCTTTAGTATCTTGCTCTCACGAGTTTTGTTTTTTTAGTTCTTTATCATGTGGTAGGAATTTATGTAATTCTTTTTTAACAATAATTCTTATTCATCATATTTTGTCAATATATATGTATGGGGAAAGGGAATCCAATGCACTGTAAAAATGATATTTATTAACTTTTTCTTTATAATCCAAGGTATGGATGATAGAAACCATGAAAAAAATAAGAGACGTGTTTTTCAGGAACTTTTATAATGGAAGACCCTCTTATCAAAAATCAAGGAATTAGTAAATCTATGTCATTGAGATTATATTGAAATTTCAACACAGATCAAGGGGTTTCACTTCATAGAATTATATTTTTTCCTGTTTTATCATCCATATGATTGGATATGAAAGAAAACGTTAAAAAATATTGTTTTTAGAGTGTCTTGTAGCTGTGGAAAGGGAATCTAAGGTATGTCTTAGCCAATCCTTAGCTACAAATCATTCTAAAAATGACATTTTAAAGCATTTTCTTTTAGAAAATAAGATAGTTTATCAATTTTAAAAAAAATTAATAATGTAGGATCCTCTTTTCCAAAATCAATAAAATGAGTAAATCTGTGCCATAAAAGTTATACCGAAACTTCAATACATAAAGGGGTGAACTTCGCAGTATTATATGGAAATTGATGACCCCTCTTATTGTTTCATGCACTTATCATACGGGTTATATTTTTAATAAAACACTTAAAAATGTCATTTTAGAGCGATTTGTAGTCAAACCTTGCTTAAGGCATGCCTTATATTCCCTTTTCCCATGTATATATGATTAATATGTAAGATGAAAGGTAACTATAGAAACTTAGACATGGCATACCATAATGATAAGTTAGAATTTTGATGGATCATCTTGGAACTTGTAGAAAGCACTAGTTTCTGAGTTGGGGCAAATGAACAATGACGTGTTGGAAAATCAAAAGGATGGTGAATGTGCTCTAAAGGATTCAGAGCCATTTAAAAAGCAATATGCTGCTGTTGTTATACAACTGCAAGAAGCTAATGAGAGGGTATGTAGGTCCACACATTAATATTTAATTTCTAGCTTTTTTCAGTTTGCAGTATTTTTTCCAACAATTCGGAAATTGCTCATTCAGTTCACTTTCATTGGCAGGTTTCTTCTGCTTTATATTGTTTGAGGCAACGTAATACATATCAAGGCTCGCTTCCATGGCCAAGGTCCGTGACTAATATTGGTGTCTCTGGTTGTGTGTTAAGCTCTTTCAATTGTTCCGAAATTCACACCGAGGAATCAGTATCTCATGTAAATGAAATTGTTGAAAGCTCAAGAAGTAGGGCTCGTACGATGGTAAATTCAGCAATTCAGGTACAAAAAGCCCTTTGGGCATGTCTCTTTTCATGACCTCCATTTTGCTATCATATACTGCTAGGGCTTGTCATATGTTGTGTGATACAGGTCAAGGAGGAATTGATTTTATAGATCTTGACAACTTTTTTTTTTTTTTTTTTGATAATAAGCAAGTTCTAAATTTGGGAAAGTACGCACCAGGCCCGCTTTCTTTGATCCATGTTGGCCTGTAATATTGCAAGTTCTTGTTTACAATCTGTGTTTTAGTTTCCTTTTCTGGTACGTAACAGAGAACTTATTGAATATTTATGAAGACTGTTTTGCCCAAGTGGACAAAGGCCTTTGCTTGGTTCTTGTAGAATCAGTAACTCTGCTCAATATACCTTAGATTACTACTACGGTCAGTCTTTAATAGTAGGGGGTGGCTTTCTTGTGGTAGTAATTGCGAACATCTCTCCTCTTCTCTTAGGAGAGTTTATTCAATTATGACTTTTTTTAAGTGACAGACTTTTGTAAGTTTGTGGATTTAAAGTCTTAAGACTTTAAAAGACTTTAAAAATGACTTTTTTAGACTCTATGAAATAAGTGATAGACTTTTATAGACTTTTGTATACTTCTAATATATCTTGCAGCTTATATTTGTTAATTAGCCCATGTGTACAACCTCTCCCACTTTTTTCATGAACTAAAGGAAATCTCATTATTTCATTGAATTATTGTGCCATGAGATTTTATATATGTTGAAAGCCTTCATATTATTCTACTCATTTCATGATAAATTTGGATACTCGGATACCAATAAAACTTTAGAAGCTATATACGTAACACCACCAAAACTATTACCCTTGTTACCGGTCATTGTTATTATTATGCTCGACATCTCTCCACATAAGAAATTCAATAAGAAATTCATCTGAATGACACTCCTTACAAAGAAAATTGTGGAGTGTACAAGCTTTGCTTGAGTTTTATAAGGAAATGGAGGTGTAGACTTAAAAATTGTGAATCTTGATTTAATTATACCAAATATCCTCTCAATTACGTTCCTTAAGGAAGCTTGACAAAGATTGAACAACTCAACTGCAATTTCGGGGTCACGACACTGGCCAACAAAATCTTGAAGATGATATCAAACACCTCGAAAAGGAGCTAAAAATTAGCGCCGATTCAGGAATCCACCAAGAAAAATTTACCTACTTATATGCCATTTAAAAAATCACTATGAAATGTAGGATATAATATCAAACAAATAAAATGAAATCCAAGAAAAGTACATACCTTGTGGTAAGTCTGTTCCTCCTTGTTAAATCGTAGCTTAGCACTTGTGAATCATGATCCCACACATTAAGCACATATATGAATTCCAAATCAAAATTACAAGCTGCTAATACATTATTTGATATTTTTCCATGACGATTACGATAACGACTTACATCACGTCCTTTTACCATTGTTGGAATGTGTGTACGATCAATAGCTCCAATACAATTCTTAAATGAATTAATAAACATTTTTATTCAATATAATGGTGATAATAATAAAATTTTCATTACTTAACTTAAAGTAAGGAAAAAATCTTGTGCTTTCTCTTATTTTAGAAGATACCGTGGTCCAGATTTAGCCATCATTTGAGGTGCTAGTGTGTTCAAAGTCTTCAAGACTTTGTTAAAATTTCTACTTAGTAGCAAAATGGGATCGACCAAAAGTCGAACAAGTTAAACAATATCGAGAATTTTGCCCGACATTTAGTAGAAAAGTTACAACCATTTCTTCAATACAAATAAATCTTGTGTCCTGTAAAAGCGTTCTCCCTAATAATATTGTCTAGTTTGCAAAACACATCTGGATACTATCTATAGACTTGTCGAAAGTTTTCAAGTTCCTCATCCAATACATTATGTATGTAATTATACCCTTTCGATGTAATTGATCGTCTAGTTAATGGATGTCTAATATGTTCATCACGTAGTATAACCATAAGTTTGTTTAAGACAGTTTCAATTGCCATCAATAAGTACTTAATCGGTTCATAAAATTTTTCTTCCATGTCTTCTTCTAAAGCATCTTCTATCTCTTCCTCATCTATTTCTTCTTCTTGTAGTATATCCTCTCCATGTACTCCATTATCTCCTTGCATATTTGCGTGAGACATTATATTTGATCTTGCAAAAAATTAAAAGTAAATTACATTGTCCAATATATCATTCATTTGGTACAAAATTAATGTAATATCCTAATTGCTTTAACATGAATTTAGTTGTAGAAGGCAGGATGAAATAACTACATAAAACTTGGTAGGAGCCATGAAAATGTAACACCAATTAACAAAAACCAACCACATATATTTCAACCAAATCTTATAATGTTAAACATGCCTGCACCAATTACAAAAACCAAACAGCACATCCATACCAAATTCCAACTAGAGCATACATCAAAATCAAAGTTCAGAATGTTAACATGCCTACATTGAATGCAAAAATAAACTAGAACATATTTCTCAACTCAAACCATCATCTCAATAATTGCAATCATTCTAACAATTTGTATGTTATCCAATCTTAGCGCTCTTCTGGTGACATTTTCAAGAACATATCTTTCTTTTCTTTGGTTTAGTATTAAGCAATTCAACCGCCTTGTAACGAGCATGGTTGTCCAAATTTTTGATAGTATCCCAACAACTATTATCTCTTTCCTTTTTATCCAGTAGGCTACGGATTCCCCAAAAATTAGTAACAATTGAGTCAATGGTAGCAGAAACTTTTTCTAAAACATTAACTCGATTAGGTGGTCTCAATGGAGCTATTACTCCCTTCAAACTCGATTCTATTTCGTTTTTTCAGAGCATTGCTGGCCAAGGAAGCCTCCGTATTTGTTCCTTGAAATGGTAAGGGTGGAGTAGGTTGCGTGGGTGAAGTAGATTGCCTGGGTGGTGGTTCTTTTCTTGGAATGTTGCTCCAACCTCATTTGGTACAAACTCATCATTACTGTAACCATAATTCAAATCTTTTATCCCGAAATTTCTATTTTCTTCCGCTTCAAATGTTCTTGCATCAGTTTCACACAAAGTGCAATTGAGTTTTTTCCAATAACAGTTCCATTCCCAATTGCAATTTTCAAATCTTCATAGTCAGCAAAAGTATCGTTCAAGTATCTATGATTCGGGTGGGACTACCAACAAAAAAAGAACTCCATTAATCATAGTGTGAATAATATAAACATATAAAATAGAGCTATCAATGATAATTATTTTAAAAAATACTAGAAGCTCACTGTGAAGTAATCTTTCCACACTTCATTCCTAGCAATGAACTTTTTATTGACTTGATCCCACCCAAACCCAGAACTATTACGAAAAAGCTCCAAAAAATTGCCATAACGATTCTTGAACCATTTTAGTCGACTTAGGTACTGTGAATATGTTCTTTGGCAGCCAAGCTTTTGATCAAGAGCAGAAGTATCTTTTTCTCAATTGTTTGCTTACTTAGCATTCCATTACTATCATGCCATCCACGAAATGCAGCATTAACCATGAGTTGTAGCAACTCATTGCTCTCTTCCAATGTCTACGAGTTATAATTTCCAACATTTTTCTCATTTCTTTTGTTATTTCCTTGTTGAGAATCACCCATTTGTAATTACTATGTCATATATACACATTTATCTAGTCACATTCATAATTGATCAACTAACAAACAAGTTAACTTTTCTATGCAAACATTTCATACAATTTATATATATATATATATATATATATATATATGAACATGCTTATGTGGTAGCCCAAAACTATATAATTGCTCAATATGTGTTGGTTGTTAAGAGATTATCCTCGATAATGAGACATGAATAATGTGACATGTTAATGTAAAAAAAATTTAAATTATGAATCAACTTAATAATTTTCTGTGCGGAGGGAGTATAGTCTACAAATGAATATATATAGACACTTATTTAATAAATATATAAACCTATTTTCGAGCATGTAATTTCATATTAAAACCGACCGAAACATGAAAGATCAAAAACCTATCTACTCGCACCATAAAAATAACTGATACATCTAATCATACACATGAATTAAAATATAATATATGTAAAAGATAATTCACACATCATTTGATTACCTAATTCTTATCCTGAACAATCAAACACCGGACACGAAGGTTGAGAAAGAATCAGGCGTCTCTTCTTCTCTAATGCAAACAGGCGTCATATGTATGTGAAAGGTTCTCTGGTCTGTTCATCTTCTCCCTTTCTCAAATAGTTGGAAGTCTTTTGAAATCTTTAGAGTTGAGGTCAAAATTTGAATATGGGTTGATATTTATACCTCTTCTTTTAAAGTCTGTCGAACTCTACCATTTGATATAAATCTGAAAAATCAATAACTTTTTGAATACCAAAATACTTTTATAGACTTTGTAAAAGTCTCAATTCAATACATCCTAACTTCTAAAGACATTATAAAAGTTGTAATTGAATACCAATATACTTTTGTAAACTTTTTAAATGTCTTGATTGAATACAACCAAACTTTTAAAGTCTTTAAAAGTCTTAATTGAATACACCCTCCTTGGCGTGCACAGTTCTATAATTATTAAATGGTAAAAGTATTGTTAATGTAGCAATGCTAGGGGAATTCGGGATCTTATATACTTCTATGATGCGTCACTTGCCACGTTAATTGGCCACCTCACTATTGATTGGCTATATGATAAAAATAATATATAAAAGGAAAAAGAAAAAAATTGGGACCCCAAATTTGGTTCCCTAACATTATTACTCAGTAATTTATTAGGTTCCTTAAATATCATTTACTGCATATCTATTTCTATAGTTTATACAAAATGTGGCCATGTATACTTTACAGTTTCCACTGTTTGTGGAGTAAAAATATTATGTATTAGTTATTAATTTAGAAATAGAATCTCTATCCTTTAAATCTCCGTTACAGTTCTTTCTAAATTTTTGTCAGAATTTGATATGAAGAAGGAAATAATACTTTCTAGTGATTTTCTGTTGTTATTGTTTCTTCAACTAGAAGTGCATAGATATTATCAAAACTGCTAATACATTTATTTCTTAAAAAACTTATCAAGTGAATGGTAACAAAGTTAGTAACTATCCGCGTGAAACAGAGGTGTTTCCTTCACGATAGTTTTTTTCTTTTGATAAAAAAAATGCAATAGAACCACAATTTTAGAGAAGGTAGCCATATCCATGGTTTATTAATTAATTGAAATGATTAAATGATTGTGCATTAATATAAAGGCTTAAAGTCAACGACATACTTGATGAAACTTGGATTTACATTTCCTGCCAGGACATTATTCAAATATGATATGCTGTAGAATGTAGATAGTTAATTTATATGCTCTTCCAGCATAGGTGCTTGTTAGGCTCTATACTGTGAAAGAATCCTCTGATTAGATTGTCATTTAAAACATTTAGGCATTTTCGTCAATGAAAGGTGGGGAAAACACATTTGAGAAGATTGAGGAGGCTATAGATTATGTCAACGATCAGCTTTCGTTAGACGATCCCTATATGCCAGCTGGAAGATCTTTTATAGCCACAGATCATGGCAATTTTGCTTCTCAGGAACACATAAAGTCCAGCACGCTAGTAAGTTCTTTGCAGGCCGCATCTAGTCCACAATTGAAGAATCCATCACCAGTTCCTTCAGAACTTATCACTAAATGTGTAGCTACTTTGCTCATGATTCAGGTAAATATGGGAGAGGAATGTGTGTTTTGTTCAATGTAAACAGCAAGTTGTCCAATCTGCAGTTTCATTTGCATCATCTTAAAACATGAGCCTTTATATCCTGATTTCTAGTATTAGCAAATCATCTTACAATCTCTTTTGGCATGACATCAATCGACAACAAAAACACACTAAAATTGTTGCACATTGAAAATTGGCTGGGTTACACTAAATGATACCCTAAAAAGTATGTGTTGTGTTGTTCTTTTGCCCTTGTTGCTCACACTTCATATCCTAATTTTTTTTCAGAAGTGCACAGAACGACAATTTCCACCAGCTGATGTAGCTCAAATACTGGATTCTGCTGTTACTAGTTTGCAGCCTTGCTGCTCACAGAACCTTCCAGTTTATGCTGATATAGAGAAGTGTATGATTATGATCAGGAACCAAATAATGGCACTCATACCAACTTAGCCTGCCTTATAATATACACTCTTACATCTTGTAAATGAGCAGAGTATATTAAAAAAGCTTACTGTTGTTTTGGCTCTTATGCTTTTGAAGAGCTGTGTAATGGATTTTTGTATTCCATTTTCTTCATCCTAGATTTGAAAGGTTATCAATACTAGCGGATTCATTGCAAGGGATTAATGGATGTAGTAAACATTTTTCCAGCATCTTAGTTTTCATTATTACAACAAGCATGTTGGTTATAATGTTCGATATTTGCTAAAAGAATATATGGAATTGGCTTTGAGAATTTTTTATTTATTATTCTTAGCGGTGAACAATAATGTGAAATTCCTTCTCTTATACCACATTCAAATCCAACTTATTCAAATTTTGGGTCGTTAAATTTTGGGTCGTTTTAGACTCGTTAATTATCAAGATACCATCTAACAACCCTTGAGCTCAGAGTTACAAACTCAATACCTATTAAGTCAATGCCTAGGATTACATTTTCCATATATATATATATATATATATATATATATATATATATATGTGCGTGTGTTTGGCTGACCCAAGACAGAATATTAACAAGTGCAAAACTATACACAACAATTTTGAAACACTAAATATTCTTCTTCGTTCTTGTTTATCAATTTATCCATAGCTCTATCCAAATTGTCAACAAGTTGCGTGCAGTTCACAGAAAAGGCAGTTTACATTTTCGGAACATTTTAATTTTGTAATAGCAAGAAAATTGACAGATTCTAGAGAACCTCAATTCTTAAACTTACATGCCTCTTTCTCGAGCCTAATGTCCTAAAAAAAAGGCCAGTACGAGGCCTACCCAATTTGCCCAATTGTATATTTGAAAGAATTTGTGCCACTGAAAATAAGCTTTTCACTTCCCCTTTCTATCCAACCAGGAACCTGAAAATGTCACTCAGTGAGATAATACCTTCTACGCGTTTGCTTCCAGCCTCCACAACGAATAGCCGTCTCACACCTGAGAAAAATACATAACAGGTTTATACATAATAGCTGTTCCAACACAGTAAAAAGTCGGGTAATTAGATTTAGATTAGATTACCAAACAGGAAAACTAGATAATGAATATTCAGTAATAATGTAGGTATGATCCATGACTTCAAGAGCTCCTCTAAAATATGAACTTTTGGGCCAATTTCAGTTATAAACTACCAAATCTAATAATACCATATTACCTAGAGTAGGACCACAGACCCTTAAGTATTCCCCTTTATCAGCAACTTATATTAGGCTCTTGCAGTAAATCTCTTACCTCAAGAAGTTTCCTTAAAAACTGTAATATAAGGGAAATGACTCACATAAGATCCCACTAGAAATCAATCAACATCCTTCAAAGTAACCACTAACGAACAACTCAGCCAAATTTTGGCCAGCCTTGCACTTTGATGCTAAAAAAAGAAAGTTCAGGTAGTACTAGAATTTTCAGTGGCATCATGCCTGGGGCTGGCACGTGTTAGAATAACAAAACCAGGCATGAATAACTTGAAACTTCAAAATAAGATTTGGTTAAGAATCTCTCGAAACTAAAGGATGACAACAATTTACCGGGAAGATGATTAGCCAGGGTTTTGCCCAATATGAGATGAAATTCATGGTCCATCCAGTTTACAATATTCATAAGCTAGACTTCATTTTAATTTTATTCAATAAAATTATGAATATTGTAAACTAGATGCACCACTAAGATTAAATGAAATCATATCAATTTTGAATTTGGAAATAACTTAAAATACTTTGAAGATAGGGTCGTTTGTAGAAAATGGGAAAACAAAAAAGAGGAAAAAGAAATAACCTGGTTTTGACAATCGTTCCATCACTTTATGTAGTGGATCAGAGCGCAAACACATGTGACATCTTTGACTAGTGATACCATAAGGAGAGTACAATTCTTGTCCAAGCTGCAATGCCTAAAAACACACAAAATAAAACAAAGAAGAAAAAAAAATATTAGACAGGAAAAAAGGAGATTGAATAACTGAGCCAATAATATCATATATACTTCTTTTACCAAATAAAATTAATAATAACTTGGGGGAGAACATCTAATTTTGGCCACAACTGTGATAAATAAAACAGTTATCTACGAGGACAGCTCCACAATGCTGCCCTAAATTAGTAAATTGCCAAAGACCTCAAGTATAGCTGTTTGTCTTCACCATACTATAGTTCGTCTTTATTCATGATTTTGCCGATGGCTTATCGTGGCTTAGATCTGATTTGTTCCTGCGAGTTTGAATAACTAGGTGGTTTATAAAATCAGAAGGAAAGTCATACAACTTGGCCATTAGTCGTCCATAGCGTCGCCAAGTCGCAAAAGGCGACAACTAGTTCCTTTAGACGCGTGACTTTCTCTGATGCAGCTAGGTGACCAGTAGACTTGGTGCGGCAGCAGCAACATGACGCTGTAACAACTATGCAACATACATCGACTAGGCATGTTGGCCCAACTTAGCTATAAAGTCCACCAGTTCATTACCTCGTTTACAAGCAATATCCTTGTAACTAGTGTAAGCAACTTACATCTGGAAAAGATAATTTCTAAAGCTTCAATAGTGTTCCATACTATACCAGCATGCATTTCTAGGGTCACTAGAGCCACTTTTCACTCAAAACGTTTTAGGCAAAAACACTAAGGTGCTTGATTACAAAGCCATCCATAATAAAGCCTTCAATAATACAAAACAAATTGATAAGAAAGAAAAAAACAAACAATAATCCTAGAAATCACAGAAGAATGTGTTCATCCTAGCCCAAATTTGTAAAAGAGGGATGGTCCTGCCTTAATTTCTTAAATCGAATTCATTTTTCAGGTGCCTTATTCTTAATGTTTTCTAGTCTTTCTTCCTTTAAGCTAGTATGGATTCCTTTTCAGTTGAGTTGAGTCGAGTCATTACCCATACTTGGAATCAAACTTACCTATCAAAGAAAAAGTGATAATGCTTTTTGGAACAATTAACAAATCATCAGATACGACGTCCAATCAATACCATAAAAAGTAATGAGTAACTGCAGGGGCTGTCACTTAGAAGGAACCATGAATCTTTCTGTAATATATACAAATTTCTACAGCTTAAAGAGTCTAGCATGTGCATCTTTTGTGTTCATCACGGCAGTTCAAATTCTTCACTAAACCAACTATGATCGAAATGGAATTTCTTTCTTTTCTTTGTTTGGTTGTTAAAATGCACTTTCCCACCATGCAATTCACCACAATCAAGGCAGAACAGATTGTTTTGGAAAAGGAGATCACCTGAAGAAAATACACACCCACCCCCTCACCCCACACCCCTAAACTTACTCACCTGCTTGTGACAGAAATAAGGTCATCTAGCAGCTTTACCTTCATCACGGCATTTCATATTCTTCGCTAACTTTAAAAAAAATGGCATAGCTTGATGCCCTCAAAGGCACTCACGTGTTGGTTTATTTAAGTTTCACAATATACTGTCTCATAAGTAGACCTGGCAGGCTGGCAATATGGGCTGAAACCCATTGGGCAGCCCATATCCGCCCATGATAAATGGGTTTGGGTTACAAATTGTGGGGTGAAAAATATAAATTGTCTCACCCATATCCACCCACATAATCTATGGGTGGATGTGAGCTGCCCATTGGGCCCTATTTATGTATTCACTTATTATCTAAAGTTAACTCATTTCAAAACTATTGCTCATATTTCACACTAAATATTTTAACTTACACTTTCTAAAATTTTACTTGTTCTCTCTGAAAACTCTCTAAAATTTCCATATGCAGCCTCTATGTCAGCATATGTGTTCTGCTCACTAGGCTAATTGACATGAAAGAATTGTATGAGCAATATAAGCAGCGATAAGTCAGTTGGTTAAAATTATAATTATTTCACACAAAAAACCCAAGTAGCAAAAAGTTTGATTTTAGTACTTCAAAAGATAAGAGGCAATCAACCTAAAGATGGACTATAAACTAACAGCCTAACATGTTCACTAGCCATAAATAATCATTAAAAAAATAACCATATAATCATGAGATAAGATAGCTTCAATTAAAAAATCAACTTGAATTTTCATACTGATCTAATTTGATTGGCAGTTTCATGTTAGAAATTTTTTCTATAGAATGGTTGGCACACCTCGCCAGTGCATTGTCCATAACCAGCATAATCACACTTGTAAATCAAGAACAAGCATTCAATACAAACAAAAACTGTACCGAGATCATCTAAATTAGTTTCACAGGCGCACTGATGTATTTATGTAACATACATAATATGGAGTTTTATAAAATTTCTAGAGTGGAAGTTTTATAAAATCATAGAAAGAGAAACTAAAAGATGGAATTTTTTCATAGAGAATGTCAGGAATCCATAATATATAAATCTACACTAATGTTCAAATTTGATTTATATATATGGGTTAGCCCATGTCCACCCATATCCATTTATGACTGCCCATGTACAACCCACTAAAATTTCAACCCATTTAAATCTAATCCATATAAACCCAAACCCACTACTAACGCCTGCCCACACCCGCACATTTGCCGGCCGACTCATAAGTCATGACTTGTGAGTGCTCACAAAGGTGAAAATTTATTATCCTTTTATTTTATCTATACAATAAAGCAAGTGAAAAAGGTGGAAAGCCAATAAACCCAATGAGAAACAGTTCTGCCCTCGCAGAACAGGGTCGGAGAAAGTGTACTCCATGCTAAACCAGTCTCGATGTCATTCACAATGGCAATTACAGTCGACACAATGTTCTTGAAAAGTGCCTCACAAATCAAAGTTTGAAACTTCGCCCTACCATAGCCAGAAGGGGTAGTGTATCAATAGTCCTAACTACCAGGATAAAATTCCTAGCACCCCTTATAATTAGCCTAAACAGCCCAGGAATCAGAATACATACAGCACTCAACCATGTATATCTTTCTTTTTAGTGGGATGAAGGGGGTGACTTACTCGACTAATATTGCAGTGGAAGAAAATTATATACTGCAGAACTTTATTTAGAAACTAACACGTATCAAGATACTTGAGTTGACAAGGGCAATTGCTCTGTTCAAATAGACCAAAGAACTTACCTGATGAATAGTCATTTCTTGCAGATTAATGTTTGTGTAAACTTTGTCTTTAGCCAAAGAAGTGATATCACTGCCAAAACAATAAAAAGACAAACTTAAAATGAGAAAACAAACTAGCCTTTTATTAGAAAATTCTAAGAAACAAAATGGACATCAACAAGCAGTAATACTACAATGAATAAGAACCACAGCTTACCTTCGAGAGTAAACATCAACTAGTGAGTCATTACCATCCACTACTGGAACTGAACTAACTTGAGCTGAAAAAGCAAATGGATCGTAGGAAAGAATTAAAAATGGAGAAAAATCACGGAATCAATCAGCTACTCTGTGGCCAACTTTCCTACCCATTTCCTATATTTATGCATTAAATGATGTTTTTATTACAAATTCATCTCAAATTTTATTCTATATTTGACAAGCATACAAATCAATTTCCAGAAAGAATAATCCTGAAAATTATTTTTGGTTGAAGCAAATAGATTGTTACAAACAAGAGGCACACCTTGAACTAACAAATTTAATGCTGCATTAAGAGAGGCATTTGGTCTCAACATTGCTAATGGCCGTCGATTGGGCTCTCCAATTTTCGGAACCCAAGTGCCCAAAGGAATTGCACAAATTGGTAACTGGAGAATAGGTAATGATCCAGAAGAATTCCTAAAATACCTGCATATACCTGAAAATTAGCAACTCCAGTGTCAGTAAGTACTAAGTAAGCAAACATCAACCATTACTTAAAAAATATTTAAAACATTACATTTTAGTATTTCAGAGAGGGATGCAAGATGCAACAGCTGTGGATATGAGCCATCCTCTGAAGCTGAATAAATAATGGGAACTGTAGCAACACCATTTTTCAATATCTTTAAAGCAACATCTTTCAAATTCTCATCAGGTCCAGCCTGCATAAGCAACATCAGATCAGTGCAAAGCACTTGCTAATACAAGATACTACAATGAATTAGAAATTGTTTTATCCAAACACCAAGAGAGAAAAAGACACTTGAAAAAAATTATCAGAAAAAGAGGCTAATTTTGACATGAAAAGTCACACAATTAGCATAAAAAATGGGTGAATAAAAGACAAACTGGCCGACAACAAATGCAATGTATACTCTTGTGCATAGATTGTATATAAACTAGATAGGCATATAGACTGACGGCTGGAAAAGAGAAAACAATCCTGATAACAATTCATCATGAAAGACAAGAAATTTGTCTAGCAGACTTGCTTCATTGGAGTAATCGTAATGCTTGGTATAAAAATAAAATAATACAAATTAATTACAGCACCAAAAGAAAGTCCAAGAAAATAACAGAAAATGGCTTTCCAAAGGAAGTGAGTGGCTTCTGTCATCAAAAACATCCCAAAGATGTCTAAATGCAACGCCAATTACCAAAATCAATTCCCTCAATATGAACATCGAAATGGCAACTTGATATAGTCAGTTAAGTGCCCAATTAAAACTAAAATATAAACATACTAAACAAAGTCACCTGGACAAGTTGGCTAGGAAATTCACTGCCATGCTCATTAGTTTGTCTGTTCAGATATAACTTTGCTTCTTTCCAAGCAGATATAGTGTGAGTCTCAAGTTCTTCCTCTGTCAGATTGGACCCATGATTACCAAGCTGCAAAATGGGTTAATATAGCTTAAACAATATTCAATAATCGCATGTACCAACTAAAAAATGAACCAAGATTTGATGGATGATATTCACCAAGTCATTATTGGTCAAAATTCCAACATTTGGTTTAAAAATAAATATATCTTCCATCCTGAAGAAAGCAATGAGTTTATATATCAATTCAATTTGTGATCTACAATAAGAGGTCATGACCTTTTGATACAATTCAAAAAAAAAATCTTAAAAAGAATTTAAGGTGAGAAACTTGATGCAAGGGGAAAATAGAACTGAATATGTTCTAGACTAAAGTTTAAATGCATTCTCAAGAAAGCAAATAAAGCTTTTGCAAACATGACACAAGGAAAAGTCAAGCTGCTTTTCCGGTACTACATACTAGTTATTCTCACTATCTAGTGTCCACCTTGCTATGAACTTTTTCTTACTTTATGCTGTGATTTAGCTAAGAAACAGCAGAAAACTGTTCAGTGCCAATCAGACACTTCCAAGGATTTTTTCACTGGGTGCAGCTCAGCCCTCAATAGTTTTAACTGGATAGTGTTGGCAGGTACTTGGTCTTGAGTTTGCCTGATGCACTACTAAGGTATAAAGACGGTTTTTAATGTTATGAGGATAAAACCTTATGAAACAAGCAAAGACTAGGATCCTTAAGAAGGCATTGACAGAGGATAGTAAGGTGGATACAAGGTTTTGCTTAGGTATGTAAACTCCAAGAGTGCCAGAACATTCCTTTTTGTACATTTTTCTTCTCCATTCTTTTTTGTTGCCATAGTGTATATCCTGATATCATGAACAGGTGTATACCTACTGTTTCTCTGTGTAAGAGCATAACATTTTCTTTACTGAATTATGAGACATGCAACTCATTAGTCATTAAAATATCCTAGTGGTAAGTTGCAAAAACCAAATAAATGACTTCAATAAATATTATAAAATAAATGGTAAAACATCTCCCGCAGTGAGAAATCTGTAGCGCAAAGGTAAGTCCAAGAGACTGGTGGTAGCAAATGCTTCTCTGACCCATTCCATAAATAGAAACTTTGCACGTTCCAAACATAGATATATTAGTACGAGTAAATAAATCTAATTGAGACCTTACAACGATTGAACTTGAAGATTAAACAAAATAACAACGGCAAGAAAGTATAGTGTAACAGGACATACCTCCCTCATGATTAAGATAAAATCCAAAGCACTAAGAACTCCAATAAATTGCCCTTGCAGAAGTCCCAAAAGAGGAGCAATAGCAATACCCTGAAATATAGCTCGACTCAGAAGAGTTGCATATAAAAGCTTGATATCAGAGAGAAGTAAATGCTCAAAAAAATCACAAAGAAAAGTCAAAAGCATATGTGATTTTAGAGCACATAAAACTTTAGTAAAGAAGAGCTAAGTTGGCCTTATGAGGAAAAGGAAAAAATTAATATTACGCCGCTCTTGAACTTTGCTCAACTCAAATCACAGATGGAGGAAGGAATCATGGGAACCTAAAGCTGGTAAAAAAATTATGAGAAAAATTTCCTAAGACAACGTAGTGATGTATTTCTATTTAAAGCATGGGTGACTTATGTTTTCTTTTCACATTTTTCTTTTGAAAGTAAAACATAAATATTTGTAGCTCTAGCTTACAAAAGAAAGCATGACCATAATGAATATCTAAATGTACTTTACAGTTCAATCTATGCAACACCAACTATCAAAAACAATGCTTACTTTCAAAGGAAAAATTAATTGAATTGTCTAACTAATCATTCTCCTAATATTACCTTCACCTGAAATTGCTTGCTAAAGAAAAGGCAGTGGAGAAGCTGAGAGAGTCATTAGCAGATATTCCTTTACTGGTTGCAAATAGCAACTAAGAGATTCTTCCTTAAGTATGTATCCAGTATTCAAGATAAAATAGATAATATATAACTTCAAAAGAGAACAGGATTACCTGTTCATGCAGAATATGAAATGCTTGCTTTACAGGTAAATCCACATCTAGTGCAATGACCTGTAAGTGAATTGTATACTTGAGAAAAGAATTGCAATGATCATGTTCGCGAGAACTGTCAATGTTTAAAAGTACAGAAGACAAACACATGGAAGATTAAGGATAAATAATCGAACCTTTCCCGACTCCGGAAGCAACTCGTAAGCTGTGTGTGTGGATAGGAATACGGAAATACGATGGCGAGAGACCTCTAAATCTGCTTCAGATATCGTTGGCAAGGCCTCGTGCATTGTACCGTCTGAAACCCTTACCTACAATTTATACAGGAGAAGAACTCATTTCTTCATTTGATCAATAGATTCACTACACTACATCCTTCATCAGTTCTTTAAAACATATCACTTTTTTCCTTTTCAATCTGTAGAGTAATGAATGTATAATTTAGGAACATCTTAATTGTTATGTTTAACACAAGCATCTTAATTATTATTCCACACACCCATCAATCATATTTTATCTTCAGAAGCCTAGATGGATTTAACACTTCACTCTTCCCCTTTTAGACTAGGAAATATTTCTGAAATCTCACAAGTAAAAGATGGTCTATGCTCTCACTTCTTTTGTTGCTTTCAATTTCAGCCCAAAAAGAAACAGCATCGGTGAATAAAAAAGTATACTTTAACTAAAAACCAAATTTTGATGAAACTGTCGACACAAAATTCCAATGCAACTATGGTTGTTAAGTCGTCACCTAGCTAGTCGTCCAGTCGGTGGGAGAGGCAAGGCGTGGCACGACTTGCTCCCAAACACAAAGTTGCCCGCTCAGCTTTCTCAAGGTGACACCTAGGGCAGCTTTCGGACGACTTGCTTGACTTGGTACCAATTCTCCTTCTTTTTTCCTTCTTTTTTTTTTAATTTTCATTTTCATTTTAATATTAGAATATTGTTTATGTAATAATATATGGATATTTTATTTTTTATTTGTTGGTGTTGTCCTGTTTTATATGTTTATTATTTGTTGGTGATATGTAGCAATTTGCACTTATTTGACTTGTGATGTGTAATAACTTTGTTGCATCTTTTCCTCTATTTGTCACTTGTTAAAGTTGTTTTTAATACCAAATGCTTTAATATTTGGTTGAGAAATGGTATTTAATAGTCTTGATTGTTTACATAATAATATATTTGAGAATTGTTTTTTATATTTAATGTAATTCTAAATTATATATATTTTATGTATAGAATGCACGTTACAAATAATTTATTGCTTTATTGACGACGAGTCACTTGAGCAGTTGGCCACCTACTCGACTCGACTTAACGTCTTGACAACTATGAATGCAACAATAACAACATAATTTAGTAAAAGAATAGCAACACTAGATAAGCACTCTCTAGTATAGTTTTATGCATAGAGAAATAAATATTGTGTAAACCTAGCTCCCCAGCAAATATTAATTTTCAAAATAGGATATCATGATTATTCAAGAAATAGAAACAAGATACATGGAAATAAACTTCACCGCGATTTGGGGCTGATAATCTCTCTAAACAATTTTTTTTTCTTTACTATTAAGAAACAAAAAACGAGAGTTCAGAGTTTCAGACTTAACAACTAGCTAAGTTATAAGATTGAATTTGGTATAAAAAAATTAAAAATAACATCTATTAACAGTTATCATGGTGATGCAAACTTTCTCAGTTCCAATTTCTCAATTTTCATTCCCATCCTGACAACTTATCCAAAGTGTGCACCGAAGACAATACTCACTTTGTTAACAAACAAAAAGGTCTTATTTTGACTTTAAGAAGCCAATTTTTTTAAAATTTTAATATTATAATCAATACAAATATTTATTTTAAGTTTTGAAAATAATAAATTTTACATTTAGTAGTAGTAATTTTACGTAGCTTATATAATATTAACGATTTTATTGACTAAAATAAAATTAAAATATTCATTTTGATTACAAAAATGTTGCAAAGTCAAATAGAGTTTTTTTTCCTTTTAATGAAGCAGGTAATACTCCCTCTGTTTCACAATTAATTTTCAGAATAGGATATCCTCATAAAAGTCATGATTCAAGAAGTAGAAACAAGAAACATGGAAAAATATCCAGTAATCTTTTTACAAAGATAATTCAGTAGAAAAGTTTTGTACCAAACGCTGAAAGGCATCATTATCGACGTCCATGCTAGAACCAGAAGGCATTTGTGGATTCAGAATTGTAGGAATTGAACTAGAATCCCTGGATAAGAGGATAGTATTCACCGTCCCATAGTTACCACTTACAAAGGGTTGGTGTTCATCATGTCGCCATTCACCGTCAACAATAAATTTGTACTGGATAGGAATTGAAAAAATAAGAATGTGTAGACCTTCAAAATATGAGATAAAGCAAAAAATCAAACATATTATGCATATAATGCTAATCATTTTAAGAAAATATAGAAAAGGAAAAAAATAAACCAAATGGAAAACTCTTCATATAAAGTGCAACTACTTTATAGCTCATCAAATGAATTCAAGTGATTTCAACAAATTTCATCAGAATTGCTAAGTGTAAACATTATTTTATCATGAATACTAGAGATTGCCAAGAACATATGTGATAACCCTGTTAAGTTGTTACATTTCCTATCTTTCTCTCTTCTTTCCTCCGATCATAAAAACATGATGTGTTCGCATCCATATATTACCTTGAACTCCCACATCTTAGCTTCAAATGAAAATCTAGATCCACACCAAGTCAAAATCTAAAACCTTGACCACACCTAAGTTACTAACTCCATAAAACAGGTACCTGGATTTCATCTAAACAGAGATTATTAGGTATTGAAATTAAATTCACTGAGATTCACAAGCTTGACAGTGTCAAATTCTTGAATTTATTATATAACAAAAAGGAAATTCCTGATTTTTAACCCCAACTATCACAAAAATGACTTTCAGTGCCAAATTGTTGTCCTGCAACATAAAGTAAAACTCAAAAAGGAATGAAAAAATAAAGATTTTTTCCTATCCCAGCAGAGAAATTGGCCATCCCGCATGATGCTTTGAAATCACTCGGAAAATATTAATCGAAGTCCGCACACAAAAGAGAGAGAACACAACTCACTTAAATTAAAAAATCAGAAGTCTATTTTCTCCTTTGTGGAGATTACATTTATATGAAGATAACAATACATGGGCTCCAATAAAAGTGATAAAAGAAAACTGTACTAAATATCCAAATATTAAATAAAACCCCTAATTAGATCAATTTCTACCCAAATAAAAATTATAAACACTAAATGATCAAGTAGAAGCCTTTTGCGTTCCTCATCAATTGCCGCATCATTTACCATCTTAAATTTGATGTAGTACAGTAAAATATTTAATTAGTTTATCTGGCAAGAAACATTTTTATCTAATAGTAAAATCAGCTGCTCCTAAAAAATAACTAATTCCCTTGAAGTTGAATGTATTGAACTTTATTAAAAAGTTTGTAGCATAGATGACATATATGTCTAGGCTTTATATATTGTAGTTAATATACAAAATTGGAACCACTATAATTAATTCACTACCCACCCCCCTCTAACTTTAATTCCTGCAGCCTAAGGCATAATTACCTGGTTTCCTAACAAACACTCAAATTCCAATCCCTACATATAGCAAATTGGCCAATATTCCACCCCGACATTGATGGCAGCTAAATCCAACGCAATAAAAAGTTTATATTATCTGAAAATAATTTTCTTATTATAACTATATAAGTATATAACTAATGATCCCACATATGGGGGCTCCAAAGAAAGAAGCCATAGCCACTTACACACTAGAGATAGAATCTTTGAAATGAGATTCCAAAGCCCAAACATCATGGCTGCTTAGGTAAACATATTTAAGGTTCCATTTGTAAGTTGTCCTTCGTATCAATGTTAATGTGATATAGTAGTATCCGGTATGATATCATCATATAATATTGTCCAATGGTTGCTATGGTTTTCAATCTACTCTACAGTGGTTTATATTTAAATAGAGTTCTTAATTGGACTTTAGCTAGGTGGTAGGACAAAATTGTTTTATTTTTTATAACTAAAGAGATGTGTTTAAACAATGTTTGCTTGTTAAATACTACATTCTACATTATATGATAAATTCTTTTGAGAAATTATAGTGGATAGATAGTGAATTGTGTATCTTCTTGCC
This sequence comes from Panax quinquefolius, assembly GCA_020205615.1. NCBI lineage: Eukaryota > Viridiplantae > Streptophyta > Magnoliopsida > Apiales > Araliaceae > Panax > Panax quinquefolius. Next base: position 107,924,235 of record CM035159.1, read on the forward strand.
AAAATTCAGAAAATCCCATTATAAAATTGCATACAAAACAGCCGTGTAATGTCCTTCAACATGATGCAACATTTGTCATATGTATCTTATCTTATGAATTAAATGCAGGGATCCATTATCGTATCGCATTTAACAATTTTCACTGTAAATAAAATGCCGATAAACATGCATTATCTTAAGATCTTCACACAATGCTTCTGTAATTCCATGCAGACCAAAGGATCACATATTCAGCAGCCGAATAACATGATGTCCTTGATTAGTCATTTTCAAGTCTTTCATGTTGATAAAAGTGATTACCATGTAAATAGTATTTGAACAAGAGGGGAGAAAAAAAGCTTGTACTTGCAAGCAAGTCAAAGGTGCTAAAATGAATAAATACGTAACTAATAAATGTGAATATATTTAGCATAACCGCTGGCTTTTCAGGTTTTTGAATGAAAAGTGGACAATAAATATGACTTGTTTGAGAATGGTTCCAGTTCTGATTATTAATAGCAGTAAAGAAGGGTTTCCTCAGACACATGATGCTGATGCTTTTATTTTACATAATCATGGCTTATTAAGCATTTTGTTTAATTTTCAGTCACTGCATCAAACCAGGACTCACTATTGCAAACCTAACAACATATAATTTTAATATCAAGTAATTTGAAAGCAAATATCAGTATACTTATAGTAAAATTTTGGGATCCAGTTAGCTGTATGACTTGATAAATTTTTGAATAACTTATACTGATTTCTGAACATATGCAATCAGTGTAACCAGAACACAGACTAAAACCACCGCAATGCCTCTTAGGACCAGTATTATACACTGACCTGATAAAAACCTGGTGGTAAGCTGAAAATAGTCTGGAATACAGTAGGACAGCCCTCAACAGGGGTCATCTGAAAATGGTCAGTCCACCTTCAAACAATTTGCACTATTCCTTAGTTAGAAGAAAGTGGAGGAAAACCGACCGGAAAAAAACTGGACTAAAATATTGGAATAGAATAACCAGCTAAACCACATTAAAAATAAAGAAAAAAGAAAAGTAGCACTAATTATGAACATGAACATTGAAGTCTCACCCCGTAAATGAACCACTGAGATATACAGTTCTTCCCCCATAAGGCCACACGAATCTTGTCGGGACAAGCAGCGTCCCGGCAGCCGCAGCAGCAACACCACTTTCCCGAGCATAATCCATACCAGAAGGAAACATTCACTATTTCCAAAATTATCAAAAATCCCCAAAATAAGCTACCAGAAGACAGAATTCTTGCAAACAACTAGTACTTTTAGATTTATCAGCTGAACCCTCAAATAAAAAAACATATATATTACAAAAGAACGCACTTTTCGGTCATATGAAAAAAATACATTCCCAAATTCAAGCACCAAAACTTCAATTTTTACTTCAGACCAAAAATATAAGATAGTGTTGAAAGGCAGCGAAGGTGAACGGAATTTCGTATAAAAGGAAAAACTAAAAGATCAATGTAAATCCTAGTTGATTCATTCAGATATGGATATGCGGGAGGAGAAAGAATTAGAGTCTAAGCATTGGATCGGGAAAATGTTTGGAAATGCAGAACTGAAAAACCTAACGAATTGAAACTTATGGAGCGACTGAAATAGCTTTGGGGGAGAAATGGAGAACAGAAAAAGCTAGAAACAGAAATCTAACCTAACCCTAGAAAACCTTTTTTTTTTGTCCTCCTTTCTTTGGCACAGTAAAGTAAGTTTATTTTGGAGGCTTTTGTGCCTCTTTCCCCTCCTTTTTTTCTCTCTTCAACTCACGTACCGTACAAGGAACACTCAGGTTTTACATAGCAGTAAAATATTTCGACGGACCAACGGATATTTGATATTTTTACGTATATTTTTAATATTTTATTTTTAAAAATAATTATATTAAAATATTAAATATATATATAATATAAAAATAATATTCCCTTTAATATAAGTGTGAATAAAAAGTTATTTCGATATATATAAATAACTTTAAAAGGTGACAACTTTTATATCATTTTGCAGTAAATCAAAATGATATTATACTTATTGATTGTAATTATATATCTCCATCAGGAATTTATATACGGACTGACAATAAAATAAATTTGATTCGGTATTTTTTATTTTTAAATTATTTTTCAGTAGTTTTTCAATAATTTCTTTTTTATCGTTTAAATATATTAGTATCTAATAGTGGGTATTTTCCAATTGTAGGTTCGAAATATTCAATTTAAATAAGTGTCTTGTGTTCACAAAAAGTAAATTCTCATGCAAATTTATTTAAAATTCCCATAAAATATATTTACATTTGTTTCTTACTATTATTAGTAGTCGTGTAAACAATCAAAAAGTAATGTTATCAAACAATCTTTTTAAAAAATCAACAAGAAAATAGTAATATTTCCCCTCAAATGATATATTTTATTGCTTTCATATTTAATTCATAGTCAACCTTGTTAAATCTTTTGATTATAACATTTGCAATTAAAATGTTACAATTTATTATTATAAATGTGATACCATTTTTAAAATATTTTAAAATTTAAAATAGACGTTAAGATGGAATGTAAAATTAATTATCTTGACGCGAGAGTTAGTTATATACGAATCAATTTTAATTATTGTGGAATAAACATAAAAAAATCTATTTTTTATAAGAGAATTTGATAATTTCTCAATATTTCCTAAAATGTATAATAAATAAGACTCACATTTATGTAATTTTGATTATGTAAAAATATCAAAAATTTATTGTAAAACTAATACTTCTCTAAATATATATGACTAAGTAAAAATAAGAGATCAACTCCAAAATATATTTATATAGGCTTAAATATACTATCCTAATCTATTTACCTTTCTTCACTTCAAGGACCGTTTTTTTTTTTTGTTTTTCAATTAGATAATTTTACTCTTTTTTTTTTTAATTACGTTTAATTGACTATGTCATGTCATAAATTAATGACACGACACCCTTATATGCTAAATGTGTGTTTATGTATAAAAAGAATGTATAAGCAAAACTTAAAGGCAGGTTGCCTATGAATAGAACAACTCATCTTTCATTAGTTCTTTTACCGGTTCACAAAGTTAGAGTAAGAGAATAGTGAGAATAATAAGTAAAAATTGTAACACCCCAATTTTTTTTTAATAAAAATGATTTTTCTATAAATATTATTTTTTAATATTATGGAGTAAAATTAATATAATGTTATAGTTGTGGGTAATATTTATAAATTTTTGCAAAAGACATGAAGTTGTTATATAATATTCGATTGGTTGGGAAATATTCGTTTTAATAGGGAATATTCAATACGACGAAGACATCATCATTGGTGGACATTAGCGGAATTATTATCGGATTGAAAGCGACAAAAATATTTTATGAAAATAACGGCGAAAGTTTTCTCAGTTAACTGTTGAAACACCGGTGTTAAAAGAAATGCGATGTCTGGCGTGGTTGTATAAGTAGCGCGGTATTGATTATTGATGTTTACGTGAGAAGTCACTCAGTTATACTCAATTATTACTACAGTAATTGTTGCATTATATATCTCATATTATTGATTCGATTATTGTCACAGTATCATTTGCATAAAATGTTATATTATTAAATCAATAATTGAGGACAAAGTTATTAATATTATTATTTACAATATACGATGTCTAAAAGTTACAAAGAAAGGTTTGGTCACCTAATCTTATGATAGGGAGAAATTTTTTTGAAAGCCCTCTTACAGTGAAAGTAGTATGCATACAAGCCAATCATGTTTGATGATAAAGCATATACTTTAAGAATAATCTTATTCATTTATTAATAAAAAGTATTAATCTTTTTTAATTATCTACATGATCTTTGTTTTATAATATGTGATAAACCCATAGTTTTAAGCAATACTTTTAGAATAATGATGATGATCATTCTAATGAGATCTAAATTCTTAGAAAGCTTAAAACTAAAATAGTTCCCAATCGTTGGATTACTAAATTGGGGATTAGTGAATCCAGGATAGATTGAGTACATCGTTGCTTGCTCGTTGGATGAGGATGATTGATCTCATGATCATTTGTGTGGAACACACAAAAAGCAGTATGTAGGTGCTTATTAGAGAATAAGTCATTTGAGCATTGGCTCATTAAGGAATACCTAATGGAGTTTTTTTATTTGCTGTCGATAGGAATTTCTGTAGTGATAGTAGTACAAGTAATCCTTGGACTTGAGATCATCATAGTATCTTGTGTATGATGAGTTATACTTTGACTTATTCCTTAAGACCCTTAGGGTATATCAAAGGTATGCTTGGGTATAATAAGTTATACATGGAGATAATGTATGATCGATAAAGAATCTACCACTTAATAAAAAAAGAAATGTCTATGTGATTCGATAAATGACAACCCGATAGTCCTTGGTTAAAGCGAGAATGAAATTAGAAAGGAGTTTCTAATTTGCATTATTTGAGTTGTGCATTTAAGATCGAAATACATATAATTAAATAAAATAAGACTTGGTGATAATTCCATGTCTTATATTTAATTGGGACATTGTATGGTGGAATGATTGAATTATCGGTAACTATTTACTCAAAGATTCTTTAATGATTAATGTTGAAATCTATATTATACGAAAAGTGTCGTTGATCATTAGGGAGAACTTATCTATTGTAGAATAAATATTATTTATTTAAATAAATTGTTTAATTTATTTATTTAAATAAGATTAGAATTATTCTAATTGATTTATTCACATTAGGTTTAATATGGAGAACCTAAAGGGTCACACCATAAAAGGAAGAATAATTATTTAAGAAGTTAATGGCATAATCGTAATAATATGTTATGTATATTTAATTTAATCTATGGTGATAGAATAAATTAAATAGCTTAATATTATTATTTAATATTTTAGAAATATTAAATATAAATTAATAAGAGAGTCTTATTAATATTATTACAATTATTATTATTTTAATTTAAAAGAGTTTAGGAATTAATTTAATATAAGTACTCTCATTTATTCCTAATTGGATTAGGAAGGAAAATTAGTTAAAGGAGTTTAATTAATTATCCCTAATAAGATTAGGGAGCTTAATTAATTAAAAGAATTAATTAATTAAAACCCAATTCCTTAATTGTTAAGGTGGGTTGCCCACATCTATAAATAAGAGAGTCTTATTATGGGTGGTATGGGTTGTTGACTTTAACAAAGACGTAATAATTCCAAGTTGTTGGAGTATACGCTTTTACATAGAGATAGAAAACTAGGGTTTAACCATAACACCCATCTTCTTGAATTTTCTTCTTCCTTGGTGGATCACCTCAGAGGCCAAACATTTGGGTGGCTAACGTTGATCGAAAGGAAGGAACCAAACCGGTGGATTCAAGTTGAGCGAAAGGATTTGGAGGTGAACTTGTACGAGGAAGTTTCGATCTCTGAGGGTATGATTTTATTCTTTATCTTTTCGTTTAATTAATAATTATGCATAAAGGATGATCCGGGTATATGGTTTGTAAATTTTTTAAACTACGATTTTTACACTTCGCATTAATTTTGCAATTTGATGATTGCCCATGAACATTACAAACCTAACGGTGGCATCGAGCCAAACCTTTATCACGAATTATTAATTGTTGATTTGATATGTATGTTGATATGTGTTTAGAACAATTTTATTGGGCATAATTTTATTGTATAAAATTTAAAAAATAAAAAAAAAAAAAAAAAAAAAAGGATTGCATGGAAATGGGCACGGTACGGAAATCGAGTGATTATCAAGGATTAACAAGATTAGCGGATTATGAGTTTTAAAAAAATGTGCCATTAAATAAAAAGGAAAAATGACGTGATTTTTTTCAAGGATTTCATGGATAAAAATAAGTTACGGTTATTATATATATATATATATATATAATAGTTATATATATATATATATACTATATATATATATTCTTAATTATTTTATAATTAAAATAAAATGTTTATTTTAATTTTAAAATAAAAAGTTTATTTTAATATTAAAATAAAAAAAAGAGTTTATTTTAATTTTAAAATTGAATATTATATATATACATATAATTATTTTAATCTTAAAATAAAAAAAAGGGTTTATTTTAATTTTAAAATTAGAATTTCATCTTAACTAATTAGAGTTGGAATTGGATTCCATGATAACTAATTGGAGTTGAAATTGTATTCCATCTTTCCTTAAATAAAGGAGTTTATTTAGATATGAAATAAGATTTCATATTATTCAAAATAAAGAGTTTATTTGTGAATAGGAAAGAGAATCCAGTATTTCCTTAAATAAAGGAGTTTATTTAAATATGAAATAAGATTTCATATTATTCAAAATAAATGAGTTTATTTGTGAATGGGAAAGAATATAGTGTTTCCTTTAATAATAGTTTTTTATATATATGGAATTGGATTTCATAATTAATTAAAATAAAGGTGTTTATTTTGATTAAAATTTTGATTAAAATAAAATAGTTTATTTTATTCAAAAATTAGATAAATTAAAATAAAATAGTTTTATTTTGATTTAAATTTAGATTAAAATAAAGGAGTTTATTTTGATTGAAAATATTTTTTACTAACTAATTTTGCCCATTAAATGATATCAATATATATATTAAATGTTTATTATTCATGAGATGAATGTTATTTATTGATGCGTATGGTGATGTGTATGATAATAAATGGGATTGATTATGAATTTATTGACCCGATATGATTGGATTTTATTTTAGTTGGATGCGTGAATGTATGGGTTTTATTAAATGGGAATTCTGCGTACCTCGTCTTCTCTAATTTTTCTTAATGTAAATTATATTCCTCCTATGTACTTTCCCCGATTAGCGATCAAGGTTTCTATTTATTTTAAAATAGTTTTGTAATAGGAATATTTAGAATTAATTTTGAAGAATTAGAGATCGAGGATGAAAGCGCTTGAAGACCTGGTTTGTAATAGAGCAGAGGTTTAAATGTAATAGTTATATTTAAATATTATTTCTTGCACCCCAAGGTTTGACCTTTTGGTTCACTTGGTGGCTCTAGTGAACCAAACTAGAATAAAAAAGTCCATAATCAATCCGGGTAGAATAAAGTATTCTATATGTGCATGCTTATACTATATATATTATATATTATGCAAACATGCTTCGCGCATGTTAATTAATATAATAGCGTATTTTTATATATATATAATAAATGCGCTAAACAAGATGAGACAAATTTAATAATAAACCCCTCAATTTTTATATTAAGTCTAAGCGTTCAAAGATATTTGGAATATCGAGCATTAAGCCTTCTAGCATGATAAAATTAATAGAGTATTAAATATTTAATATGAGTTTGTTGTGTCACCACAAGGCAAGTGAGTATTAAGTATTTAAGATGTTAATTTATCACATTTGATGCTTATAAAGAAAATTGAACAATATTGTTTTGTTGTGTCACCACAAGGATGATATTTTCTTTTTGAATATATGGAGTGTTAGGTTGGACTTAACTTGGATAATTTTGATTCGGATGTGCCACCACTTGATCAAAATAATCTAAGAGGCAAAAGAAAAGGAGTTGCATAGTTGATGTAATTGACAAAAGTTGTCTACCTATTTATTTATATATAGTTTGTTGTGTCACCACACAAATTTATATACATTTGAAATGGGATCCTTATTCTCCTTTAGCAAATCTTTAATTAGATTTTCTTAGAACTATATAAGTGAGGTAATATAGTTTGAAGAAAATAGTGGGAGATACCAATTTAAAACAAGACCTAAATTATTTTGGTAATTAATAAAAGAATGTATGTTAAAATGTTGTTAATTACAAATTCATTTCTGAGAATTTTACAATGTCTAAAATTACTATCCTCTGCGAAGCATATTAGATGCTAAATTAATCGGGCCAAGAATTAAGCGGATTTGTTAAGGAATTTGAGAATAGTTCTCATATTTGAAAAGCTATCTTATGTCTTATCGCCTATATCCTGCGAATGGTTTAGAATAATGCCTCGAGGAAGACATTGCTACTTTTAGAAAGTGGCAAGATGATGCGATTGGCTCAATACATCATCATGCTCGCATCCATGAGTAAACTTGAGCTTCGGCGTCGGCATGAAACTATGGATGCTTCTACTATATTCCCGCACATCAAGTAGTTGATGGTGAGGAAAATAGGGCCGATAGATATCGGATATCTAAGGAGCTCTTCCGATCTAGAATGGCCGATGGCACTACAAATGCAGAGATAAAAGTCCTTAACATTATCAATTTGATTGATCAATTAGGACAACGAGTTTTGTCATGGATGGAGAGTTGAGCAAGATTTGATCTTGCACTCACTCCGGGACTCCTTTCACAATTGTTGTGAATTTTTATATGAATAAGCTAGATATCACCCGTTGATTTGCTTAATATATTGAAAAATGTTGAGAGTCACTTTCAACCAAGAAAGATAAAGTCTTCTTGGTAGGGGGCAAAGGATCTTCTCGAAAAAGAAGAACAATTCAAAGAAGGTAAATAGAAAGGCAAAAATAAAGGATAATAAGAACAAAAGCGATCACGGATAGCAAAGGAGTTTGCTTCCCTTGCAATAAGCGGGACTTTGGAAAGAAAGCTGCGAGAAGCATCTTGCGAGAGGTTAACAAAAGAAGCTTAGTGAAGTTTGGTTACAAATACAAATTTGTTCATGATTTGAAATAAATTTTTCTTTAAGTCGATGTACTACTTGGGTATTGGATACCAACTTTGGTTATCATAAATATAGATTTATGAAAGGACCAAATAGAAGTAGAAAGCTAAACAAATATAAGTAATCTATGTATGGAAAATGAAGCAAAGGTTCTTTGCATTAGCTATAGAAACTTATAGTTTAAGCACTCACTACTGAGCAAATCTATTAAGTCGATAAGTTGTTATTGTATTCCAATTCTTGTTAGAAACATTATTTACATTTTATTGTTGGACAATAAAATTTTTGGTATTATAATTAAGAACAATTGTTGTTTCTATTTATAATAATAATGTTTTGTATAAATGGAATATTACTTAATGAATTTTGTATACTTGACTTACGCGAAAATAATTTTGCAAATTGAACAAACTAGTATAAGAAAAGGAGATGATCATTCAAAGAGTTGAATGTGTGTATTTCTTTGAAAATACAAGTGTGAATTATTTGAAAGGTTCAAACAATTGGAAGTGAAACAAATTGGCAAAGTATTAAGATTCATTGATTAGATCAAAGAATAAATATTTGTGTAATAAGTTTCTAGATCATCTCAAATGGTTTTCTCATAATGGACACATCGATCTGCAATAATTGATTGATGTATCTGAAAGGAAAAATCGTACCTATTTGAACATGGTGCGATCCATAATGATTTTATCGACATTCCAGTATCCTTCTGGGATAATGTCCTAGAAATGGTTGCATATCTATGAAAATGGTAACCTCAAAGTCCGGCCCCAAGACTCCATAAAAGTTATGGATGCGGGAGGATTCTAATCTTAAGTATGTTAAGATAAGGGGTTGTCAACTTATGTGAAAAGGTTTCAAAAGGATAAGCTTGGGACAAGATTTGACAAGTGTCGATTTGTGGGACATCCTAAAGTAAGTTTAGGGTATATGTTCTATAATCCTACTTAGCAAAAGGTGTTTTGTTACGAAACACGCGCCTTCTAAGATAAAGGTGTTTATCATTAAAAGGGGCTAGTGGGAGGATAATAGATCTTGAAGAGTTCAAGAACCACAAAAAAATATATAAGTCGAATAAGAGGAGCACGTAGATAGACCTATTTACCACCTGGCCAAATAATCGTAAATCACGGAATAGTACCAAAGATACCTAGGAGGTATGGATTCATCATGGATGATGATGATGAGGTACACATCGTAGAAGATGATGATCGAGTTACATTCGATGAGGTAAGACTTACGGTGTGTGTCTGAAAAGGGTCGGTGGGAGCATCGTGACATTCCTAGTATTATATGTTGATATACTACGGATAAGGAATGACATACTAATGCTACAATCGGTAATGATAAAGTTGTCTAAACAATCCTCCATGAATGATTTGGAAGAGTATCTTAATTGGGGATATAAATCTATATAGATAGATTTAAGAGGATGCTTTCGACTTAACCCGAGCGTATATTCATTTGATGCTAAAGTCGTTTAGCATGACAAACTCAAGAGATGTCTCGTGTCGATGAGCTATGGAGTGTATCTCTCTTAATAATCCCCACAGACTCACGAAAAGAGAGGTCGCATGAGTGTGATCATGTATGCTGATGAAATGTACGAGACACGATGTTGATCGGTCGTAATACGGAGAAGTTCACTATGAGTTAGTGAAAAACATCTTAAAGTGCTTAGCAAGCACTAAGGATGTGATCATATTCATGGTGGGTCTAAATTAAAACTAGAGGGCTTAACAGACTCAAGTTTTTCGAGATGGAGACAAGCGACGAAAATCTCTACTTTAAGGTAAAGTGTTACCTTGAGCAGTGTGGTGTAGTGAATTGGAAAGGTTCAAACAATGAAAGAGTTCTTTGGTTTAGTGATAAAGACAAAGTATATAGCTATAAATGAAGGCTATGAGTTGATTGTTTGGATTAAAAGTTCATTCTGAGAACTAGGAATAGTTCTAAGTCTCATCTTGGATCTAAACATGTGTTGTGGCACTTTCATTTGATTATTAGAATCATTGAAAGATGGGAAATCACTATAGAGATAGTGGACTCTCAAGAACAACATTACATATCCATTAACTAAAGCTTATCCAACGTGCGGGATAATCGTCACTAGAGAAGAAGAAGAGTATAAGATACCATGACGATTGGCTTTAGTGCTGAGTGGGAGATTGAAAGTAGTATGCACACAAGTCGATCATGTTTGATGATAAAGCATATACTTTGTAACAATCTTATTCATTTATTAATAAAAAGTATTAATTTATTAAAGGCTTTTAATTATCTATATGATCTTTGTTTTATAATATGTGATAAACCCATAGTTTTAAGCAATGCTTTTAGAATAATGATGATGATCATTCTAATGAGATCTAAATTCTTAGAAAGCTTAAAACTAAAATAGTTCCCAATCATTGGATTACTAAATTGGGGATTAGTGAATCCGGATAGATTGGGTACATCGTTGCTTCTTTCGTTGGATGAGGATGATTGATCTCATGATCATTTGTGTGGAACACAAAAGCAAGTATGTAGGTGCTTATTAGAGAATAAGTTCTTTGAGCGTGGCTCGCTAAGAAATACCTAATGGAGTTTTATTTGCACTGTCGATAGGAATTCTGTAGTGATAGTAGTCAAGTAATCCTTGGACTTGAGATCATCATAGTATCTTGTGTATGATGAGTTATACTTTGACTTATTCCTTAAGACCCTTAGGGTATATCAAAGGTATGCTTGGGTATAATAAGTTATACATGGAGATAATGTATGATCGATAAAGAATCTACCACTTCTAATAAAGAAGAGAAATGTCTATGTGATTAGATAAATGACAACCCGGTAGTCCTTGGTTAAATGAGAATGAAATTAGAAAGGAGTTTCTAATTTGCATTATTTGGAGTTCATGCATTTAAGAGTGAAATACATATAATTAAATAAAATAAGACTTGTGATAATTCCATGTCTTATATTCAATTGGGACATTGTATGGTGGAAGGATTGAATTGTGCGGTAACTATTTACTCAAAGGTTCTTTAATGATTAATGTTGAAATCTATATTATCCGAAAAGTCGTTGATCATTGAGGAGGCTTATCCCTATTGTAGAATAAATATTATTTATTTAAATAAATTATTTAATTTATTTATTTAAATAAGATTAGAATTGTTCTAATTGATTTATTCACAATAGGTTTAATATGGAGAACCTAAAGGGTCACACCATAAAAGGAAGAATAATTATTTAAGAAGTTAATGGCATAATCGTAATAATATGTTATGTATATTTAATTTAATCTATGGTGATAGAATAAATTAAATAGCTTAATATTATTATTTAATATTTTAGAAATATTAAATATAAATTAATAAGAGAGTCTTATTAATATTATTACAATTATTATTATTTTAATTTCTAAAAGAGTTTAGGAATTAATTTAATATAAGTACTCTCATTTATTCCTAATTGGATTAGGAAGGAAAATTAGTTAAAGGAGTTTAATTAATTATCCCTAATAAGATTAGGGAGCTTAATTAATTAAAAGAATTAATTAATTAATTAAAACCCAATTCCTTAATTGTTAAGGTGGGTTGCCCACATCTATAAATAAGAGGAGTCTTATTATGGGTGGTATGGGTTGTTGACTTTTAACAAAGTACGTAATAATTCCAAGTTGTTGGGAGTATGCCTTTCTATAGAGATAGAAAACTAGGGTTAGCCATAACACCCATCTTCTTGAATTTTCTTCTTCCTTGGTGGATCACTGAGAGGCCAAACATTTGGGTTAACGTTGATCAAAGGAAGGAACCAAGCCGGTGGATTCAAGTTGAGCGCGAAAGGATTTGGAGGTGAACTTGTACCTCAGGAAGCTCGATCTTCAAGGGTATGATTTTCTTCTTTATCTTTTCGTTTAATTAATAATTATGCATAAAGGATGATCAGGGTATATGGTTTGTAAATTTTTTAAACTCTGATTTTTACACGCTTCCGCATTAATTTTGCAATTTGATTGCGCCCATGAACATTACAAACCTAACACCTGGTCGATTAATATTGTGAATTATAATAATGACGATAAATGTTGTTAAAAATATTGAGAGGATTTTTTTTATGAAGTATTTGATGTAAATTTTGGACCCCCATTTACCCATTTTTTTAAATAATCGATAGAAAGTTATTTGATATAAATATAATGGGACCCACTTGTGATTATGAGATGTTGGTGGGAGGGGAACACGTGGAGCCCATGTGTGAAAAAAAAATGAAAGGGGTTTGAATTTAGTTCACGGGTGGGAAGATTATATATGTTATATGTGTTTATATATATATTTATATTATTAAAATTTTGTTTTATGTAACATTATTGAGCATCAGGCAATTGAAATCAACCCGTGAAATATTTTAACTGTTGGCCCGTGAATAAAACTTTCTAAATAGTATCCTTCCATTCTCCTATAAATAGAAGCTCATTCCTTCATTATTTCTTACGAATTCACTGAAACTCTAGAAAAAGAAAATTATAGAGAGAAAGAAGAAGAGAAGTCTGCTACCTCTCTTTTTCTATATCCAGATTCTTCTAAGGTAAGGGGTATTATTTCTTTCGTATTCATGAAGAGAACTTCTGTTATTCCATTTTTTATCATTATATTGGAATAACCTATCTATGAGAAGTACCGCATACATGGTGAAATTCTTCTGTTATTTCATTCTTTATCATTATGTTGGAATAACTTGTCTATGCAAAGTACCGCATACATGGTGAAATTCTTCTGTTATTCCATTCTTTATTATTCTGTTAGAACATCATGTCGGTGTGAATTTCGCCTGACCTGGTTCCGTTCTTTATTATTCTGTTGGAACATCCTGTTGGTGCGAATTTCATCTGACCTGATTCCGTTATCTATTATTACATTGGAATATCACATGCGATGCGCCACGCACGCACTTGGTTCCGATTATTTATTATTCTGTTGAAATAACTATATCATGCAATCGGCCTCATCGTACGTCCGGTGATTTCTTTTGTTATTCCATTCTTTATTATACTCAGTTGGTTAAATTTTTGACTTCTATACTCCATGAAATTAGTGGAATATCATTGATATTTACGCTTCATCCAATATCTTTTCATGAAAATATTCTTCTAAGCATTCTTGAATTTTACTCTACAAAGAAGTATCATGTTGACAATTTGGACGTTATTAGTTCCTGGATAAATTAATTCTTGAACTTGTTTTATTGAATTCTTATATCATTATCATCATCCTCATGTTTATATTATGTTGAAAGTCATATGTGGCCTGTAGTGCATAGATGGACTTGGTATGATTATGACCAGGGATTATTCGGTATAATCATGACCGTAATATTACAAATGATGTGGTAAAAGTCATCATTGGTGTGACGCCCCCAAAATAGGTCCATTCCATCCAACCCATTCTGAGTCGCCAAATACATGGTACGAAATAACTACAACTTTATTAATACATTTGTCATGCAAAAAATACGACAACATATATCTTGTAAGTTTAAATACAATTATTGTCTTCTAGACAATATACATACCAAATAAATCCTCATCACAATTATTTATACATTATTTTACAAAATTGTGAGGACTACTAAATAACTCTCTCTAGAACCTTGATCCATACCTTTACTAGTATTGCTACATTCTCGCCTCACGAGAAGAAAAATGGAATAAAAAGGAAAAGGGTGAGCTCAACTAGCCCGATAAAGAATATTATGACTAAGATAATATACAACAAATTATCGTTAGTCTTCATGAGAGAGAAAATCTAATAGAATACAATAGAATGACCGGTTTTAAATTAACAAGCTGCGGTGAAACAACAATTCATTAGAAGAGTTAAGTAGAGAATGCAAACTACTATCTTCTATATATGAATTTAAAAGTTCATCATCGATATTTTATCCTGTAACATCAATCGATATATATACGGAATCAAATATTCATCTTTGCACTTTCTGGCCAAAGATATTAATCGATGAAAGTCATGTTAAATCGTCTCAACACTGTTCATCTTTGCTACTACGGGCCAAAAATATTCATCAAGAAATCATTCATCTTTGCACTACTGGGCCAAAGATATTGATAATATCATCATTTAGGGGTGAGGATGATGAAAAATATTTCAAAGAAAAGCGAATCCGGTGAAATAAAAGAACAAATATTAAGGATTAAGTATTTTAAACAATCCAAGTTCAAAAATACTTCATAAGTAATCAGTGGAGTAAAATTTGAGAATGATCAAAACATGGATACAATCAAAGCTAGTATCCATAGTAGATATTTTGGACAAAAAGAAGAAATTTTATTTTTTGATTGAATAGTGTAGTATTGAATGAATAGTGTCGTATCGTGAATAATTAGTATATCGTGAATAGTAACTCAGACACCAAAAGATAAAAATTTCACAAAAAAAAAAAAACATCTTCACGCCGTGAATAGTACTCGTGAATAGTAACTCATGAATAGTAACTTTCGTGAATAGTAACCTCGACATGAAAAAGTTCCAAATTTGATAAAATTTCCAACCAATATTTTGGCATAATGATATTGAAGAAATAATATCATTTTTGAATAAAATAACATCCCTTACCTCGAAAGGCAAGATTTTAGTTGAAACAGGATATAGGCTATGACTTGAACTTGCCGCAGTATAACAACACTCAAAGTATACTCAAAATACTCACAAGAATACTCGATAATATAGAGAGAGAAAACTTGATTTACGGTGTGATTTTCAATTCTAACCTAAGCACCCAATTTATAGAAAAATGCTTAGAACACCAAAGTAAAAAATTTAATATAATATTAATATATATATTAATTTGTCTACGCCCACTTAGAATCTTCTGAATTCAGCAACTTAGCATGTGTTAAAGATGCCCACAAACACAAAAACATTTTTTCTTATTTAAATTATTTTAAACTTCCAAAAATCAATTATTTTGGAGCTTCAGAACTTCAATAATTCATAATAAATAGCCTTTTATCGAGAAAATTTGAATCACGCGACTTTTTATAGGAAATTCAATTCTCTAAACTTTGGAAGAAAGTTTTCCAAATTCCAAAGCGAAATTAAGCGAAATCCATAAGCAGGCGATTTTACGGTATAATCAAATTTGATTCGATAATTGTGTCCACCACACACACAAAATATGTGTTAAACATTTAATGCCACAAAAATACTCTTCCTCCTCATATACTCATATATCCCACATTCATTATAAAAATATCATAGATTAATATATTATTAAAATAATATATTTAAATGAATTATTTTATCGGAAAAAGATAAAATATTAATTTTCAACAATTGTCATTTTAAAAATTTTCTCCATCTATATCCATATAAAATCAATATTTTCCTCATCATATAAATCAATAATTAATTATTCACAAATAATATTCTGAGAATCACAAGATGCAACGGTGCATTTCCGAGGAAGAGGGCTTTTCAATAAGGATCTCTCCTTCTTGGCTGCTTGATTAGGTGACCAAACCTCTCCTTAGAGCAGAACTTTCTAGACATTGCCAATGATGTTATCCAATAATATTATTAGGATAATATGAATTATTGCTCCGATAATGGAAAATACTATGTAATGACAATTTATTGAAACAACGATAATATAAAATATCAATGCAAACAATTATTGAATCGATAAAATAAAATCTTGAATAGTAATTCACGTAACAATTATTGAGTAGTGCCTTCTTACGTAAGAATCAATAATTGGTGTATATCTGCGTGTCTTCTTGTTCAACAACGCGTATTAGTGTGTTTTAACCACCGGGTATTCCAACAGTATTAACAGTAACAACTACGTCGTTATTTATAAACAACTTATATTTGTCGTTTTCTTCATCCAATCGCTTTTCAAGTTATGGGGCCCACAAAAGGCTAGCAGGTCATACGAATATTCCCCAAGCGATGCGAATATTCTACGACCAAACGAATATTCCCCGACAATAATGAATATTTTATAACCACTTGCTTATTCGAAATATTTGCGTATTTTACCCCTAACTATCCACATTAATCAAATCAACCCTTACTATTTCAAAATAATAAATAGAGGAAATTTAATTTCATTTATTAATAATTTGGGGTCTTACAACCTCCTCTCCTTATAAAACGTTATGAACACGCGTCATACTTGGCGGTAAAACGAGTCTATAGGCCACAGTTCCTATTCGATCGAGAATTTCAAATGGATTAATAAATCGAAGGTTTGAGCTTTCCTCACCTCACCGATTCTCACTTTTGAAATAATAACTTCTTGCACCTCCTTCTTCAAATTCATCAGCTCCGGTGTGTAGCTTGAACAACTTTAACTTTATCGATTAAAGTCGATTATACTCGTATATCATCATGTGGGTACCTAGAGTTTTCATCTCCATCTCTATTATTTGTAAATTATACGAAATGAGTCTTTGAAAATATCGTACTCGTACTTGTATACGATCTTCTACTCAACACGTCACCTACCACGTTCGCTTTTCCGGGATGGGTGTGGTCGAACATGTCTTTGAAATGAGTCTCTCTTGAGTTCTTGAAGCTCTTCCCACATTCCTTGTTCCATTCGAATTTTGTATCTCTGAGTCATTTGCGTTAATGGAATAGCGATTCGAGAATATCCTTCAACGAATCTTTGATAATAACCAACTAAGCCTGAAAGCTACGTATTTCGATTCTGAGCTTAGGTTGTTCTCAATTGTGACTCATATCCCAACCTTGGATAAGACGTTACAATGACACCTATCGCTTTCTTGCATTTACGAATATGGTGTCCCTACGGAGATGCGGCGGTGCATTCCACAAAGGAAGTCACGGATAACGGCTCGGTACCAAATTTATAGTTGAATTTTTAACTCACGAAGTTCAATAGGAGAAATTCGATATGAGATTTTAGAAATGAGTTTTGTATCGGGTTCAAAGTCGATACAAAATTTAATATCGAGCTTTGGGAGTAAGCGAGGAATTCTTGAAATACGTCGGGAAAAATCAATAACAATAGGAATATTATTCAAATCGGCGTGTCTTTATTCAAATCCATAACATGGACTAAGAAAACTTGACATCCATAATAAACGAATGACTTCATGGCTTGATATGAAAATGTTTGACTACAATGGTTTGATTGCTTGAATTCGAATAACAGGTTGCTTAGGAATATGAAAACTAACAACCTTACGAAAGTAATCAATTTCGGCGTGATGAGTAGTTAACCTTAAAATCACATCAAAAACAAATATCTCTATAGAAATAAGGTTAACAGGTAATGTGATAGTGCCAACCTGAATCAAGCAAGATTTCTAAACAACGGATGTAATGAAAGTTTCTCCTACGGATTCTCCATAAATAGGTCAAAGTCTAATTTCTCCGTAGTCAAGTTCAAACGTTAACGCTGTAAGCAAAAGAGAGATAAAAGAATGGGTAGAACCCAAATTATCTAGTAAGGTATAAACTTTACAAGAATTTATAATTAACTAACCCGTGCTTAACCGTTCGGGTTCCTCGCATTTTTTGATGAAGGCCACGACAAACGTTCTTCCGAGAACCGTTGACTTTGACTTTCTGGGACATCCTTTTGAGTCACCATTCATTGGTGGGTTTCGATCTGCGTCTAATCTCGGCGATATGTCATTTTTTTCCACAAATATAGCATACCTTAAAGCTGTTGTAGGCGGGGCCAATTTGATATATCCCTCTTTCCGCATTTATGAACATCGGTAGGTGGTCTTTCTCCTCATTTGGAACCGATTCTTTCTTTGGTCTTGGCGTCTTCACATGGTCGTTGTTGAATCTCCTCTTTTTAAAACCTCCTCCCGACTTCTCGCTTCTTCTATTTTCATGGCCACGATTACCACCGAGTGGTTACCGCCTTTATCCGTATTCTTCTTTCTCCCTTTGGTTATCGTTATTACGATGGCTGCTTATCTTGGTATGATCCTGGTTATGGTCCCTCGGTTGAGCGTACTTTCGTTATCTCGCTCTCTAACAATGAGCCACCGCTGACAACATCTGAATAGAGAGAAAATTTATGAAAAATGAGATCTTGACGTATCTTGGGTTTCAAACCTCTCGAAACATCCGCGTCATCGTTCCTCATTCTCCACCAAATGAGGTGCAAACACGGATAACTCATGCGAACTTCGCCTCGTCTTTGGGACCGTCATGTTATTACTGCTCCGCCTAATAAACTCCACTTCCTTCGTATATGACGAATACTTTTCGGGAAGTACTTGTCATTGAACTGCTTCTGAAATGTCTCCGGCTGACATCTTTGAGTCTTGTTGGATGGGTCTTTGTAAGACCCCGAAATTTTTAAATAAAAGGAATTTCCTTTATTTTGAAATAGTAAGGGTTGATTTGATTAATGTGGATAGTTAAGGGTTAAATACGCAAATATTTCAAAATAAGCAAGTGGTTATAAAATATTCATTGTTTGTCGGGGAATATTCGTTTGGTCGTGGAATATTAAATGCTTGTGGGGAATATTAAATGCGACGGTAGCGAGCCCATGACCATGTGTGGGCCCCATAACCAAAAAGCGATTGGATGAAGAAAGCGACAAATATAAGTTGTTTTTAAATAACGGCGTAGTTGTTAGCCAATTATCATTGGAATACCGGTGGGTTAAAAAACACACTAATGGCGTTGTTGAGCGGTAGCACCGGATTGCACCAATTATTGATTCTTACGAAGAAGGCACTACTCAATAATGGTTACGATAATTCTTTATTCGATATTTTATTGAGTTAATAATTCTTTGCGTTGATATTTTATATTCTTTGTTGTTTCAATAATTGTCATTACGGTATCTTTCATTATCGAAGCAATAATTCATATTATCTGAATAATATTATTAGATAACATTATTGGCAATGTCTAGAAAGTTACATCTAAGGAGAGTTTTTGGTCATCTAATTGCTGCGGCAAGATGAAGAAATTCTTATTGGAAAGCCCCCTCTTTCTGAAGCGCACGGTTGTCAATATTGTGATTACGTAATATTATTTGTGAATAATTAATTATTGATTTATATGATGAGGAAAATATTGATTTTATGTGGATATAGATGGAGAAAATTTTAAAATGACAATTGTTGAAAATTAATATTTTATCTTTTTACGATAAAATAATTCATTTAAATATATTATTTTAATAATATATTAACGGTGATATTTTACAATGAATGTGGGATATATGAGTATATGAGGAGGAAGAGTATTTTGTGGCATTAAATGTTTAACACATGTTTTGTGTGTTGGTGGACACAATTATTAATGAAATTTGATTATAATGTAAAATCGCTTGGTTTGTGGATTTGATTTCGATCGATTTTGTTTGGAATTTGGAAAAACTTTCTTCGCAAAGTTGTAGAGAATTGAATTTCTATTAAAACTCGAGAGATTGAATTTTTTGATGAAAGGGCTATTTATTATGAATTATTGAAGTTAGAAGCTCGAAATAATTGATTTTGGGAGTTTAAATTATTTTTGTTAAGAAAAACGTTTTTGTATTTTTTTGGACATCATTAACATGTGTGGCTGGTGTTTTGACCAAAAGGTGGGCTAAGGAAAATTTGTATAATTATATTAATATTATATTAAATTTTACTGCTTTGGTGTTCTAAGCATTTTCCTATAAATAGGGTCTTAGGTTAGAATTAAAATCACACCTTTAAAGCCAAGTTTTTCTCTCTTTTCTCTCTCGATATTTTGAGCGTATTCTTGTGAGTATTTTGAGTATACTTTGAGTATTGCTAGGCGATTGCAAGTTCCTTCAAAGACTATACATTAGATTCTAAAGAAATCACCGATCTTTCGAGGTAAGGGATATTATTTTTTTGTAATGATATTATTTCTTCAATATCATTATCTTTGAAATGTTGATCTGAAGTTTTTATCAAATTTGGAACTTTTTCATGTCTGGGGTTACTATTCATGGGTTACTATTCATGAGTCTTATTCACGAGTTCTTATTCATGAGTTCTTATTCACGAGTTCTTATTCACGAAAGTACTATTCACGTAAGCGTGAAGATGTTTTTGTGGAATTTCTATCTTTTGGTGTTTGAGTTACTATTCACGATACTGACATTATTCACGATATCTGACCTTTATTCATGATATCTGACCTTATTCAATAGAAAAATAAAATTTCTTCTTTTGTCTAAAATATCTATTACGGATACTAGCTACGATTGTATCCATGTTTTGATCATTCTTAAATTTTACACCACTATGATTATTTTTGAGGTATTTTTGGGCGTGGATAAAACCAAGTACGAATCCTTAATCCTTAATCCTTGTCATTTTGTTTCTTTGGATTCGTTTCTTTAAAAAATATTTTCATCATCCTCGTCTTAAATGATGATATTATGGAATATCTTTGGCACAGTAGTGCAAAGATGAATGATTTCTTAAGAATATCTTTGGCACAGTAGTGCAAAAGATGAATGATTTCTGAAGAATATCTTTGGCTGTAGTGAAAAGATGAGCAGTGTTTAAATGAACATGACGGTGATGAATATCTTTGGCTGTAGTGCAAAGATGAATATTTGATTCGGATGTATATTGATTGATGTTACTGAGGATAAAATATTGATGATGGATTTATTAAATTCATAGATTATAGTAGATTTCATTCTCTACGTAACTCTTCTATGAATTATTATTTTCGCTGCGAATATTGATCCGAAACTTGTTATCTATTGTATTCTATCGATTTTTCCTGTTGAAGACTAACGATAATTTGTTGTATATTATCTTAGTCATAATATTCTTTTCTTGGGCTAGTTGAGCTCACCCTTTTCCTTGTTGTTCCATTTTTTCTTCTCGGGAGGCGAGAATATAAGCGAAAGTGCATTCGTAGTCTGGGTATGGAATGAAGGTTTTAGAAAGGATTGTTTAGTAGTCCTCACCATTTTTGAAAATGATGTATCAATAAATGTGATGAGGATTTATTTGAGTATAGATATTATCAGAAGATAATATTTGTATTCAAACTCACGCTTTCTTGTTGTTATAATAAAGTTGTAGTTGTTTCGTACCATGTATTTGGCGATTTCGAGAATGGGTGTTGTGTATACCTATTTTGGGGCGTCACGGTTAATATCGAGCTTAGGGATATGATCTCTGGCGGAGATCGGGGAATAGAACTAGGAGGGGAGGCGAGTAAATCCTTCGCTTAGTGTGTCCTACCTAAGCTTATTTGTTAGTTTAGTCGGTCAATATAGGGATATTATGTGATATATTGATTTCCTTAATTAACCCTTATTTTATAGCGATATTTGAGAATGTCGATCGAGAATATTAATGATGGAGTAAATGAGACCGTGGAGATGCCTGTGACTCACCAACGAGAGAAGCGTGCAACACGGTGGCAATGTTCCTCCTGTGAACAACACACCCGAAAGCGATGATGATGAGCGAGGGATGTTTAGAAGCTTTTTGCGATTCATGCAAAATCGCAACGAGGAGACTCGTGTTCAAAATCTGAGGAGAAATGATAGCAATTCACGAGTGGTCACAAACCAAGCGATTCAAAGAGTTGGGACCACGAATTGCTGGGAAAGCCGGATCCGATTAAAGGCGGAGGCGTGGGTCAAACAAATTACCAAGATATTCGATGTCTTGGGATGCACGGAGAACAGAAAGTTCCATTCGCCACCTTTATGTTAAAAGTGGCGAAGCAGACATTGGTGGGAATCGTGAAGCGTACCCATCCATTTTCGACTCATATCGTGGGAGAGCGTTTGAAGCAGTTCAATGACAAGTACTTCCACGAAAGTATTCGTCTATATGAAGGAAGTGGAGTTTATTAGACTAGAAGCGAGAATAACATGACGGTGTCCCAAAGACGGCGAAGTTCAGCGGAGTTATCGAGTTTGCACCTCATTTGGTGGAGAATGAGGAACGATGACGCGGATGTTTCGAGAGGTTTGAAAACCCGACATACGTCGATATCTCATTTCTCATAAATTTTCTCTCTATTCGGATGTTGTCAGCAGGCTCGGTTGTTAGAAGCGAGATAACGAGCACGTTCAACCGAGGGACCATAACCGAGGATCATACCTAGAAGATAGCGATCATCGAATAACGATAACCGGCGGAGAAAGAAGAATACGAGAAAAAGCGGTAACCACTCTGGTGGTAATCGTGGCCGTGAAAATAGAAGAAGCGAGTCGGGAGGAGATTTTAAAAGAGGAGATTCAACAACGACCATGTGAAGACGTCGGCGCTTTATAAAGAACTAGTTTTAATGGAGGAGAAGCGACCACCCGGTCAGATGCTACAAATCTTGGAAAAGAGGGACATATCGGTCAAAGCGCCCACAACAGTTTAAGGTATGCTATAGTTGTGGAAAGGAATGACATATCGCTTCGAGATTATGCGATAGCGAAACCTAGTTCGATTGGGGACGGTGACTCAAAAGACATCCCGTAAAAGTCAAAGTTAACGATTTCGGGAAGAGCGTTTGTCGTGGCCAAATCAAAATGCGAGAACCCGAACGAAGTTAGCACAGGTTAGTCAATTATAAATTCTTGCGAAGTATATACCTTACTAGATATCGGTTCTACCCATTCTTTTATCTCTCTTACTCAAGGCCAACGTTTAAACTTGACTCAGGAGAAATTAGACTTTGACCTATCTCTGTGGAGACTCCGTTAGAGAAACTTTCATCACATCCCTTTGTTTATAAATCTTGCTTGATTCAGGGTTGGCACTATCACATTTACCGTTAACCTTATTTCTATAGAGATATTTGTTTTGATGTGATTTTAAGGTTAACTACTCATCATGCCAAATTGATTGCTTTTGTAAGGTTGTTAGTTTTCATATTCCTAAGCAACTTTGTTATTCAATTCAAGCAATCAAACCATTGTAGTCAAACATTTTCATATCAAGCCATGAAGTCATTCGTTTATTACGGATGTCAAGTTTTCTTAGTCCATGTTATGGATTTGAATAAAGACACGTCGATTTGAATAATATTCCTGTTGTTATTGATTTTCCCGACGTATTTTCCTCGAAGAATTTCTTAAAAGCTTACTCCCAAAGCCCGATATTAAATTTTGTATCGACTTTGAACACGGTACAAAACTCATTTCTAAAATCTCATATCGAATGGCTCTATTGAACTTCGTGAGTTAAAATTCAACTATAAATTTGGTACCGAGCCTTTATCTTGTGACTTCCTTTGTGGAATTCACCTAAGCGCACTCTCTCTGTAGGGACGTCATATTAAATGCGATAGTAAAGCGATAGGTGTCATCATTGACGTCTTATCCAAGATTGGGATATGAGTCACGATTGAGAGCAACCTAAGTCGATTATCGAAAGGCGTAGCTTTCAGGCTTAGTTGGATATTATCGGAGATTCGTTGAAGGATATTCTCGAATCGCTATTCCGATTAACTTAGTGACTCGAAAAGATACAAAAATTCGTATGGAGCGAGGAATGCGAGAAGATTTTCCAAGAGCTCAAGAGGCGACTCATTTCGCATATATTCTAACCATACCATCTTGGAAAAGCGAAGCGTGGTAGGCGACGCGTTGAGTAGAAGATCATATCTGAACGAAAAGTGCGATGATGTCAAGTATCGCGTAGAGCCAACTTTAATAGAAAAAGTTAAGGTTCTTTCGAGCCAGGCCAATCTTGATCGATGCGTAAGAAAGTACTGAAGGAGCTATTCCTAGGGCGAGAATTGATGAAGAAGGAATACTTGAGTCCACTCTAGACTTTGTGTTCTAACGACTACGATTTGAAGAAGAAGATTATGATGGAGGCACACAATACACCATTTGCAATCCATCTCGGGAGTACCAAAATGTATTATGATCTTCAACATACATTTTGGTGGAGCAATATGAGGAGAGAGATCGCGTAGTTTATCTCGATGTGTTTAACTTGCTAACGTGTAAAGGCGGAGCATCTTGTACCTAAGGGTCCGTTGCAACCACTTGAGATTTTGAAATGGAAGTGGGAACACATTACCTGAATTTCATTACTAATCTTCCGCGGTTTCTCAAGGCATCAATGCTATTTGGGTTATTGTTGATAGATTAACCAAGTCCGCTCATTTTTACCGACACGAGAGACTTATTCCTTGAACGTCTTTCTCGTAGATGTACGTAAATGAGATTGTGAGATTGCATGGCATGCCAAAGTATCCATAGTTTTAGATCGTGACCCAAGATTCACATCATGATTTTGGGTTAGTTTGTAGAAAAGCTATGGGCACGAATTTACTATTCAGGTTGGCATACCATCCTCAAAGCGGATGGGCAATCGAAAGGACTACTCAAACTCTTGAAGATATATTAAAACTCTACGTGTCCTAGATTTCAAAGGAAGTTGGGATAAGTACTTGCCATTGGTGGAATTCTCATACAACAATAGTTATTAAACAAATATAGGCATGGTTCCATTCGAAGCATTATATGGACAAAATGTCGTTCTCAATATATTGGGATGAGGTGGGTGAAGCAACATTGTTGGGACCCGAAGTTAATACGTATGACTAATGATTCGACAACGATACAAACCGGCACAAGATCGATAAAAGAGTTATGCGAATCTTCATCGAAAGGACGTGGAATTTAGTGTAGGGGATCATGTATTGTTGCGAGTTGCTCCATGGAAGGAGTTACAAGATTGGGAAGAGAGGAAAGCTCGATCCACGATTTATCGGTCCATTTCAAATTCTTGACCGAAAGTAGGAAATGTAGCCTATAGACTTGCGTTACCTTCGAGTATGTCTCGTGTTCATAATGTGTTTCACATATCTCATTTCAGTAAATATGTGAAAGACCCGAACCACGTTATTGAGTTAGAACCCGGACGAGATAGCCGAATACTTAACGATGAGGAGGTACTGTCAAGATTTTGGATAGGAAGGAGCATGTCCTACGCCTTGAAAGGTTATACCCACAAGTTAAAGTTTTGTGGAGGAATCATGCTATAGAGGAAATGACCAGGAATTGGAAACGAAAATGAAAGCGAGGTATCCTCACCTTTTCAAAACACCAGTATCGTACGTCAATTTCGAGGACGAAATTTCATAAGGAGGGAGGTTGTAAGACCAAATTTTTTAAATAAAAAGGAATTTCCTTTATTTTGAAATAGTAAGGGTTGATTTGATTAATGTGGATAGTTAAGGGTTAAATACATAAATATTTCAAAATAAGCAAGTGGTTATAAAATATTCATTGTTGTCGGGGAATATTCGTTTGGTCGTGGAATATTAAATCTTTGTGGGAATATTCGTAAGAAGACGCATTGACCATGTGTGGGCCCCATATGTGAAAGCGATTGGATGAAGAAAACGACAAATATAAGTTGTTTTTAAATAACTGGCAGTAGTTGTTGTCGTTATCTTGTTGGAATACCCGGTGGTTAAAACACACTAATACTGGCGTTGTTGAGAAGTAGCTACCGGTATTGCACCAATTATTGATTCTTACGTGAAGAAGGCACTACTCAATAATGGTTACTGATAATTCTTTATTCGATATTTTATTGAGTTAATAATTCTTTGCGTTGATATTTTATATCTTTGTTGTTTCAATAATTGTCATTACACAATTATCTTTCATTATCGAAGCAATAATTCATATTATCTGAATAATATTATTAGATAACATTATTGGCAATGTCTAGAAAGTTATGTCTAAGGAGAGGTTTGGTCATCTAATTGCTTGTAGGTGAAGAAGAAATTCTTATTGGAAAGCCCCTGCTCTGAACCGCTGGTTGTCAATATTGTGATTCGTAATATTATTTGTGAATAATTAATTATTGATTTATATGATGAGGAAAATATTGATTTTATGTGGATATAGATGGAGAAAATTTTTAAAATGACAATTGTTGAAAATTAATATTTTATCTTTTTACGATAAAATAATTCATTTAAATATATTATTTTAATAATATATTAAGCGGTGATATTTTTACAATGAATGTGGGATATATGAGTATATGAGGAGGAAGAGTATTTTTGTGGCATTAAATGTTTAACACATGTTTTGTGTGTTGGTGGACACAATTATTGAATAGAAATTTGATTATAACACGTAAAATCGCCTGTTTGTGGATTTCGGTCGATTTTTGTTTGGAATTTGGAAAAACTTTCTTCTGCAAAGTTGTAGAGAATTGAATTTCCTATAAAAACTCGCGAGATTCGAATTTTTTTTGATGAAAGGGCTATTTATTATGAATTATTGAAGTTCCGACGAAATAATTGATTTTTGGGAGTTTAAATTATTTTTGTTAAGAAAAACGTTTTTTGTATTTTTTGGACATCATTAACATGTGTGGCTGGTGTTTTGACCAAAAGGTGGGCTAAGGAAAATTTGTATAATTATATTAATATTATATTAAATTTTCTGCTTTGGTGTTCTAAGCATTTTCCTATAAATAGGGTGCTTAGGTTAGAATTGAAAATCACACCAGAAACTGAAGTTTTCTCTCTATTTCTCTCTCGATATTTTGAGCGTATTCTTGTGAGTATTTTGAGTATACTTTGAGTATGCTAGCTAGGCGGTGCAAGTTCCTTCAAAGACTTATAAATTAGATTTAGAAATCTTGATCTTTTCGAGGTAAGGGATATTATTTTTTTGTAATGATATTATTTCTTCAATATCATTATCTTTGAAATGTTGATCCGAAGTTTTTATCAAATTTGGAACTTTTTCATGTGGGGTTACTATTCATGGGTTACTATTCATGAGTTACTTATTCACGAGTTCTTATTCATGAGTTCTTATTCACGAGTTTCTATTCACGAGTACTATTCATGAAGCGTGAAGATGTTTTTGTGGAATTTCTATCTTTTGGTGTCTGGAGTTACTATTCACGATAACGACCTTTATTCACGATATCTGAAGACTATTCATGTATCAAGACTATTCAATAGAAAAATAAAATTTCTTCTTTTTGTCCAAAATATCTAATTCGGATACTAGCTACGATTGTATCCATGTTTTGATCATTCTTAAATTTTACACCACTATGATTATTTTTGAGGTATTTTTTGGACGTGGATAAAACCAAGTACGAATCCTTAATCCTTAATCCTTGTCATTTTGTTTCTTTGGATTCGTTTCTTTTAAAAAAATATTTTCATCATCCTCGATCTTAAATGATGATATTATGGAATATCTTTGGCTTTGTAGTGCAAAGATGAATGATTTCTTAAGAATATCTTTGGCACATGGCAAAGATGAATGATTTCTGAAGAATATCTTTGGCACTGTAGTGCAAAGATGAGCAGTGTTTAAATGAACATGACCCGGTGATGAATATCTTTGGCTGTGGTGCAAAGATGAATATTTGATTCGGATGTATATTGATTGATGTTACAGGATAAAATATTGATGATGGATCATTAAATTCATAGATTATAGTAGATTTCATTTCTCACGTAACTCTTCTATGAATTATTATTTCCGCTGCGAATATTGATCTGAAACTTGTTGTCTATTGTATTCTATCAGATTTTTCCCTGTTGAAGACTAACGATAATTTGTTGTATATTATCTTAGTCATAATATTCTTTACTGGGCTAGTTGAGCTCACCCTTTTCCTTGTTGTTCCATTTTTCTTCTCAGGAGGCGAGAATATAAGCGCGATGCAAGTCGGGGTATGGAATGAAGGTTTTAGAAAGGATTGTTTAGTAGTCCTCACCATTTTGAAAAATGATGTATCAATAAATGTGATGAGGATTTATTTGAGTATAGATATTGTCTAGAAGATAATATTTGTATTCAAACTCACGATTTCTTGTTGTTATAATAAAGTTGTAGTTGTTTACTGTACCATGTATTTGGCGACTCGAGAATGGGTGTTGTGTATACCTATTTTGGGGGCGCCACAGAGTCGCTTCTGATTCCCACCAAGAATCGCCTCACCACGGAGCATAAAGGTGGTGAATGGAACATACATTTCTCCGTGCATCCCAAGACATCGAATATCTTGGTAATTTGCTTGACCCATGTTTCCGCCATGATCGGATCTGGCTTTCCCTTAAATTCAGTGGTCCCAACTCTTTGAAGCGCTTGGTTTGTGACAACCCGTGAATTGTTATCATTTTCTCCTGTATTTTGAACACGAGTCTCCTAAATTCGATTTTGCATGAAGCGCAAAAAGCTTCTAAACATCCCCTCGTTCATCATACGCTCGGTGGTGTTATTCACGGGAGGTACATTGCCCGGTCATTGCATGTTCTCCTCGTTGGTAAAATAAAGCATCTCCATCGTGGCGCCCCCAAAATAGGTATACATCACCCATTTCGAGTTGTTAATACATGGTACGAAACAACTACAACTTTATTATTACAACAATAAAGCGTGAGTTTGAATACAAATATTATCTTCTGACAATATCTATACTCGAGATAAATCCTCATCACATTTATTGATACATTATTTTACAAAAATGGTGAGGACTACTAAATAACTCTCTCTAGAACTTTCATTCCATACCCCGACTGCATTTCGCTTATATTCTCGCCTCCGAGAAGAAAATGGAACAAAAAGGAAAAGGGTGAGTCGAATTAGCCCAAAAAATAATATTACGACTAAGATAATATACAACAAATTATCGTTAGTATTCAACAGAAAAATCTAATAGAATACAATAGATAACAAATTTTAAATCAATATTCGCAATGAAATAATAATTCATTAGAAGAGTTAAGAGAGAATGCAAACTACTATCACCAATTAATAAAAATAATATATCCCACATTCATTATAAAATATCATAGTTAATATATTATTAAAATAATATATTTAAATGAATTATTTTATCGAAAAAGATAAAATATTAATTTTCAACAATTGTCATTTTAAAATTTTCTCCATCTATATCCACATAAAATTAATATTTTCCTCATCATATAAATTAATAATTAATTATTCACAAATAATATTACAGAATCACAAGATCGACAACCGGTAGCTCCTCAGAAAGAGGGGGCTTTCAATAAGGATCTCTCCTCTACCTGGTAGCTTGATTAGGTGACCAAACCTCTCCTTAGAGCAGAACTTTCAGACATTGCCGGTGATGTTATCCAATAATATTATTCAGATAATATGAATTATCGCTCGATAATGGAAAATACTATGTAATAACAATTTATTGAAACAACAAGAA
This sequence comes from Panax quinquefolius, assembly GCA_020205615.1. Taxonomy (NCBI): domain Eukaryota; kingdom Viridiplantae; phylum Streptophyta; class Magnoliopsida; order Apiales; family Araliaceae; genus Panax; species Panax quinquefolius. The sequence goes on from CM035159.1 coordinate 107,954,127, forward strand.
TATAAAATATCAATGCAAAGAATTATTGAATCAATAAAATAAAATCTTGAATAGTAATTATCGTAACAATTATTGAGTAGTGCCTTCTTACGTAAGAATTAATAATTGGTGTAATACCGGTGCCATCTTGCTCAACAACGCCGTATTAGTGTGTTTTAACCAACGGGTATTCCAACAAGATAATTCTGTGAATAACTACTTCTGTGCGATTATTTATAAACAACTTATATTTGTCGTTTTCTTCATCCAATCGCTTTTCAGTTATGGGGACCACAAAAGACCGCTACCGTCAGCATTTAATATTCCCGACAAAGCGATTTAATATTCCATGCACCAAACGAATATTCTAAAATAATAATGAATATTTTATAACCACTTGCTTATTCGAAATATTTGCGTATTTTACCCCTAACTATCCACATTAATCAAATCAACCCTTACTATTTCAAAATAATAAATAGAGGAAAATAAATATCATTTATTAATAATTTGGGGTCTTACAATTGGCCCGTAGTGCATTGATGGACAGTTGTTGGCATGATCATGACCATTGATGAATACGCGAATATCCTTAGCCCGTAGTGCATGGATAATTTGTGGTCGTGATACTAATGAATATCCTTGACTTTAGTGCAGGGATGATGTGGATTATTTATTAAGCTGAGTCTCAGCGATAGAAGTGATGAAAAACCTTTTTAAATCATAAAAGATAATATATTTTATTCTCTACTTGACTCTTTTAATGATTTGCTTGTTCCGCTGCAATTAAACTTGATGTTCGTTATATTTTATCAGTTTAACACTGTTGAAGGTTAACGATAATTTTTTTTTGCATTATCTTAGTCATAATATTTCTTATTAAATTTAGTTGAAGCTCACCCTTTTTGTTTTCATTGTTCTCTTTGAAATGAGAACGTAGCGAGGGATTAGTCGGGGAGGCGGAGTGACGGTCAGGATGATAGCATTAGTAGTCCTCACTATTCATGAAATAGTGTGAAAATAAATGTATTGAGGACTTATTTTGAGTTTTAAATGCCTACAGAGGATAATGTTTGTATTAAAACTCACGATTCATATCATATATTTAAGTTTGTATTTGTATTTTGTACCATGTATTTGGCGATTCAGAATGGGTGATGTATACCTATTTTGGAGGCGTCACAAAAATACTTGTTTGTTAAAAAAGGAAATGGAAAGCCAATTTAAGTATGATCGAAAATCAAAAAATTTGCACTTTAGAAGGTAAACTTATAATCATTTATTTCGTATATTATTTCGTTCATAACTTATAATCTTATAGCTTATGAATTTATGCATGTTTAGACTTATGATTATGTATGTAGGTGTTAATGAGTCATAAATAATAAAATCAGCTAATTAACTAAAGAGGTAAAAGTTAAAGAAAATTCAAAATATGAACTAGGAAAACCCTAGTTAATTATCGACTAATTTTTGTGGGAGGTATGCAACCTCGTATGTTTGGATTTTGTTCACAAAGTTGTAGAGATATAAGTTATGTAAACACACACACACACAAAAAAAACTCAAAAATATATTATAAATTTTCTGAAATACATATTTGAAGCAAGTAAGGTAAAGTTGCTAAAAATCACGAAAACATAAATATGGCCTTGCAATAGGTCAGTGCTGCGAGGCCCTAGGGATCGAGTGACAAAAAGGTAAATTAATAAATAAAATAATTAAAAATTACACATAATATAAAATTAACACTAATAATTAAACAAATTACAAAAAAAAGTATAATTATGAATAATTACACAAGTAACTTAACTTAAAAAATTATACAAATAACATAAATAAAACCATTAACTTAAAATAAAAAATACTATTAACAAATTTTATATAACAAACTCAATTAAATAAATAAAACAATTATTTACAGCATGTCACCGTCCCAATCATGAACGGACCAAAAAGGTCCATCATCGCGGCCTTACTTTCAATCTTCAATTCTTCATCGTTATATCATTTGTTGTGATTTTTCTCAAAAAAAAATATATTATGTTATTAGTAATTTTTTTTTACCTTTAATATAATATTATATTGAAATCTCTACTATAAATTACTTTTTCAAGTACACATAAATACTCATTTGTCATGTGAGTATGTTATGTCATTGATTTATGACGTAAAATATTTAAGAAAGTAACAACTCATTATTGAGAATTTAATGTCATTATTTTTTGGAAAAAGTCTAGGGTAGATCGGTTTTGGGCGACCAGTCTAACGACCGACTAATTTTACTTTATTTTTTATTTCTGACTCTCAAATAATTTATAATATTTATTGGAATTTAAATTTTTACAGAATCCAGTGATTTAGATGTCATTTTGAATTCTGTAAAAAATTCAGTTCCAAAAAATATTATAAATTATTTGAGAGTCATAAAAAAAATAAAAATTGGCCGATCACTAGACCGGTCGTTCAAAACTGGTCCCCTCATAATATTTTTTATTGAAGGTGACTGCACAAGCATACACGAGATATTAATCTATATATATAAAATCTAATTTGACCCAACAAATTTAGTCCATTGAACATAATTGAAAAAAATTAAGAGTTTAATTATTTAATTAAAAAATAAAAAAACCAAGTAGAAAAAGAAAAAGATAAAGAGTTTAAGGTAGTATTTTATTTAGTATTTTACATTTATAACCTATTTTAATTTACACTTGTCATAGAATCACAGCCCATTACATCATTGATTACATGCAATTGTTGACAACATCATTCATTTTAAATAAATAACAGTTATTGTTCACACATAATATGTGTGTTTTTCAAATTATCATCCAACAATCAATAAAATTAACTATTGAAAGTATCAAATTGAAATATAAAAATAATTATAAGTAATTTAAATTCCAAAAACAATAATGATCAAAACAAGTTACATAACTTTATAAAGAGGCTGACACCAAATTGCCTATTAATTAATTATATAATAATTAATAAAATATACGCATGATATCTACATTTTGAAAAAAAATATAAGCGAAAATCATACTAATTGTTGGAGTTAAGAATTGAGGGAGAAAAAAGTATTTACACTATTGTTGTATTATTTTTTAGAATAATGTTGGAGACACAAACTATTCTACAAATATTTTATAAATTGCTGACGTGGCATATTCCACATCAACATATTGTGTGGGGCGGAAGACTATATTGAAACAATTTGTTGATTAATATATTGAGGTGGACTATGCCACATCAGTAGTTTGTAAAATATTTATAAAATAGTTTGTGTCTGTAGCATTACTCTATTTTTTATACGACTAAAAGTACTGTATATAAAAAATATTTTTATTTGTCCCAAAAAATTAGCATTATGATAAATAATTTAATGATATTAAAAAATATTTTATTCCCATTGTCTTGATCCATTTAACTCAGTAAATAATTCGTCATTACTCTAATTTTATATAATAATAAATATTAGTTCCCTCGCATAACCACACTTAAAATTCAGCCAAGGTCAGGAGAAGAAATGCTTTAGGTAAAAAAGAAATAAAAGTCAGCTTCAAGTATAATGGAAGTCAAGGCAAAGAAAGGAAAAGACAATATAATCTACTTTCACTTCCACCCTCACTTAAAAAATATGTTTAAAGACAAAATATATTATATATATATTTGAAAATATATATTTTTTTATTTTTGAAATTATTTATGAAAGGGCTTCCTAAGAAGAATATACATGGCAAATAAGGAAAATCTTAATAAAAAAACAAAACATCTTTTCTTCCTCTCCTTCCTCCTCTTTTTCTACATGCTGTATGTTATATATCAAAAACGCCCAAACTAAAAGCATTTTTCGAGAATAAATTCGATCGGCTGCGTCACGAATCGAAAGATTCTTCAGTATTCTTATTCCAATAGTTGAAAACAAAGCCTCGTGAGCGAGATTAATTTACACACACATACATGTATATGATATACATGTATATATAGATGATCAAGTGGGTTCAATGAGGGTTTCTGATTAATTACGATCAAAGGCGTTTTAGAACAATTCGTTTCTGGGTTTATCTGGGTTTTCGAAGTACTTTTTTGGGTCCAAGTTGTTTTTTTCTCTCTCCCTCAATTTGTATTGTGATATGTTGGACTTTAGGATAGGTTGGAAATTGGGGTTAGGGTTTTGTGGGTAGCCGTTAGGGTTAGGGCTGGGCGGTGTTGTAAAGTGGGGGCTGCAATGGCAGAGCCTGAGCTTGAAGAAGGGGAGGCTTGCTATTACAAGGACGATACAAGCATTGACCCTGACATAGCTCTCTCTTACATTGTAAGAGTTCTATTCTGCTTCTAGTTGTTACTGCAAAAAAATTGAAATTAGATGAATCACTATTTAGTTATTAGTCTTGTTTGGTTAGAATTTTTAGTGACTGGAAAATAATAATGTATGTGTAATTTATGATTTTAGGCAACCGTGTGATTCTGATCACTGAAATTTGACAAAAGAGATGAATTATCTTGAGTTTTGGTTATAAGTTCTGGAATGAAACAGAGTGGATATATTATTAGTGAATTGAGTTTAAGTATGTCTAACTTTGGATGAAGTACATATCTTTGTCTTATGTATACTTAGGACTGGTGTTTTAGAATAACTGTTTGATATGGATCACTGAAATTTAGGAACATGGTTATTATTTATTTATTATGTTTTGTGATGCAACAAAGTTGCAATTCGATATGTTTTTTAGGAATTGAGGTGAAGTCATGCAAATGTTGAAAAAGTACATATCTTTGTCGAATAATTAGGAATGTGGATTAGTTTCATAAGATAAAGTAAACGAATTTAGCAAAAGAATAAAATGGTTTTTCACCTATGCGTTCGACATGGATTTTTTACCTTTTGGACTGACACATGTCCTTACTAGAAGTAACACGTGATAGTTGCACTAGCCGTTCTTGCATTCTTAGTAACCCATTTAGTCGTAGATTATTTTCGTTGTCGTCATTCATTTATGTTACCACAGTAGTAAATATATGGTGTTTTATTTGTTACTAGGATGAAAAGCTTCAGGACGTGTTGGGCCATTTCCAGAAAGATTTTGAAGGCGGGGTTTCTGCAGAAAATCTCGGTAAGTCACTAAAATTGGGAATTTTGGATCAGGAAATGAAGCCTAGTTAGTTCTTTTATCCCTCGTGATTGTATGAATTTATGTAATTTGGCAGGGGCAAAATTTGGTGGGTATGGTTCGTTTTTACCCACATATCAGCGTTCTCCTTCTGTTCGGTCTTTCCCAAAGACTCCTCAAAGATCTCAGAATAACATCACCTCAAAGTCTCCCAACAATTTCCATTTGGAGGTATATAATTTTTAATAAGTAGGTAGGAAGGAGAAATAGTTACTGACCTTTGGTCAGATTGAGGAAATTTTATTTTACTTGAGGATTTTGGGTTGTGTTACCATACAGGGTGTGCCGCAGAATTCTTTGGTGCCCTCAGATGTACCTATCCCTTTCAAGCATGTATCTACTTCCCTCGGTATGCATTCATTGCATGATTCAACATCTGCTGATGGTTCCGCTAAAACGGATTCATGCTTGTTGTACCCACAAGTTGAGGCAAAGGTTCCTGCAACACATGAGCCTTTTTCAATGAAGTCTGTTAATCCTACTGACCAGAAAACGTTAAGGGTCCGAATTAAAATGGGTTCTGATAATGCAGCACGAAAAAATGCTGCAATTTATTGTGGCCTTGGTCTTATCTCTCCTTCTTCTTCAACGGGGCACAGCCCTGATGAAAGTGGTGGGGAGCCTTTGGAATCTCAAGAGAATCCAGATGAGTCTCCTGCCAGCATTCTTCAGGTGAGTTTCTACCCCTGTTTTTGTATTATCATGTTTTTGTTACTGAATGGTGCCATAATAATTTGGTTTTTCATGGTTTGTTTATGTCATTGAACAGTGTATGACATCTTTCCCAGTTTCTGGGGCCATGCTGCTCTCGCCACTTCATGACAATCTACTTCACTTGATAAGAAAGGAAGATCTCTCATTAGACAGCAACTCTTCAATCCCCGTCAGGGATTGGCAAAAAGATTCTGCAGTGTCGGTGGAAGATTCAGCTTCTGTGCTGGGAAATATTAAAGTGTCAAAAGATAAGAAAACAAAATCAGTCGGTACAATTAAAACTTTGGAGGAAACAAAGCGCAGGGTTGGTGTGGATTTTGAGGATAATATGTCCTCTTTTGTAGAGGAAAATATGGAAATTGAGAACCTGGAGAGAAAGAGGTGTTTCTCTACTGACTTGAAATTCAAGCCGCTATCTACTCCAAAGTGTGACATCAGTGAGACTTTGAAATGTGCTGGTAGGACACTTGAAGCTCACAGGGAATCTAAGAAGGACATCCCACTGAAAAAAAGAGATGTTAATAATGATTGGGTCAAAGACAGATTAATCTGCACTGGTTTGGCAAAGGAAGCATCCGTGGAGTCAATGTATGGGCGAGATGTTGCTAAGTATGAGCAACGAGCTCCTAAAAGTAGCTTGGTGGAGAAGATTGAGGAACACAAAGTAAGAAGTTCTGAAAAGGATATTTCTGTTGATCCCATGGGAGGTGGCAGGACCAAAGGTAACAGAGTTCCTATCATGTTTAAACCCGATGTTTCCAAGAGTGAGAAGGATTCCAATAGTGCGCCAATTAATCATCTTAAACAGAAAGTTGGTTTGAGAGGGACACAAAATGAACAGGACAGAATAGAACTGCCTCAAGGTAGAAAGAATTTCTCACTAGAAGGTAAACACAAGTCAAAGGGACGACAAAGTAATAGTAAGTTGACTTCAAATTTAGCGGACGAAAGCTTGAGGTCTGGTGTTTGCAAACTAAAAAGCAAGAAGACTGCTCAAAAGGATGTTGCCAAGTTACGTGCTAGCTATGATGATATACTTGACATAAGATCAGGACACATGGCCAATCAAATGAATCCATTGGAGAGGCCTTCTGGTGACAGGGTAAAGGACTACAATCTTGAGACTGTTAAAGAAAAAGAAGCTACGAATGATGGCCATTGTACACAAGGACTTTCTTCTGAAATGGAATTGGCCTCAGTAGCTCCTTTAATTATAGAAGAAAATTGGGTCCAGTGTGACAGTTGCGAGAAGTGGCGTCTTCTGCCATATGGTACTAAGCCAGACCAATTGCCTGATAATTGGTTGTGTAGAATGCTAAACTGGCTGTAAGTTATTTCTGGCAGCATTTTTAGGTTTCACTTTCATGAAACTAATTTATCCCATAATAAACTAGTGCTATTATGCAAGTTTTGACAGATTTCATATTGTGTTGTTGTTTCCTTGATACCATGCTCTTCCTCACCCTCTTTCTGTTGATATATATATACATATATTGCATACTCCGAGACACTATTCTACTTGTACACACCACACACAAATGAAGGCAGCATCTCAAAAGTCTGAATATTTTCTTCTAATTAATGTTAGGCCTGGAATGAATCGCTGTGATATCAGCCAGGATAAAACAGAAAAAGCTCTCCGTGCGTTATATCAACCTGCGGTTCCACTTACAGAGAGTCTCAATAACTTCCAAAGTCATGCTGATCAAATTACAGGAGTAACTTCAGCTGATGTCCAGAGTTTTAGTCAGAACTACCAGGACCTCAGTTCTGATGCCATGCAAAATCGAGGGAAGAAGAAACATAAAGCTAAAGAAATACCCCATGCAGTTAGCAACTGTGGTCGGATTCAGACTTCGAGCCTTACAAAGAACTTGCGGCAGGAGGACTTAAAAAACAGAAGCTTAAATGACAGGGGCCAGGTTCTTTTGAAAAGAAGCAAGATGAATAATTCAACCAATCAGCGTCCGGATAAGTCATCCAGTTTTGCTTTAGAGAGGTATGCCGATAAACAGAAAGAGAAGCAAGTAGATGAAGGTATGTTATGTTTGACATTCTTTCATGTCGTCATACTTGCGTGCAAAAATAAATAACATATAATTCTGGTATGACATTTTGGTAGGTGCTACAAAGGGCACAAAGATGAAAGCCAAGAGGGAGTCTGATCAGTATGAATATGAATCTTCAAAGAGGATTAAGACTGAAGCTGCGCTTCATCCTGATGAGTACTGGAATTCTGAAAATGCTGGGAACCTTGGTAAGGTGGGCCTCAGGTCAAGTAGTGATTTGCCAACTAGAACAATTGGGAAGGATTTGCAGAAAGCAACTGATCGTCATAACTCAAAGGATGAAACGTGTGATCTGAAGGACAGGTTACTAATTTCTACTAAGAAACAGAGAGACAATACTCTTGTTTTTCAAGATAGTGGGTCCTTGGAGATCAAAACAGGCAATGAAAGGGAAATATATGCGAAAAAGAGAAAATTGAAGGATTGGCGTCAGAATAGTTTAGAGACATTGCAAAGCAATGGAAATCGACACCCAGACGGTAAGGTGTCTTGTATGGAGGAAAATGTAAATAGTGAGTACAGGAAGGAAAAGAAGTCCAGGCTGTCTAAGACTGAGGGCCAGGAGTCCAGCACAAGTAGAAGAGAAGATAGATCAAATAGAAAAGGCAAAGTAACTAGAATCCTCTTGTCAGGCCGAAGAGATAATTCAAGCGTTAAAAATGATCAGCAGCAGAAGAATATAGAAAAAGTTGCATCTCAAATTACCTTGAATAATATGGATTTATTGAAGAAGGATTTGGGATTGGAACTATTTTCGACGGCATCCACTTCAAGTTCTTCAAAGGTATCAGATTCCCGTAAAAGATCCATATGCCAAGAAGTAAAAGGGTCATCAGTAGAATCAGTTTCTTCATCTCCCACGAGGACGTCAAATCAATACAAAGTTTCATCAACAAGAAGGGGAAGTTCAGGGAAGGATTATGCTAAAATTGGTGATTCTCCTGTGATGGGGGGCCCTAGAAAATCCCTGGAGCAGAAGAGTAAGCTTGAGGGTAACCGAACTGGGACAGAAAGGAAGGGAGAGTGCTCAGGTGTATTTCAGTCTGATCCTGTTGGATGTCCTGGAATAGAATTTCGTGAACATGATGGTAGTGGAAAAGCTGAATCAAGTGTTGAACCACCCTCGGACTTCAAAAATAATTATTTGAGTGCTGATGGTACCTTGACACAACAGCTCCCATGTCCGACTGATGTGCATAGTGAGGATAGGATGAACACAAAAATTAATCTTATATTTGGAAAGGGTTCCTCTTTGCTCTCAAATAACAAGGAGAAAAGTTCTTGCAATTTTCAAAAAGTAACTGTAAAGTTCTCTGATCTATTGAGTGAGCAGGGTTTGTGTCCAAAGAATATTCAGAGGGATGAAATACAGATTGATCACCACCAACTTGCACAACACCATGAAGATATTGATGAAAAAAAACATGTTTCTGATGGGTGTAATATTACCAATAAGGATGATAAGAATGTTGGCATGAAGGATTCTGAAAACTGGGAAGGTATCAGCCAAAGAGAGCTCCAAACGAAAATCAGGGAGCATAACGAGTCAAATGCAACTTTGGGCGAGCTATGCAGTGTAGATGGGAGGGATACTCTCCGACAGAACTCTGAGGGAGAAATTGCAAAGCGCAATCCAACTCATGTAGAGTCAAGGTTTGGGAAGATACAGGTTAACTTACGTCATGCAGGTAAGCAAGAAACACTCACTCGTGGTCATCAACCGATATCTGGATCCTTGAAAGGAAGTGGTTTTGCTGTACGACCTGTTGATAGTTCTGGTGATTTGTTGAAGGTGTCGCAACAGCCTGGAAATTCTGCTAACCAGAATGGAACTCATCAGAGTTGGGGAAATCCTGTGGCAGATTTGAGTGTGAGCAGGGATCTCACTGCTCCAAATCCTATGAAAGGGGACTTCTCTAGTCAAGCTGCTACTAATGTCTTGAAAGAAGCTGAACGTCTTAGAGGCTGTGCCGATTATCTTAAGGTTCTTTTAGATTGCTCTTTATTCAGTCTATGTTTCCTTTTTCCTCCTTGTTCGACTATCTTTCCCTTCAAATTGTATTGCTGTTATTATTTTCTGATGTCTTAATATTTCATCATCTTTTGCAGACCTCTGGATTCAAATTTGAAAGCAACATGACATATTTCCAAGCTGCCTTGAAGTTTCTTCTTGGTGCTTCACTTTTAGAAACCTCTAAATATGAAAGTAGCAAACATGGGGAAATGTCTCAAATGCAGATCTATAATAGTACTGCCAAACTTTGCGAGTAAGTAGATTTGCAAGAAGTGTTGATTATTTTCATGATTTGCCAATATGATATGTGGTATTGTCTTTCGAAGATTTAGACTTCGTTCTCAAATTTACTTTTGCAGCCCAACATACTGAGTTCGGTAGTTCATTCTTTCCTTGCATTATAATTTATTTATAGGCATTGTTGGGAAAACTGAATGTGATTATAATTATTTGGAGAGAAAATTCACATGAAGTTCTTAAAGCTAGATCTTGGAAGATGTACTTTGAAATTAAATGCTTACCGCTAGCTAAATCTCCCAAGTCAAAGTTCTATGGGGCAATGGAAGTATTAATTGTTGTATTTTTGATTGTCAGAAGTCTTTTATGCTGTTGGAAGTACTTCAGAATTTTTTTAAATCCTTCTGATTACCTTTTCTTTTTGTGTCTCCATGGATTTCTTTTGCTTCGAAGTTAGTCTTATTCTTTTTTTGTTTTTAGTTTTGATAATATTTTTATGTGCTAAACATGCATAGGTAATGTATTTCATTAGAAATGTGTATGGTGTATATATTTTTATCACTATTTTAAACTGCTTTGTCACACAAGATAATTTAAATGTCTCAATGGTCAAAATTATCTGCATCACTACATTCTTTATTTGGATTTCTCCTCAACTCTATTGAATTTGCAGGACCTGTGCCCATGAATTTGAGAAACAAGAAGAAATGGCTGCTGCTGTTTTGGCCTATAAATGCATGGAGGTGGCGTACATGAGGGCAGTTTATTGCAAAAGTTCCAGTACCAACAGAGATCGGCATGATCTGCAAGCAAGTTTGCAAATGGTTCCTCAAGGTATGATCAAGAGTGAAGACTATGGCAAGAATGATTGAAAAACATCTATCCCCTTGTATTTTTTTTAACAGACAGTTTGTTCTCCTACTACGTCTATCTACTATGTATGTAGCTGTGTTTATCATGAGTCATGACACCTACTGCCTTCCAAGAAGGAAACTGAGACTGGTTATAGATAATCACTATTTTCTCGAGTTTTGTTCTTATTATGCGGGTGAATCAAATATAGAGAATTATGCATATGTAAGAACTCCCCCCCTGCCGCCTGTTTCTTTCTTTCTATTGTTTCCTTGTATAAGTGGCTATCTAGAATAAATTTCAATAGTTTTATTAGACCTCGGTGTTGAGTGTGGACAGTATTAATTTTTATGTTATAAGTATAAATTCAGACTTGCAACAAATGCGGTTTATAACATAGAACTGAAGACCATTGAAAATCAAAGTTGAAATTTCCTTTGCAGGTGACATCTTTCACAATTTATCGAAATAGTTACTGGCTATTCTCATTATGTTATTTTCTTAACTCTTCTTCAATCTTATTCTTTTAACTTTGAAGAAGCTTTTCACTCACTATCCCCTTTTTAATAGATCTATTTACTAGAAGGTTGTCTTTGTGTGTGATGCATATTTTTTGTGGTTGTAAATTCTTGATAAGATGTTTCATGCTTATATTTGTTGATGTAATACTCTTTTTAATTATTTTTTTCAATCATTTTCTAAGGTGAATCTCCATCATCTTCCGCATCTGATATTGATAACTTAAACAATCAAGTAACGGTGGATAAGACTGCTTTATCCAGGGGCATGGCTTCTAATGCGGGAAACCATCTCATTGTCGCTCGAAAGCGTCCCAGTTTTGTTCGACTACTTGACTTTGTAAGTTAATTTACTCCACGCTATAATATCTAAACCTTATATGATACGGTTTTCATGATTACCACATAAATTTATGAAGTCATATATGCTTCATTCATCAACATCATCTGCATATTTGGAAGGCTTTTATATAAAGAGAAGTATATAGTTGCTTCATTTTTAGCGATTCTGTAGAAATTTGATTGGTCATAATAATTTGCATAATGATTCTCTTATATATGACATTTTATAGATGTAGTCAACAGCCTAATTTTGGTTGGCTTATATTTACAGTAGTTTTTATGGGGTGGCCCAAAAGTCTAGGGCTTTACTGGCACAGCTTGATACACATGTTATCTACCATTGTTGTGAATTAACACAAAAAGCAAAGATTACATAAAATTTATGCTTATTCCTAGGATAAATGAAGGTCATCATTAACTATTTTGCAGATGAATGATGTGAGTTCTGCCATGGAGGCTTCCAGGAGGTCACAGATAGCATTTGCAGCTGCTAATGTAATCCTCGAAAAGGCTCAGAATAATGAGGGTGTCATTTCGGTTAAGAGGGTCATCGATTTCAGCTTTCAAGATGTAGAGGAACTCTTGCGTTTGGTGCGGCTTGCATTTGAAGCCACCAGCCTTCAATGTTTCCGAGAGAATATGGATTAGGCTCACTTGTATATAATCATTGCCCTGGTTTATTACCCCGAGAAAGTAGGCCTGAGGATGTGAATCAAAGAAATATATGGGATCTGCACTTGGATTTTTGTGAAGCGAGGCTCATTAACAGTTGGTTACCTTTCTGTACATGTGTACAAAAAGATTTGAGTTCATAATATAATTTTGAATGTTCAGCTTGTTTTTGAAGAACGCATAGTATGCTCGCCTTTATTATTTATGGGTTTGGAGAGAGGGGGACTTGAGAAATTTCTTATAGTTCAATGACGAGACACTCAGAGATTATGCAAGTGTGGTGTCTAAATTTTCATAGGGTCCAACAATTTGGACCTAGAGCAAAGATAGTAGTAGTATAGAAATTGAGAAATTGTAGGTAGCATAATTGAGGTGGTTGAACTGTGATGTAGTTATGCGTGGTCCCTTTTATGAAGGGCTATAAATTTTGTTAGCAAATACATCATTTTTGCAGAATAGAAAACCAATTACATTCTCTTCTTTGCAAACTATTTATAGAATCTGATGAGCCAGCTTCCAGTTCGCAGAATGATTTTGCAACAGCGAGACAGAGATGGTGCAAGTTTTGGTATGTAATCTTACATGCATGCATAGGGTACTCACCCTGTTTTCTTATCTTAAATGCTAGTGCCTCTTCTTTTTTTTTTTTTCTTTCTTTTTTTAACTATAAAATAAGGTAGTCGTTTTTTTAACTATATGGTTCTTTACTAAAGCATGATCTTTTAGTTTCAGGTAGCTGTATAATGGAGGATCTATGGCTTTGTCAACAGCAACAGCAGCAGCAGCAGGCCGTGCTATTCAATAATGAGGCTTCACACAACAATTTATATATTGTTTACTGCAAAGTGACCCCATATACCATTTGGTCCTTGGCTCTAACTCTCTTCCCCAAGAGTGGCACCGAAGGACTAAAAACTTTTCTTTTCGTTTTACAATGATGTATGGCATATTCTTTATGATGAATTAAATATATAAATCCATGCATAACCTTTTCTTTAGGGTTGGTTTTGAGTATATCAATTTGTTGAGATAGGATGCAAAACGAATTATTTTTATTCATTTTATACTTGTTGAAATACAGATGTGGTCTTAGTTAGGGACCACTTGAGCTTTTCATTTTAGTGCATTTTTCTTTCCTATTCTTGCACTTGTTGGTTGCAATCCAATCAGTCCTTTCCATGGCAAACACACAAATGTTAAACTTCTAATCAATGCATTGTTCATTGGCCTTTTAAACAATATCCCCCCCCCCCACCCCACCCCACCCCACCCAACCCAACCCAACCCCCACCCACACCCCGACTATGCATCATTTAGTTTATCTATTGTTGTATCGATTCTTTCAAGTGGTCATATGGTCTGTTGATGGAAATGTAAACCATTTGATGAATTTTCTTTTTCTTACAAATTTTAGTTAATATTCCATTAATTATGTTTTAGAACATGCTATTATTTATTGAGAAAGAAAGGGTCTTAGCGATATAAATATTGTTTTAAACAACTCAACCGCGATGATGAATTTTATTGTGTTGTTAAATGTAATATTTGTGACGCTACATATGTAATTGAGGAAATTCTCCTATTCCGAATGTGTAGGGCTAGGGCTAGGGCTAGGGCAGTCTTTGGGCAAGAGAAGATTTGTAGTATAGCTAGTAGTGTGGTCCAGTTCCCTGTCCAGCAACTGAAGGTCATTTCAATTGAAATGGTGTGCTAAGGGGATTCTACTCACCCAAAGTGGGAGACTGGGTAGGGGAGCTAGATAGTTAGGTAGCTAGCTATGACTGGGAGATTAAGATGATGATGGTGATGACAACAACACACTAGATGTGGTCTGAATCAATGGTGACATCTAGTTGAAGCAATCTTTGTTCAATTGGCCCCTACTACCCACTCATTTCCCCTAAAGACAACTACCCTCTGTGATTTCAGATTCCTATATCTTTATTCTCTATCCCCCACTCTATCTTATCATTATTCATGCACCTACTTATTATTCCATACCTTCCAAATTTTGAGATTAGGATCATCCTCTCCATTATAATTATCCTCTAATTTCTCCCTTTCAACAATACAATTACTTACGACGTTAAATAAATATAATTTTTGTGGGATAGATGTGAGAAGGGGATACAAAATCTGAAATACGTCTTTTAATTAATATGCCTTTACTTTTATTTTTAATTAATTTATTATCATCATGTCATTATTATTTCCTTTCTAACCCGTGCTAGAGATAAGTTCGAAATAAATTTAAAATATTCTCAATAATATGTGGTTTTACAAGTGTATTTCTAAACACATACACACGATATATATTATTGATTGATACACTCTATGTTCAATATGCATTCAACAGTACCCATTTGGCCATTTCTTGTCTAATTTGTTTGATTGGCAACCTAATGATTAATGTCTGAACCAATTTTCAATGGTAGTAATGTCCCTCCCAATATAGTGTTTACATATGATGATGGTACTTGACTCTCCTTTATTACACATTTTTTTTTTAATTACATCCAATATATCAATTATTTGATCTTAATAATTTTGTTAGTAATGATCAAAATATCGTATAAAAAATATTTTGACCGTTAAAAGACAAAAATTCCCTCCATTGAAATTTTAATAAAAAAATCATATGTTCATCAGATGGTGAAAAAGTGTTAGATTAATTTATTTTTAAACAATTATGCTATTCAATGTAATAAATTAGTTAATTGATATGAATTTCAATTTTACTATTTACATCTATAAAAATATAATACATTAAATAGAATTAAAAAGGAGGGGATCCAAATCCGTCCATATATAAACCAAGACTTGCTCTACAAAATTAAAATGTTAGATAATATTGAGTTGGGTATTAATGTTTGGAATCTGGTAGAGATTAGAAAAGGAAAAGTTGTATAAATAAAGGTAAGAAGCATCATGCATGGCCAAAATTAAGAAATTGCATCAGCATGGACCCACTCACATTCTACTTGGTCCTTGGTCCTTGGTCCTTCCTGCCTGCTTCTATAAATATGCACACATTTTCCCAGTGCTCATATACCTACAAAACTCATCCATCAATTTATTTCCTGCCTGAAAATTTCAGATTAAATCCATGGCTCCAGTTCCCATTTCTCCGATAAAGGTGGGTCATATCGACGATGTTCAAGAACTTAAAAAGGCAAAACCCGCAGCCATTCCCGAACGATTTGTCCGAGACATGGCTGAAAGGCCAACACTAACCAAAGTCACTCCCCCTAGCAACATTCCTGTTATTGATTTGTCAAAACTCCTAAAAGGTGACATGACTCTGTTCCATACAGAGATTTCCAAACTCTCTGCTTCTTGTGAGGACTGGGGATTTTTCCAGGTACGTACGTACTATATTTAAAAATAAAATATAGTCTCCCTGTATTTGTATATATGCGTAACACATTCATGTGTAGAAATATTATAATTGATCTTGGTTGGTTTCTTGATAGGTGATTAACCATGGAATTGATCTTGGTTTGCTGGCGGACATAGAGAAAACGGCCATGGAGTTTTTCATGCTGCCTTTAGAGGAAAAACAGAAATATCCAATGGCTCCGGGGACCGTTCAGGGGTATGGACAAGCTTTCGTGTTCTCGGAGGATCAGAAGCTAGACTGGTGCAACATGTTTGCTCTTGGTCTGGAGCCACATTATATGAGGAACCATAAATTGTGGCCCAAAAATCCTCCAAATTTCTGGTAATAATGCTACTACTAATTCAAAAATCACTATTTTTTTTGTACCTATCAATTAATATAATAAGTATATTTGGTGTATTTTTGTTGCAGTGAAACTATAGAGAATTATTCGAGGGAGATCAGGAAATTATGCAAAAATCTTCTGGGATTTATAGCCTTGAGTCTTGGGCTAAGCAGAGATGTTTTTGAAGACATGTTTGGGGTGGCAGTACAAGCTGTTAGGATGAACTATTACCCAGCATGCCCAAGGCCAGACCTTGTTTTGGGTTTAAGTCCCCATTCTGATGGAAGTGCCCTCACAGTCTTGCAACAAGGAAAGGGTAGCTCTGTTGGCCTTCAAATCCTCAAGGACAACACTTGGGTCCCTGTTCAGCCCATTCCAAATGCACTTGTCATCAACATAGGTGACACAATAGAGGTAAAAAATCTGAAATATCTTTTTTGTTTCTTTTTCCCTTTTTCTTTTTTTTTTCTTTATTCCTAAAAGTGTTGGAGGTAGATAGTGACATCTCTATCAACGTTGTGTTAGTATCTCGTCAGATACAAGTATTGATTCATATCAGATTTCACCTCACCACATCTGACGGGAAGACTCGAACCCAAACTCTATTTAATATTTTCTCTAATTACTAAACATTTTAATGTTTTATATATTTATCTATTTTTATCTTTTTCAATTCAACAGGTTTTAACAAATGGGAGATACAAGAGTGTTGAACATAGAGCAGTGACTCACAAGGAAAAAGATAGGCTCTCAATTGTAACATTCTATGCACCAAGCTATGATATTGAGCTTGGACCAATGCCTGAACTCATGGATGAGAACAACCCTTGCAAGTATAGAAGATACAACCATGGAGATTACAGCAAACACTATGTAACTAACAAACTCCAAGGCAAAAAGACATTGGAATTTGCAAAGATTCATCCCAAAAGTTCATCCTAAAGGGCCCACATAGTGGAGCAGCCAATTAACTTTGTACAAAACACAACATGATTGTAATATATATAATATAATATTAGTTTGTGTCCTTTAGTGTTAAGATTAGTAAATAGAATAAGCAAATTGCAAGTTGTAACTCAAATATATAATGATGATGCCTATTATTAATAGAAGATTGTGGGGTCCTCTCCTCTGTTTTATAAGGTGGCCTTGCTCAAATGTTGTGTTTTCCAGTGGTTTATTCAAACATGGAACTCTGGTGCTGCCAAACAGAAATAGAAGTCACTTTTACTGTTCCCTCTACCAGATTTTCAGTGTGCAAAGAAAAATACAATCATGTGGGGGGAATCTACCTCCCCCACCACCACCACCACTCAAGGGTTGGCTAAGAATGATTTGGAAAATGGAAAAAAGCATGGTTTTCCATTGTTTGTGGGAGATTGGGGGGAATTGCTTTTTATCGGTGGAAGGAGAGCCCACAAATCATGCATATATGTCAGTTGTTGTGTTCATATTATTGGTGTAAATGAAGCACTAAGCAAGCAAGTTGTCACAGTTTCTTTTTTATTTTTAAATGATGATTTAGTTGGGTGCTTTTAACAATTAGATTTCCAACAATGTGAAGTGAGGTAACACTATAAATGGCAGGGGCAGGACCTACCACAAGTAAACAAAGAATTTACAAACAATGAGCAAGGGAAACGATATTGTTAGAATATAGGATCACACACACGCACACAAACGATAGAAAATTAAGAAAAACATAAGAGATTTACGTGATTCTCCAATTTGGGTACTCCACAGGCGGCTTGTTGTTTATTGATAATTCCTTAGTCTCCGCTAGGCTTCGCACTAGCTTTTTTCAGCGGCTTTCATATTATGAGTCACAAGTTTCCAACAGATATGATGTAATTATTAACCAAGTGGAAGAAGTTTCCGCCCTAAACTTAGCCTAGATGACATTATTTGAAGCAGCAGATGTGTGGCCTTAATCATTAACTCCACCCAACAAGAAATAATCAAAGATTTGCTTAAATAAGTTTCAGTACTCTAAACTATCTGATATATATATATTTCACTTTGGTGATTCACCTTTAAATTTTGTCAATTAAATGATTGAACTATTAATTTTTTTCACTTCCATTCAAAAATTGCTGACGTGACTATCTAAGTGGGATCATAAAAAGCTGACGTGTATTTAAATAATAATATTTTCATTATTTTATTAATTTAAATTATTTTGGCAGGGGAAATTTGGCAAATCATTTTTTATTCTCCATTAAAACTTCAGACAAATCTGTACCCGATTTAAAAGTCACATTTTAACCAAAACAAATCAAAGCTAAAAAGTAAGAACAAGTTATAAAATCCAAAATTATCTGGCTCAGGATCTTCAATCTGTTGTTTAGTTGTGAGAATCCTTGTTTCCTCATCATCAAATAAACCTCCAAAGGGATCTGGTTCTTCATCCTCGTTTTCAATGTCAACATAATTTTTCCTAAATGGGAAGAAGAGAAGGGCCATAATATACTAACAAGCAAAATTGGTGCAGCCTTTAGGAATGTTCTCGTATACTAGTACTAGTTTAGTTCCCAAGGGAAGGGATCTTTATATAAATTTTGTGCTTACCTCTCTTTCCCTGTTCCAAAGGCCAAAGGTTTACTAATTGGCAATTTAGCCCCCCACACAAGAAGGACTGGAACCCATATTTTGAAGAACAGAAGAAAACAAAAACAGCCCTTTTTGACCACCAAGTACTAGTACTAGTATGAATGACCAAATGCCCAAGCAGGTGTTTGATTACTAATATAATAAACATTATTGGAACTTAACCTAATATATATATTTATATTTTTTCCATTAGATTTGTTGGTTTGAGGAAGTTCCCTCAGCAAAAGGGTCCCAAGAACCAAACTCTGACACACTTTAGTATAAGTTGCAAATGCCAAACACAAATGAAATCATAACACTTTGAGAAAAAGTAGAAAGCTTGCACCATCAAGAAAATAAAGTTTTTTTTTTATTTTTGTGTGTGTGTGTGTGTGTGGGTGTGGGGGGGTGTTAGTGAGGAGACAATGTATGGTAACAACTGCTAGTCTTTCTGCCTTCTTGGGTTGGGAATGGTAAGAGAACCGTTGGTTTTGCTTTCATAAACAAATAATTTCCATGCCTAATTGGAAATTGGACATACTTTCTTTTCTCCTTCTCCATCCATCCATCCATCAGTGGATTTTAAAGAGAAAAAGGGATGGAGGAAAGACAAAGTTTACTCTACTCTACTCTACTCTACTACGCCGACTCTTATTTTCCTCCTCCTATACGAACTATACTTGCCATTTCTATCCCCATTTAAAAAAGTTTATATATAAAAATAATGATCACCAATTCCTTTCTCTCTTCATCCATATGAATTCAAAATTTACCTGAAACCTTGATACATATTCAAACAGGAGGAGGAGGAGGAGGAAATATCAAATAACTAAAAGTTGAATTTTACAAAACTTTATTTTCAGCTTTCAATCAACCATGTCGGCATAAAGTGACAATCAGTCAAATCCCTCATTTCTAACTCGGCAATCTTCCACTCAAATTAAAAAAAAAAAAAAAAAAAAACATACTCCAAAAAAGGCCACAAGTTAAATCCCACAAAAAAAAAAAAATTATTCGAAAATTATGCAGCTCCACCAATATCTCTACCCCTTTTTGGTTAATAAAAACTAGTATCACTGTTCAAAAAATGTGATTAATTTTGAAATCCATTCAATATATTTTTAAATCAAAAACTAATATAAATTCATTTAACCTTGGACAGTTTAGTTATGAAATTTATAAATTAACTAGTAATTAAAACTTTATTGATTCGCATCGATTTCAATTTTAAAAATAACTCGAATTAAATTGATTTTTAAAGGTCAAAGTTGATTCTATATATTTTGGATCAAAGAATATTCAGTCGCACATTAGACAAGTTAATGGAGATATCTTTTAGGAAACTGCATCACTAAGAAGAAAAAGAACAAACCACAACGCAGGTAATTAGTAAAAAAAGGGGGACCGGGGAGAGGGAGAGGGGGGGAGGGAGGAAATAGAAAGAGAGCATTCGAAAGCAGAACTGGATGCATAGCAAATTTTCCAACATCTGGACAGGTAATGTGTAGTAACCGTCTCACCTTACTTTTTTTCAAGGGCAAATGTACAAGAATTCTCAAGCTCATGGGTCTAAGCAATCATCAAAAGAAGCACTCATATATTGGCCACATATACAGTAGTTTGTGCTCAACACCTTGGGGTAGTCTCTTTAGCTTTGGAGTGTTGCTTGCAACAGCATCGACGGCAGGATTGCCAAATATTTGGATCAGTTCAAATCACGCCAGATACCTGAACAAGTTTGCATTATCCTTATCCCTTTCCAGATAATCCCGAGTTATTAAATCTTCAATTCTCTTCTTGATTGCTTTGACGTCAGGCTGCAGATTTAAAATTAATAATCACCGTGTGTTGGTTTAAAGGATAAATTAGTCGAAGAAAAGGCATGCCAAGATAATATACCTTGAACATGCGGCCCAACTGCTCAACACACTCCATAACCAACTGCTGATAGCCCAAAACTTTGCGGCTCTTCATGATACGGACAATCGAGGCATCAATAGCATAGCGCCTGTCTTTGTCAACATCTTCTATTACCTTTTTCTTCTCATCCACGGGAGGGAGTGGAATCTGCATTTTCAACTAGTCGGTAACATCCCTATAACAATACACTAATAGAAGAGAATTTTACTATCAAAAGGTATTTTGGTAAACTTCGATAATGAACTCCATACCTTGATTCTCCTCATTTTGTCAGTGAACTTGGAGTTGAACTCAAAGTAATCATTTGGAGATATTGTTCTCGTGTTTGGCTCTTTAGTTAGAATCTTATACTTCGCACATGAAAGGGAATGGAGCAGTCTTACAACATCATCATCCGACAAGTTCAACTGAGTCATGATTTCTTGATAACTCAATCTGTCCGATGAATTGAATAACAGCAGAGCAGAGGCCTAAATAAAAAGAAATGATACATCTCAAGTTTCCTTGATGACAATCATGAAAACTAAGCATATATAAAATTTGTTTTATGAACATATAACCTGGTAGGTTGTCACAATTAGCTCCATGGTTTTTGGATCAAATTTTCCATTGATGTTACAAGTACCCAATGAGTATATCCATGTAAGTTTTCTATGCTTGGTTTTTGTTTGATAGAATTCTCTAAAAACTTCAACGCACTTAACCTGATGCAGATAGGTAAAAGAAAAAATATGTCAGTGAGCAACTAATCATACACTTGATTCCCTTATGTTTCACAACGACAGAAGGAACTATGAATAGAATATGTACCATCTCTGCAGGGAGGTTGAGATCAAAAGACTTGTAACTCGGCCAAAAGCCAGTAGTCAAAACAGTAACAGTCAAGTCAATCCCAGGATTTACATTTGGATTATTGCCAAGGTACTCCTCAAAATTAGATTGATTTTCCTTTGCCAAAGTCAAATCAGTGACCTAGAGAGATTAAGATAATCCAAAATTTTAGATAATAGTTAATAAATCCCAATACCCTGAATAGTTTAGGACAACTTACCATCCCCTCCATCTTTGATGTGAACTGACCACCACATTGCTGCTTCAGCTTCGTCAAAATACTTCTTTCATGCTCATCATTGGCACTCTTGTCAAATAAAAGTCTCCGAGCAAGCTTTTTCCTACAAGCAATTGTAACAAGAAAGAAACAATCGCCAGACCATTTAGCAACTCAAAGCATTCAACACAACTAAGAGATTTAAAAGTTTACCTATAGAATTCAGCAAATAAGTCTTTATCGCTAATATAAGCAAGCAGCTTGACTACCTGCAAATAGATAAGATATATAACCACAACTTTCCAAATCCTCCAAACAAATTAATACCCCCTCCGTCCACAAAAAGATTCTCATTTGCAAAAATGAATGATATATTTTTGTTCCATGTTTAACCCTAAAAATAAACAGTTGTTTTAGTAGTGGTGACATGATAATGAAATTAGGTTGACGAACTTGGGAACATTGTCCATTTTATTCTACTTTCAATAGAAAGAGGACTCTTTTGTGGGAAAAAATGGTAAAAAAAAGTCTTTTGTGGAACTAAAAAAATTGGTAAATGAGTTTGTGGAACAGAGTGAGTAACTAATGTCTAGAGCAAGCACCATACCTTCTCAAGTGTTTCCTCAATAGCTTCATCACTTAACTTCTCACTCCCACCTTTCTTTAGAATATTATCACAGAAAGTGGCAAGTAGTTCCGCACTTGAGCTTCCAGCAACACCCTTGTTGCAGAAGATTTCAAAAGCCTCCTTAAGTGCCTAGACAAAATGAAAGTGACACTATTAGAAAGAAATTCCCTTGCACCGACAGGATATTAAGATGATGAGATTTATTAGAATACAAACCTTATGGAAAAGAGTATGGTTCGTGAAACAGTCATTCACGTATGTCAGATACTTGTCATGCAGATCAATCACTTTTCTAACGAAAACCTGAACACCGCAAATATAAGTTAGTTCATCAACAGAACAATTTATCAAATTTGGAAAGTAAAATAAATCATCAACATTACCTGTTCTTGTAAGCCAACCACATCTTTCTTCTCTGCCTGTAAAGAAGTACGTCTTAGTCCAAGAATTATTATGGGGGGAAACCATTGTCTGCTCAGGTAATGCATGAGGAAGAATTTTTCAAAAAAATGGAAAAATGACAGTGAGCTACATACACATTACAAGAAAAAAAAGTAAAAAAATGAAACAATCATCTTGCACATATGTCATGTCACTAAGATCAAAAGAATCATCAAGTGTTATACATGAAAAGTAAGAAAATCCGCATATATTGAACAATTCAAGGTGAAAATGAGATTGCTCCCTCAGCAAAACTGGGAAAAGTTGAGCCAGATAAATTCTGATGCAGAACGGAAGCAACAAAACACTACTAGATATCATTCTAGTAGACGAGCTAAGAAACCACTAGGTAAACAACCCTAGAATCCACTAAGGGCCCTTGAATTCACAAAGATTCACAAGGACAAATGAATTCTGGAATCCACCAGAGAGAGGGAAAACAACCCAAAGAAAATTTTTAATTAATCAAAAGCTAACTTACAATGTCATAGTGCTGGCCCTTTTATAAGAAGGGTTTATTGCAACTCAAAAGGAAAGTCAAATGAAAATTAAATACATAATTTAAATCCCTAAAATTATGCCAAAGACCTTCCTAATTGATACTAATTTGAAATCCCTAATATAAACCATAATCTTCCTAATTGATAAACCATTTCCTAAAATCATGCATAAAATATGTCTAACTACAAAAAATCTGGAAATTATAAATTACATTAATTAAATTCAAATTAACACAATATCTTCTTCCACCAAATTCATGAGGAAGTGGTATTTCTTTAGGATCTACTCCAGCATTCAGAAATTGGTTAATTGGTAAAGATACACATATTTGATGCCCCGCCCAATAACATTTTTGTCAAAAAACTCGGCTCAAGAAACCCACGTCTTAAGGCTTGGTTGGCTACAGCCAAGACTTAGGGAGTTGCTGGTGATCTCACAATCTATCAAAGCATTGGTTCCATAAGATCATGAATTCGACCCTCCCTGTATTGCTTGCCCATTCAGTTGGTACATTTATGGTATGTTCTTGTTTTGGTAAAAATAAGAACAAAGACCCTAAATAAGACTGGGGATTAAATCTGCTAAAGAATCTAAACAAATCAGAGATTCTAAATTGGGAGGTACATTTATAATAAGTTCTTTTTGTATATTTGTACTATGAGAGAGAGAATACGTGAGGTACTTTTTCTTTTCTTTTCAATTTCTAAATAAAAGAAGATTTTTTAATAAAAAAAATCGATGAAAGAAGCAATTTTTTCACAATAGAATAGAGAGAATACAATAAAATACAGGTGGACAGAAAGTAAACCCACACTAGACAAGTGTAAAACAAGACAAAAAAGCACACTTAAAAAAGTGCAACCCTCAAATGGACATATGTTCACTCCCTTCATCGGTACGTGTTAATATGTTCATTTATATATATTTGTCTCTTTAGTCTTTACTTGAGAGAGTGCACACATGAGGGAGGTAGGGAGAGCTTGATATACATTGTTAGATCATTCTCCAGCATCTTTAGATTCGGACAAATTGGTGATTTAACGTTTAAGATGTTAAATAAAATGTATAGAAGCTATGTTCTATAATCTATATGACATCTAGCGAGTTCAAGAAATAAGAAATTGTTTTATAGTAGAATGGTTTTTCACCTTCATTTCCGAAGTTCAGAATGTAAAGAGCATCATAATTACCTTAATAAATAACCATTATTGTATGCATATATCAGAATTGACATTTACACCAAGAAAAGAAGACATAATTTGTATGCATATAATAAGAAATCATTGCATCTCTATGAGAGAGTATGCTTCTGTTAGCATGTGTATGATAAAATCATAAAATCCATATGTTTCATATACAATATTTAGCAAAACATGAGTAGAAAAATGATTGTAAAGTTGAAGTATGGTATTTATAAGACCTTTCTACTTTAGAAATTATAGCCCTGACCAGAAGAGAAAGGTAATAAGATACCTATAAAAATAAGGTAACAAAATGCTAGAAGTAGGACTCCATTGAGTGACACAATTCATCTAGCAATAAAATTCACTTTAATGACGCCAAGTTTCAACATAGAGATTCCAATATATTTACTCTAAACATACATCTCCTTCTCCAATCCTTACAAAATGGCAAATAAATTGCTGTAATCTTCCCAGGTTATAGCAAATTAAAATTTTCAATTTTTCGCAGTCATAGCAAATTAAGAATGAGAAATCCACCAACAGCCTTGTAGAATATTCATCTTCTAAAGTGCCACTAAGCACAATGATTATAGATAGTGTAGGGTCCAACAAAAAAATAGGATACAAACCTTCTTGTTGCTTGCTGCATCTTCTGCTTGTTTGACCAAGGCTGTACCTTCAGCGGTAACATGCTGCATCAAGGAACACCAAAACATTGCTTAAATTAGAGGAAAATAAGTATAATACAGCCAGTCAGGTATTCCCAGCTAGAGGCTTTTTTTAGCAAAACAAATTAATGTTAAAGTTCACAAACCTGCTTAAATATATTAGAAACAGGATCCAAGCCTCGAGGAATTTTGGAGAAGAGCCTATACATCCGTGACAAATCATCCACCTAAATAAATGAAGAAAGTATTTAACATATTGTTTTAACCCCTATATCAAACAGAAACCTTCAACAAAAAAATTGTCTGAGTGAATACCTTGTCATCCCTAAGCAATGCATGACACCCAGAGTGCTCCTTCTCAAGCAGCAGGGTTGCATACACGGATAGTAACTCATGTTGAACTTTCTACAAAAGAAAAAATAGCCATAATGAACTTGATCAAAAAAGCATGTAGGTCACTAAAATTGATCTAATAAAATAAGAAAAGCCACATATGGACACCCTTGGTTACTTAGTACAGCATTATCTATTCCTTATTATAATAACACAAAAAAGTTCTATTGTATTAGTTCACTGATATATTTTGGTTGGTCTTGAACTGAGTTGACTCATGAGACTATACTTGGATTTAATTGGTTGACATTTTGACTTTTATTCCCTCTCTTTGTAGAAAACTCATTCATAAAATATATAATAGAATATCAAATTGTATCAAATTCTCTCTTTGTAGGAAACCTGAAATATATTATAAATTCATTTGGAATCCTCTTTTAATTATTCTTCTTCCTTTTTATTTTTATTTTTGTTGTTTTTTTGTTGTCTTGATGAGCCAAACTGTTTTATTAAACACAAAAAAGAATATGAATAACAATTTAAATAAATAATGATTAAAATAACCATTCACAATCACTTTCTGTAGGTTTTTTACGGATATAATTTTCTTCGCTTAGGTCCAATATTAGAGATATATTTCTATTTTAGAATAATAAAGTCACATGATAGTCTTAATTTATTACTATTTTTCACTGTCATTTATAGCATCACACTATAATTACTCAACTAATATTAAGATTACTTTTAATAATATAAATTATAATTAACAAATAAAGTACAACTGTAAATCCCGTGCTTGGCACGGGACACCGAGCTAGTGCTAACAAAACATCATCCATTTTCAGGACTAACCAAAAAAGAAAGGGTATTTCTTTGCTTGTAATTCAAGAGCACAAACCTCAAGCAACTTTGGCTCACTACTAACGTGAAGGTAGTGAGAGACTCTGTCTTTTTCACGTTTCAAACACTCCTCTGCCTAGAGTTCAAGAAAGATCCTTAGTAATCATCTATGATGAGAAATATCTTTAAAATTACAAAAAAATGTAAATGTGTACTTTCAGCATATAATCTGGACAAGAATCTTCCACGATCCAGTTTGAAGCCTTCCGAGAATAATAAGCTGCAGTATCTTTGAGCATGGCTTCTTCAAAATCGTTCTCATAATAATCCATTTGACTCATCCCTATTTCAACAAATATATCTAGAACATTCTTCAATAAAGCTCTGTCAATCTGCTCTCCCTCGCGCTCTTGATCGATCTGATTGAAAACTATTATCAAATAACCCGACCAAAGAATGAAAAAAAAGCGTGTACAGTTAAAAACAAAGACGTAAAACGTACCAAAGATATTACAGCATCCTTCACTTTAGCATTTAACTCTTGGTAAACCTGAAACCATTAATCCAATAATATTTAATAGACCCATCTAAAATATTTTAACATGATACATAAGAGAGAAATCCAAAGCTTATAAACTGAAAGAGATAAAAAAGAAGGCAATTATAAAAAGGAGGCCAATTATAAAATACCAGATCTCGGAAGCAAGTGAGTCCAACTTCATTCAGTGCTGGAAGTGACCTCCGAGCAATAAAGTAACGATCAAGATAGTGAAAAAATCGAGAAAGCCACCTGACCATGACTTTATGATTAGACCATCTCTTCACAAGTTCTCTTAGCATGAACTCATCATGCTTCTCTCTTAAAGAAGGTAATACCTAAATCAGAAACGAAACCATCAGAGTTGATTATAGAATAAGTGAATAACAATTCACAAAGGGTCACCCCTCTACTACATTAACATAATACAGATTTGTCAAACATTATATTTTTGCAAGTAGAGAATAACATAGTAAAAGTGGAAAGAGACCCATCATAGAGGTGCCAAGCTGGATATGCTATGCGAAAATGACTCATTACGGACCTATGGTCATATTCTACTCGAAGCTATCTACAGAGGATTTTCTTGGAATAAAAAAGCCAAATGATAAATTACAAAAAGGTAATAAACAAAAAAATAGGGGTGGTCAAAATTTTAACATGTTGAAATCTACTTCATCTAATTTCCATATAGGTAGTTTATACGGAAACTATTATGAATTTGACAAAGGGCATCAAGAACAAAGACGCCTAAAATATCCTCTAATAAGTCCCAATAAGAAAAAACAATGGAAAAACTCTGGCCAATTAGCCTCCATAGACTTCTTACCATACATAGTGTGTGTATATATACACACAAAGACAGACACTCATGTGTGTGTGTTGCCTATACATTTCCTCTTTTTCCTTTCCACGCTACCATGACGTGTATGCTCAAGTAAGACATGTGCCTGTACACTTTCAACAATTTTTAGCACCATAGGCACATACCTGAAATATAACATCCATAACAAATTCATCTCTCTCAGTGCCAACAAAGTTCTACTGATGTGCAAGTTGGTCGAACTGCCAGACAGGGTAACCAAGGAGAGCGGGAAAGGAAAGTAGTGAAAACATATTGCCTTCTTTTGTCCACAGAAACAAAAAAAGACTTGAACTAATTTATAGACTTACGAGAAGTTCCCATTTTTTCAATTTAAGAGAGGAGGCAGTGAAATTTCCTTTATTTTTCCACCAGCTTAATTAAACCTTTATTTTTTATTACTTGGATAGGTTTGTTCGGTATTTATCCCTAAGAATCTTCAATCTTCTCTGGTTGGGTTTTTTCACATACTGGGTTTCATCCAAAACGTCATTTTCATCTAACTGCTTATATTTTAGAAACCAAAGGTTCCCTTTAACATTAAGGCTTGTGTGTTTTTCGACCATTAATCAATTTAACAGTTAATACTAATGACATGCATCAGAGGCGTAGACCTTACAAGTCTTTATCTCCATATGTGTGTTATGTGCATGTTCTCATCTATCGTTCATTGTCCAATGGTGATCAAATGAAATATACACCATAGCCTAATCCTATGCCCATACCTATAAGAGAAGTTTCACGTTTATATGATTTGCAAAAGGAAACATTGTTTAAGGATACGTGGATCCATGTAACACGTCATAGCTAGAAACAGCATTAGAGGGCATAAATAATTAAATATTCATTACAACTTTAAACTGGAGGAAAACCTTACCGTTGAGGTAATGTATTCTTCAAAAGACTCGCGGTATTTGTCATACAGCTGTTGAGAGTAATCGTGGGGAGGTTTTTGGGTACACATGTTATAGATTGTTCTGTGAATGAATTAAGGAAATAACACACAAGGATTTCACCTACAAGAACAGGTATCTATACAATTATACTAGAACTAATATGAAATTTTATCAATCAGAAATCACAAGGATACGTATAAAGCATCATATAATCCTCCGAACTGAATTGCGGCTCTGGAAGACCTTCTAGAATATTCTTTAGTTTCATGATGCCTTTTTGCATAAAGTCCCATCCCTGCTCCAAGTCTATGGTCTTCCTCTCATTCATCGTGACAATTCAACAATTGACACCCTCAAACTGAAATTTGTATACCATACCACTTTATCAGGATAAACCAGCACGGGAAATGCAATTTAATCACAAAACCCTAAAACAAAGTTTAATCACCAAATGATCTGATACAAACATAAACCCTAACAATAATAAATATAAAATTTAATTAAAAAACATTAAAAATCTCAACACAAGAATAAATATAAAATTACATTAAAAATCTTAACACACAATCCCAATCGAGAAACATGGCAAACACACGATAACCAATAACAAAAGGGAATCAATAAAAAAAATTAATAATATCAGGAGTAAATTGAGCTGGTGACTCAACCGGAGCAAAACAAAAATAAAAGAAACAAAGCAACAAATCGATCAGTCAAATACATACCGTGCATAAATACATAAATAGAGCGAATACTGAGATCTACCTCTTTAGTTAATATGGGAAAATCCTCGAAATTCAAAACCCTAGAACCGATGAAGGAGAAGGTCGAGCTTCGACAGAAGCATTGATTCGAATGGAGAGGGTTGGGTAAGATTTGAGTCTCTTATTTTTCTCTCTCTTCTAAGCTTTTTTCTTTATGTAATTCCACTTTTTTTCTCGTAAAAGTCTACCCCGATTTTTCCTTATTCCCAAATAAGTAATACGTTATCAACCCTCCATCTACGGGACTATTTATTTAGATCATTTAAATTTGAAGATTAAGTTGTTTAGACCGATTATTTTATTAATTTTAAACTTTGGATACGTGTTAATGTGTTTAAACGATTTATTTAAAATTATGATAAATTAGAAAGGAGTTGAATGATATTATCCTCATAAATAATTAAAAATTATATTTAATATTCATTTTATTATTATTATAAACAATTTTTTTATTTGGAACTTTTTTAAAAAAAATATTGTTAATAAATTGGTCAATAATTAATTTAATAAATATTATTGTAGTCTTTTGTTTTAATTTTATAGACTAATAGAATGTTATTAAAAAATTAGTGTTTATTCTTAAAATTATATTACTAATAGTATACTCCATCAAAAATTATTCACGAGTTTATATTTTTTTTTTTAAATAACATTATTTATTTATAATTACATAATAAATTTGTTCATAATAATTCAAAAGGTTAAAATAAGAAAATACACTTATTCAAATGTTTTAGGTATGCATAATTATCAAACAAATCATTTCATTATATATCAGGAGATTTTATGTGGCCCCCAAAAAATAGGTATCATCACCCATTACGAAGTTTCAATAATCATAGCAGATGTAAACAACTACAACTTTATTATTACAATCAGTAAAGCGTGAGTTTAAATACAAATATTATCTTCTGAATAATATCTATACTCAAATAAATCCTCATCACATTTATTGATACATTATTTTACAAAATGGTGAGGACTACTAAACAACTCTCTCTCAGAACCTTCATTCCATACCCCGACTCACGTCTTCTTATATTCTCGCCTCCCCGAGAAAAATGGAACAAAAGGAAAAGGTGAGCTCAACTAGCTTCCAAGAAAAAGAATATTACGACTAAGATAATATACAACAAATTACAGTTAGTCTTCAACGAGGAAAAATCTAATAGAATACTGATAGACAACAAATTTTAAATCAATATTCGCAATGAAAATAATAATTCATTAGAAGAGTTAAGTAGAGAATGCAAACTACTATCTTCCATGTATGAATTTAAAAGTTCATCGTCTATCTTTTATCCTGTAACATCAATCAATATATATCGGAATCACATATTCATCTTCGCACTTCTGGCCAAAGATATTCATCATTACCGTCAGTGTTCATCTAA
The DNA here is from genome assembly GCA_020205615.1 of Panax quinquefolius. NCBI lineage: Eukaryota > Viridiplantae > Streptophyta > Magnoliopsida > Apiales > Araliaceae > Panax > Panax quinquefolius. The sequence continues at coordinate 107,985,032 of CM035159.1, forward strand.
ACACTGCATCATCTGCACTACAGCCAAAAGATATTCTTCGTAAATCATTCATCTGCACTACTGTGCCAAATGTAAGACCCCAACTTTTATAAATAAAGATGAATTTTTCTATAAATATTATTTTGAATATTATGGAATAAATTTGATATAATGTTATAGTTATGGGTAATATTTATAAATTTTGCAAAAGTATGCAAGTTGTTATAAAATATTCGTTTGGTGGGGAATATTCTTTTTAGGAATATTCGCATAACTACTCAATCATTGGTGGACCCCTATAAATTATTCATCGGATCGAGAAAACGACAAAAATATTTTATAAAAATAACTACGGAGGTGTTACCGTTAAAGCTGTTGAACTACCCGGTGGTAAAAGTACGATGTCTGGCGTGGTTGCATAAGAAGACACGGTATTGATTATCGATGCTTTACGTGAGAAGTCACTCACAATATACTTTCAATTATTGCTCACTGATAATTCTTTGATCATATCTCTTATATTATTGATTGATTATTATCACAAAGATCATCCGTATAATATGTTATAGTATTAAATCAATAATTGAGACGACAAGTTATAAATGATTAATAATTGTTGAAAGATTAAATATGTGTTATGATTTGTGGTAAGTTTGATTATTTTATGGGGGGCTCATATGTCATCATCTAAGAATCTCTTCATCAATAGTAATTACCTTTGTGAATAATAATTACCTTCGTCGATAGTATTTACCTTCGTCGATAAGTAATTACCCTTGTGAATAGTATTTACCTTCGTCAATAGTAATTACCTTCGTCAATAGTAATTACCCTTGTGAATAGTATTTACCTTCGTCAATAGTATTTACCTTCGTTAATAGTAATTACCTTTAACAGACGTCGAACCACTTGTCGTTTCACATTCTGCATGACGTCGAACCACTTGTCGTTTCACATTACAAAAGCGCCAAACCACTTTTCTTTTCACATCATTAGTCGTCAAGCCACTTGCCTTTTCACACGGCGGTGTTAAGCTAGAAATCTTCTATAAATAGAGGCTGGGCTTCATTATTTTCACTTAATTCATTCAAGCTATAGAGAGAGAAAGTATAGAAAGAATAAGAGAAAGAAGAAGAGTATTTTGTTACTACACCGTCTTTGAGATTCAATCTCCTACCAAAAGTAAGGGGTGTTATTCTTTCTTATTCATGAAAAGTTATGTTGTTATTCCATTATTATTATTCATTGGAATATAACTTTGTACGCTGTGGTTTACCCTATACTTGGTGACATTCTTTTATTATTCATTGGAACATCCATGTCGTGTGTTTTACAGGACCGGTTAAAATCTTTATTATTATTACGTTGGAACATCCTCGTGCGTGTGTTTTTTACGGGACTGGTTAAAATCTTTATCATTCTGTTGGAATATCCTATCTCGTGTGTTTTACACCGGACCTGGTTCCATCTTTATTATTCTTGGAACATCCCGCTTGTGTGAATTTCACGATCCTGGTTCCGATTATTATTATTCATTGGAATAACCATCTATGCGAAATACCGCATGCGTGGTGATTTCTTTTGTTATTCCATTCTTTATTATACCCGGTTGGTTAAAACTTTGACTTCTATACTCCATGAAATTAGTAGAATATCCTTGATATTTGCGTTTCATCCAAAGATCTTTTCATGGAAATATTCTTACGATCATTCTTGAATTTTACTAATTTGGGACGTTAATAATTCCGGATAAAATAATTCTTGAACTTGTTTTATTGAATTCTTATATCATTGTCATCATCCTCATGTTTATATTATGTTGAAAGTCATCCGCATGTATCAGTAATAATGCGTAGATGGACTTGGTATGATTATGATTGAGAGACTATTCGAGGTGTAATCATGGTAGTAATGTTACAAATGATGTGATAAAAATCCTCGATGGTAGTAGTAGTGCATTGGTGGGACGATTGTTGGCATGATCATGATTATTAATGAATACACAAATATTCTTGGCCCGTAGTGCATGAATAATTGTGGTCGATTGGTAGTAGTGCGTGGGTGATTCGATGATGTGGAATATTTATTAAAGTCGAGTCTCAAATTTATAACAATGATGAAAAACCTTTTAAAACCTAAAAGATAGTAGACTTTATTTTCTACTTGACTCTTTTAATGGATTGCATATTCACCGCAGATTAAACCGGGTTGTCTATTGTATTTTATCGGTTTAACATTGTTGAAGACTATTGATAATTTATTCTCGCATTATCTTAGTCATAATATTTCTTCTTTGGGCTAGTTGAGCTCACCCTTTCTTTTTCACCGTTTCTCGTGAAATGAGAATATATATTTGGACGAGCGAGTCGGAAACGCAGTGATGGTCTGAAGATAGCATTAGTAGTCCTCACTATTCGTAAAATAGTGTGATAATAATGTAATGAGGACTTTTTGTTTGAGTTTGTATAATATCTAGTAGAGCGATATTTGTATTAAAACTCACGCTTTTATGTCGTATGCATACCACTGACAGTTATGTTAATAAGTTGTATTTAAATTACGTACCATGTAAGTGGCGACCCAAGATGGGTGATGTATACCTAATTTTGGGGCGTCACGGTTGAATATCGAGCATAGGGATATGATCCCCGGCTAAGATGTGAGAATAGTACTTAGGAGGGAGGACGGGAATACCTTCGCTAGTATGACCTACCTAAGTTTATGTGCTTTATTTTATTGGTTGGTCGGAAGATAGGGATAATTTGTTATGTCAATTAACTTTTTTGTTTTGTGGCGATGATCTGAAAATGACATCCGAGAATGTTGAGAATAAAGAATGAGCCAGCGAGCGATCGTTGATTCACCACATATCAATAATCGAGGATAATGTGCATCGGAAGGCGACAATCCTCATGCAAACAACAACACCGACTAAAATGATGAATGATCAAATGTTCGGAGGCTTTATGCAATTTATGCAGCAAAGAAGTAGAGAAGCGACTCGCCCAAAACGTAGGTGGAAACACGGAAACTCTCTGGCGGTCACCATTAAACAATTCAATGAGCTGGGACCACCGGAGTTTAAGGGTGAGCCAAAACCACTTGGCGGAAGCATGGATAAAGCAGATTACCAAGATATTTGATGTCTTGGGATGCTCCGAGGAGCAAAAGGTTCCCTTCACGCTTTTATGTTGCGGAGAAAGATGATTCTTGGTGGGAATTCCAGAAACGTACTCAACTTCTTTGTCAGATCAAGATATCTTGGGAGAAGTTCCGAGAGTCATTCAACGACAAATACTTTCACGAAAGTATTCGCCATACATGAAGGAGGTGGAGTTTATCAAGTTGGAACAAAATAATATGACCAGTGTCGTCGCAATACGAGGCAAAATTTGCGGAGTTATCACGGTTTCGCGTCCCACTTGGTGGATAATGAAGAGAGAATGTCGCGAATGTTTTTAAGAGGTTTGAAGTCAAGATACGTCAACATCTTATTTCTCATAAACCGTGTTTGTATTCGGATGTTGTAAATAGGGCTCGATTAGTGGATCGCGATAATGAGTCAACGCTTGACTAAAAGAAGCAGAAATTAAGAAAATTATAATACCAGCGAGAGTAGTCATCAAGCGGTGACAACAAGCGTGGAGGGAATCAATGAGGCGGATATGGTAACCGCCGGTGGTAATCGGGGCCAAAACAATAAGAATGGACATTTCAAGAAAAGGAGATTCAACAATGATGGAAAGACGTCAAGACCAAAGACCCATTGTTAAGGAAGGAGAAAGACCACCTATCATATGCTTCAAATGCGGAGGAGAGGACACATCATCAAATCTGCGCCATGCCAGTCAAAGCATGTTATAATTGTGGAAGAAGGTCACTTAGCTCAATTTTGTCGTTTCATCAAGACAATTCAACTAGGATGGAGGCACCAAAGGCCATCCCGAGAAAATTCAAAACCCAGTAGTGTAAGGGAGGCGTTTTTGTGACCTCCCAAAGAGCAAGGAACCGAATGAGGTCATCACGGGTAAGCTTATCATAAACTCTAATGAAGTCTATACTTTATTTGATCTGGGTTCTACCCATTCTTTTATTTCTCCTACTTGCGCTTTCATCGATTAAATTTGACTCAGAGAAATTAGACTTTTGACTTATCTGTGGAAACTCCGTTGGGAGAAACCTTCATTACATCCTTTGTTTATAAGTCTTGTTTGGTTCAAATCGGTACCCTCACATTACCGTCGATCTTATTTCATTAAAAATACTTGCATTTGATGTGATTCTAGGATTGATTGGTTAACTATTTATCATGCAAAATTGATTGTTTTCGTAAGGTTGTTAGCTTTCATATTCCTAATTAACCTATTATGCGAATTCAAACGACCAAACCATTAAAATCAATCACGGTCATCTCAAGCCATAAAGCTATTCGTTTATTGAAAACGGATGTCAAGCTTTCTTAGCTCATGTCATGATTTAAACAAAAATACGTCGATTTTGAATGATATTTCAATTGTTAATAAATTTCCCGACGTATTCCCAGAAGAACTTCTGGCCTACCCCAGGCGTGAAATTGAATTTTGTATCGACCTTGAACCGGCAGACAAAACCTATTTCCAAAGCCCCATATCGAATGGCTCTATTGAACTTCGAGGAGTTAAAGACCCAACCTGCGAGGAATTGTTAGACATGGCTTTATTCGTCCCCAAGTACTTCTCCTTGGGGTTCTCTGTTCTATTCGTGAAGAAGAAAGATGGGAGTATGCGACTTTGTATTGATTATCGGGAGTTGAATCATGTCACCATCAAAAATAGGTATTCATTGCCACGTATTGATGACCTGTTTGACCGATTAAGGAGCCAAATTCTTTTCAAAGATTGATCTTCGTTAGGATATCACCAATTGAAGATTAGAAACCGACATTCCAAAGACGACTTTCGAGAACTCTCAGACGGGCATTATGAATTCTAGTCATGTCCTTTGGATTGACTAATGCTCCCGCCGCCTTCATGGATATGATGAACCGAAAGTATTCAAGGAATATTTAGATCACTTTGTGGTCGTCTTTATTGATGACATCCTTATTTATTCCAAAAGTAGTGAAGATCATGAAGCAACACTTGAGGTCGACACTCCAAAAGCTTCGTGAATATAAGCTTTATGCCAAGTTGAAGAAATGTGAGTTCTGGCTTGAAGAAGTAGCATTCCTTGGGCACGTGGTATCAAGTCATGGAATATCTGTTGACCCGGTAAAGATTGAAGCTATTCAAAGTCGGGAACAAACCTAAATCAATGATCGAAGTCACGTAGCTTTCTCGGTTTAATTTGGTTATTATCGGAGATTCGTGGAAGGATTTTCTAGAATCGCTACTCCATTGACTCATTTGACTCGGGAAGATACAAAATTCGTTTGGAGCGAAGAATGTGAGAAGAGTTTTCAAGAACTCAAGAGGAGACTTATTTCAAAGACTATTCGACAATACCATCCAGCTCGGAGGATTTGTCATCTCTGAGTGATGCTCGAGCAAAAGGGTTGGGATGTGTTCTTATGCAACATGGAAAAGTTATAGTTTATGCCTCGCGACAACTCAAAGAATATGAGAGGAATTATCTTACTCATGATCAGAGTTGGCAATTTGTTGTCTTTTTGCACTTAAAATTTGGAGGCATTACTTGTATGGGGAGAAAGTGGAGATCTTTACGGATCATAAAAGCCTCAAATATTTCTTCACTCAAAAGGAACTCAACATGCGACAACGACGTTGTCTTGAACTGCTGAAAGATTATGATCATACCATCCAATACCATCCCGAAAAGCGAGCGTGGTAGGTGACGCATTGAGTAGAAAATCATACGCAAATCACGAAGCGCGATATTGTCAATGAAAGGCCCATTTTTGTGTGACTTGCAAAGGATGGAGATAGAGTTAAAGACTCGAGGGGACGCATGTGTGATGATAGCAAGTATCTGAGTAGAACCGACTTTAATCGATAAAGTTAAAGTTGCTCAAGCTACGCACTGGAGGCGATGCGTATGAAGAAGAAAGTGCAAGAAGGTGCTTATCTTGGGAAGCAAGAATCGATGAAGAAGGAATACTTGAGTCAACTCGGACTTTGTGTTCCTAACGACCACGATTTAAAGTATAATATCATGATGGAGGCGCACAACACACCATTTGCAATCCATCTCGGGAGTACCAAATGTATCATGATATTATTCGTATACATTTTGGTGGAGCAATATGAAGAGAGATATAGCATTTGTTTATCTCAAGGTGTCTAACTTGTCAACGAGTTAAAGCGGAGCATCAAGTACCAAAAGTCCATTGCAACCACTTGAAATTCGAGAATGGAAGTGGGAGCACATTACCATGGATTTTCGTTCACGGTCTTCCTAAGGTTTCTCAAGGCATTGATGCGATTTGGGTCATTGTTGATAGATTGACCAAGTCCGCTCATTTCTTACCGATACGAGAAACTTATACACTTGAACGTCTTGCTTTCAGTATGTACATAAGCGAGATTGTAAGATCGCATGGTATCTGCAGTATCCATAGTTACGATCGAGACCCAAGATTCACTTCACGATTTTGGGTTAGTTTGCAAAAAGCTATGGGCACAGACTTACGGTTTAGCTTCGGCATATCATCCTCGAGACCAGATTTGACGAATGGAGAGGACTATTCAAACTCTTGAAGATCTATTAAGACTCTGTGTCCTTGATTTCAAGGGAGTTGGGACAAGTTCTTACCATTGGTGGAGTTTTCCTACAACAACAGCGAGTTATCAGCAAGTATTGGCATGGCTCCATTCAAGCGTTGTATGGAAGAAAGTGTCGTTCTCAATTATCTTTGGGATGAGGTGGGTGAAGCAACGTTGTTGGGGACCGGAGTTGGTACGTATGACTACGGAAAAGATTCAAACGATCCGACAACGTATAAAAACCTCACAAAATCGATAAAAGAGTTATACCGATCTTCATCGAAAGGACGTGGAATTCGATATAGGAGATCATGTGTTGTTAAAAGTTGCTCCATGGAAAGGAGTTACAAGATTTGGAAAGAGAGGAAAACTTAATCCTCGATTCATCGGTCCATTTTAATCCTCGATCGAGTAGGAAGCGTGGCCTATAGACTCGCTTTTCTTGAATATGTCTCGTGTTCATAACGTTTTTCACATATCCATGTTACGTAAATATATGAAAGACCCGAACCACATTATTGAGTTAGAAGCCAGGACGAAATAGCGAAAGATTTGGACGTATTTAAGAGGTTCTGTTCAAATCTTGGATAAGAAGAAACATATTCTACGCTCCGAGGTTATACCTCAAGTCAAAGTTTTGTGGAGGAACCACGATGTTGAGGAAATGACTTGGGAGTTAGAATCTGAAATGAAATCAAGGTATCCTTACCTCTTCGACATATACCAGTATCGTACCTCTAATTTCGGGCTGAAATTTCATAAGAAGGGAGGTTGTAAGACCCCAACTTTTATAAATAAAGATGAATTTTTCTATAAATATTATTTTTTGAATATTATGGAATAAATTTGATATAATGTTATAGTTATGGGTAATATTTATAAATTTTGCAAAGTATGCAAGTTGTTATAAAATATTCGTTTGGTGGGGAATATTCTTTTTTAGGAATATTAAATACAACTACTCAATCATTGGTGGACCCCTAATGTAATTATTGCCGGATCGAGAAAACGACAAAAATATTTTATAAAAATAACGGCGGAGGTGTTACCGTTAAAAGCTGTTGAACTACCGTTGGTAAAAGTACGATGTAATGGCGTGGTTGCATAAGAAGACACCAGTATTGATTATTGATGCTTACGTGAGAAGTCACTCAATTTATGCTCAATTATTCTACATGATAATTCTTTGCATCATATCTCTTATATTATTGATTCAATTATTGTCACAGTATCATCATCGTATAATATGTTATAGTATTAAATCAATAATTGAGACGACAAGTTATAAATGATTAATAATTGTTGAAAGATTAAATATGTGTTATGATTTGTGGTAAGTTTGATTATTTTATGGGGGGGCACAAATGTCATCATCTAAGAGTCTCTTCACATCGATAGTAATTACCTTCGTCGCCAATAGTAATTACCCTTGTGAATAGTATTTACCTTCGTCAATAAGTAATTACCTTCGTCGATAGTAATTACCCTTGTGAATAGTATTTACCTACCGTCGATAGTATTTACCTTCGTTAATAGTAATTACCTTTAACAGACGTCGAACCACTTGTCGTTTCACATTACAAAGGCCGAACCACTTGTCGTTTCACATTACTGAGCGTCAAACCACTTTTCTTTTCACATCATTAGTCGTCAAGCCACTTGCCTTTTTCACGCAGCGGTGCTAAGCTAGAAATCTTCTATAAATAGAGGCCTAGGGCTTCATTATTTTCACTTAATTCATTCAAGCTATATAGAGAGAAAGTATAGAAAGAATAAAGAGAAAGAAGAAGAGTATTTTATTACTTACACCGTTCTTTGCGATATTCAATCTCTACCAAAAGTAAGGGGTGTTATTCTTTCTTATTCATGAAAAGAAGCTGTTGTTATTCCATTGCTTATTATTCATTGGAATAACTTGTATATGCGGTTTACCCTATACTTGGTGACATTCTTTTATTATTCATTTGGAACATCCTGCATGCGTGTGTTTTACACCGGACTGGTTAAAATCTTTTTATTATTATTCTGTTGGAACATCATGCGTGTGTTTTACACCGGACCTGGTAAAATCTTTATCATTCTCATTGGAATATCCTATCTGTGTGTTTTACACCGGATCCTGGTTTCATCTCTTTATTATTCTGTTGGAACATCCGTCGATTGTGAATTTTTCACGACCGGTTCCGTTATTATTATTCTGTTGGAATAACACACATCAATACCGCATGCATGGTGATTTCTTTTGTTATTCCATTCTTTATTATACCCGGTTGGTTAAAACTTTGACTTCTATACTCCATGAAATTAGTAGAATATCCTTGATATTTGCGTTTCATCCAAAGATCTTTTCATGGAAATATTCTTACGATCATTCTTGAATTTTACTAATTTGGGACGTTAATAATTCACGGATAAAATAATTCTTGAACTTGTTTTATTGAATTCTTATATCATTGTCATCATCCTCATGTTTATATTATGTTAAAAGTCATCGTGGCTTTGTAGTGCATAGATGGACTTGGTATGATTATGACCAGAGACTATTGATTGTAATCATGATAGTAATGTTACAAATGATGTGATAAAATCCTCGATGGTAGTAGTGCATTGGTGGGACGATTATTGGCATGATCATGATTATTAATGAATACACAAATATTCTTGCCCGTAGTGCATGAATAATTGTGGTCGTTGGCCGTAGTGCGAGGGTGATTCGATGATGTGGAATATTTATTAAAAGTGAGTCTCAAATTTATAATAAATGATGAAAAAACCTTTTAAACCTAAACGATAGTAGACTTTATTTTCTTGACTCTTTTAATGGATTGCATATTCAGCTGTGATTAAACCGGTTGTCATTGTATTTTATCGGTTTAACATTGTTGAAGACTATTGATAATTTATTACGCATTATCTTAGTCATAATATTTCTTCTTGGGCTAGTTGAGCTCACCCTTTCTTTCCTTTGTTCTCTTCGGAAATGAGAATATATTTGGACGACAGTGGGAAACGCAGTGATGGTCCCGAAGATAGCATTAGTAGTCCTCACTATTACGTAAAATAGTGTGATAATAAGCTGTAATGAGGACTTTTGTTTGAGTTTGTATAATATCTAGTAGGCGATATTTGTATTAAAACTCAGATTTATGTCGTATTATACCTACGAGTTATGTTAATAAGTTGTATTTAAATTACATTACCATGTAAGTGGCGACCCAAGATGGGTGATGTATACCTAATTTTGGGGGCGTCACACCAAAGATATTCCATAATATCATCATTTAAGACTGAAGATGATGAAAAATATTTTTAAAGAAACGAATCCAATGAAACAAAATGACAAGGATTAAGGATTAAGGATTCGTACTTTGTTTTATTCACGTCCAAAAATACCTCAAAAATAATCGCAGTGGTGTAAAATTCAAGAATGATCAAAACATGGATACAATCAAAGCTAGTATCCAGAATAGATATTTTAGATGAAAAGAAAAATTTTCATTTTTCGATGAATAGTGTCGTGATTCGTGAATAATTGTCAGTATACGTGAATAGTGCAGTATCGTGAATAGTAACTCAGACACCAAAAGTTCCAAATTTGATAAAAACTTCAGATCAATATTTCAACATAATGATATTGAAGAAATAATATCATTCTGAAAAAAAAAAAAATATCCTTACCTCGAAAGATCAAGACTTTAATTTGAAACAGGATATAAAGGCTATGACTTGAACTTGCACATAGAATAGCAATACTCAAATTATACTCAAAATACTCACAAGAATACGCTCGATAATATAGAGAGAAAACTTGATTTACGGTGTGATTTTCAATTCTAACCTAAGACCCTATTTATAGGAAATTGCTTAGAACATTAAAGCGAAAATTTAATATAATATTAATATATTATATATAAATTCTACGCTACACAATCTATGATTTGAATTCAGCCATGCTTGACAACAAATAAGTCTACCAAACAAATCAAAAACGTTTTATTATTTAAAATAATTAAAACTTCCAAAAATCAATTATTCAGAATTTGAACATCAATAATTCATAATAAATAGCCCTTTTATTAGAAAATTCGAATCTTGCGAGTTTTTATAGGAAATTCAATTCTCTACAACTTTGCGAAGAAAGTTTTTCCAAATTCCAAAGCAGAAATTGACCGAAATTCATAAACTAGCGGGCAATTTTACAGTATAATCAAATTTCGATCGATAAATGGGTCCACCGGCATGTTTAACATGTTTTAAATATTTATTGCAACAAAAATACTCTTCCTCCTTGTATACTCATATATCCCACATTCGTTGTAAAAATATCACCATTATTATATTATTAAAATATAATAATACATTATCTTATTATCGAAAAAGATAAAATTTCAATTTTCAACAATTGTCACATTAAAATTTTTCTCCATCTATATCAACATAAAATCAATATTTTCCTCATCATATGAATCAATAATTAATTATTCACAAATAATATTACTGTAATCACAATATTGACAACCGTGCAGTTCAGGAAAGAGGGCTTTCCAATAAGAATTCTCTCACTTCTTTGTATGCAATTAGGTGACCAAACCTCTCCTTGACGAACTTTTTAGACATTGCCAATAATGTTATCTAATAATATTATTAGGATAATATGAATTATTGCTCGATAATGAAAATATTGTGTAATGACAATTATTCAAACAACAACAATATAAAATATCAACGCAAAGAATTATTGAATCAATAAAATATTGAGCAATTAATTATCGTAACCATTATTGAGTAGTGCTTCTTACGTAAGAATCAATAATTGGTGCAATACCGTATCTTCTCGTGTTTTAACCACCAAATAGTATTTTAACGATATTAATGGTAACAACTACGTAGTTATTTTTAACCAACTTATATTTGTCGTTTTCTTCATCCAATCGCTTTCGTTATGAGGCCCACACATGGTTCTTGCGCCGTCAGCATACGAATATTCACACGAAAGTATGAATATTCCACGACCAAACGAATATTCCCCGACAACAATGAATATTTTATAACCACTTGCTTATTTTGAAATATTTGCGTATTTTACCCCTAACTATCCACATTAATTACATCAACCCTTACTATTTCAAAATAATAAATAGAGAAAATTAAATTTCATTAATAACAAGTTGGGGTCTTACATTTTATTTTAGCTCATTCAGATTCTCTTATATATTCATAACTTTTTATTCAATTTTATCAAACAACACCTAAGTAGATTCCCTCCCCCTAGTTTATCTTTTCTATTTTTTTTGAATGGAGATTTATATTTAGTGTTAACGCCAAGATCTTCTGCTACGTCCCAATCACGTAAGACGTCCTGATCCTGCACAATAAACACAATTAACACCGAAAGCTTAACGGCTTCGACCGTCGAGGGATAGCTCAGGCGTGAGAGTCAGTACAAGCGATCACAAGGTTAACAATAGAGGATAAAAATATCTAGTGTATTGAGAGAGATAAAATTATCAGTTACCTTTACTTAGAAGACTTCCTTGCTATGATATACTCCCAAACCCGGTTTACCATGCCATCCACTATCTTGTCGACATAAACCGATTTGATCTGATGGTCCGGTATGACGCATTACACTCACCCACTACTTCGGTCTTTGCTTTTCCACCGCTGTGATATATCATCACATCCACATTAATGCATGGCAGAGATCTCGGTCAACTACTATCCTTTTTCATCATTATAAGTCAAAGATGTAGATATTTAAATGTATGATGGGTCGACCCACTGATCTGGCCCGATAGTATAAAGACTTAACAAAGATAATACCATGACCAAGCCCAATAACTTTAAGATCCAATAATGATGATGAGGTTGACTAACCAAATAAATAAGCCCAATCTATTCAGCCCAATAGGTGAAATATCACGACCCTACATTTAGAAATATTAAAAATGTATAAATAAATAAATTGGGTTGCTTTTATTAATTAACAAAGCTCCATATACATTTATTTTTATTTTGTTTTGATGAAACATTTACGACTTGTTTGTTTACATATTACCGTTAGTAGTTGTAGATGTAATAACATTTTGTAAACGTAACAGTACATTTGAAGCGGTGGTAACGTTTGAAAAGTTATGATATTATTCGTTTATCATCAACTTATATTGTTAAAATTATGATTTTTGTTCTATAAGAATCACAACAGTTGCAATTAAAATAGTGCAAATTGATAATAAAAAAAGACATATTTTGTTATATAGTATAGATATATGATAATAAATTAATTGTGTAATTAAACAAAATTACAAGTTATGAAAAGAAAATTAATATAGTATGTAATATCATTTTGCATTTTGTATTTTATTATTACTATTATATAATAATAATAATAATTATTATAACTAAATAGTTATAATAATAATCTACTTTATTTTTTAAAGTTTGCATCACCAAATCAAGTATTGAGTTATTTAAAGAGTTTTGTTATATATTATAAAAAAATTTAGTTGAATTATGATTGCAACGTATGTGCATACATGGGATATGTAAGAATTAAGAAATGTTTCATCTTAATTTATTATATCTTATTCCATTATAGATAATCGAAATTTTGCATTCTTGTTACTAACTAAGCAGGAGGACAGAATCGTCTTCCAGGGTTGTCTTTAGAAGATAAAAGACGATTCTGCCCTTCTACATGGTTAGTAACAGGAATGCAAATTTTTGAATGTTTACAAACACTACAAAAAAAGTTCTAATTTCGACGGAGTATTCCGTCAAAAATAACTTAATTCTGTTGGAATTAGACTAATTCCGACAAAATATTCCACCGATAATTTGGTCGGATATACACAAATCGACATTTAGTCAGTCAAAAATTTGGTCAAAAAATAACAAAAGTTGACGAATAAATTCTGACCAATATTTCGTCGAAATTAGCCTATTCTCGACGGATATGTTCGATTGGGACTATTCCGTTGATTTTACTTCTGCCACATGTCAATGCACTTCGGACTTAGAAGGGACTATTTTTAACGTAACTTCCGTCAGTATTAAACTGTTTCCGTCGAAATTAGTTAGGTTTTATATTATATTATAATACCTTAATTTCGACGAAAGTTCCATTGGACATTAAAATCCGTCGATATCTGGCTTATGTTCACATGCAAGTCCAATATAAATTACCAAGTCCACTTGTGTATTTAATTCTCAAATCATCATTAATTTAATCTATTATTTTTTTATATATATTTGCAATTGATAAAATGATTTTTTTCCAGACCATGAGAAATAAATAAGCATATAATTTGTCTCAAGAAATTATTCTTCCTTCACATTAAGTTGCTTCCAAACACTCCCTCTATAAAACTACTCGATCATAAGGTAGAAGCAGCACCGCAGTTCATACTCTGTCTTTATCAAATCATGGAAACTTATAGGATGCTCAAGAATCCCATATAAATAAGACTTAAACATCAACGGTTATACACTAATTGGATCGGTTTCGCAAATGTTCTATTAATCCTCAATGAATCTTGTCACTAAGTTTGTTTTCTTTTGATGAAATTTAGTTATATATATGTTCCAAGATTGTCGGTGTGACGCCCCCAAAATAGGTATACATCACCCATTCTGAGTTGTCAATACATGAGTGTAAACAACTACAACTTTATTATTACAACGAAGAAACCGTGAGTTTGAATACAAATATTATCTTACAGACAATATCTATACTCAAATAAATCCTCATCACATTTATTGATACATTATTTTACAAAAATGGTGAGGACTACTAAACAATCCTTTCTAAAACCTTCATTCCATACCCCAGGCTAAACTCATTTATATTCTCGCCTCACGAGAAGAATGGAACAAAAAGGAAAAGGGTGAAATTGAACTAGCTCAAGAAAGAATATTATGACTAAGATAATATAAAACAAATTATCGTTAGTCTTCAATGGCGGGAAAAATTTAATAGAATCTGATAGACAACAAATTTTAAATCAATATTCAAGTAAAATAATAATTCATTAGAAGAGTTAAGTAGAGAATGCAAACTACTATCTTCTATGTATGAATTTAAAAGTTCATCGTCTATCTTTTATCCTCGTAACAACAATCCATAAACATCTGAATCAAATATTCATCTTGCACTACTTGTGCCAAAGATATTCATCGATTAGTCATATTCATTTAAACACACATTCATCATCTTTGCACCACGGTGCCAAAGATATTCTTCAGAAATCATTCATCTTTGCACTCTGGCCAAAGATATTCAATAATATCATCATTTAAGACCGATGATGATGAAAATATTTTAAAAAAGCGAATCCAAAGTGAAACAAAATGACAAGGATTAAGGATTAAGGATTCGTACTTTGTTTTATCCATGTTCAAAAATACCTCAAAATAATCGTAGTGGTGTAAAATTCAAAGAATGATCAAAACATGGATACAATCAAAGCTAGTATCCGAATAGATATTTTGGACGAAAAGAAGAAATTTTATTTTTCGATGAATAGTGTCAGTATCGTGAATAGTGCAGATATCGTGAATAAGTAACTCAGACACCAAAAGATAGAAATTCCACAAAAAACATTTTCACGCTTCATGAATAGTACTCGTGAAATAGTAACTCGTGAATAGTAACTCATGAATAGTAACTCGTGAATAGTAACTCATGAATAGTAACCCCGACATGAAAAAGTTCCAAATTTGATAAAAGTTCCAACCAATATTTCAAAGATAATGATATTGAAGAAATAATATCATTTGAGAAGAAAATAACATCCTTACCTCAAAGAATCAAGACCGGAAGGAAAGATCGGAAGTGATCTTTGAATGAAACTTGTACTTGAACAAGAACTCTCAAAGTATCTAAATACTCACACAAATACGCTCAATAATATAGAGAGAAAGAGAAAACTTTTTTTACGGTGTGATTTTCAATTCTAACTTAGCCCCTATTTATAGGAAAATGTTAGCCCGTAGAAAGCGAGACTTGACTTGCTTTACCGATGGCTTTTACCGCTACTATTGCCACCACCACATTTGAAATAAAATTCAGCACATTTTTTACCAACCACAAGTGGGGCCCACTCAATTCTAGAATTTTCCACCAAAATCAATTATAACCCTACTTTCAAGAATCAAACACCTCTTAAAATTTATAACCAATCATTCGTTCATTTTAACGGTTCAAAATTTGTAGACATATACTCAACTTATATATGTATAACATATCCAAAAATCATAACGATCCAACGGTCGGATTAAAAATTATAACTCACGCTTAATATATCGTAAAAATCTTGATTTGATTTTTAATACCTCCATTCAGACAAAAATCTCGATAAAACACCTCAACATTAAATCCTTCAATTATAACCACATATAATAAATAAATCCATCATTTATATCCATATCAAATAAATATTTTCTTATCATATAAATCAATAATTAATTATTCCCAAATAATATTCTGAGAATCACAATTATGACAACCAAAAGGCGGTTCAGGAAGAGGGGCTTTCAATAAGGATCTCTCCTTCTTGGCGCCGCAATTAGGTGACCAAACCTCTCCTTGAGCGTAACTTTCTAGACATTGCCAATAATGTTATCTAATAATATTATTCAAATAATATGAATTATTGATCTGATAATGGGAAATACTGTGCAGTGACAATTATTGAAACATCAATAATATAAAATACCAACGCAGCAATTATTGAATCAATAAAATAAAATACTGAACAGTAATTACTGTAACAATTATTGAGTAGTGCCTTCTTACGTAAGGATCAATAATTGATGCAATACTGAGTGTCTTCTTGTTCAACAACGTGTATTAGTGTGTTTTAACCAAGGGTATTCCAACAAGATTACTTGGTAACAATTACGTAGATTATTTTTAAACAACTTATATTTGTCGTTTTCCTCATCCAATCGCTTTTCGTTATGGGGCCCACATGGTCATTTGCTGGCAAGTCGTATGAATATTCCTAAACGATGCGAATATTCCACGACCAAACGAATATTCCCCGACAACAATGAATATTTTATAACCACTTGCTTATTTTGAAATATTTGCGTATTTTACCCCTAACTATCCACATTAATCAAATCAACCCTTACTATTTCAAAATAATAAATAAAGGAAATTCCTTTTTATTTAAAAAATTTGAGGTCTTCTGACCTCCCTCCTTATGAAATTTCGTCCTCGAAATTGACGTGACGTACTGTGTGTTTGAAAAGGTGAGGATACCTCGCTTTCATTTCCGTTTCCAATTCCCGGTCATTTCCTCTATAGCATGATTCCTCCACAAAACTTTAACTTGTGGTATGACCTTTCTTGGCGTAGGACATGCTTCTTTCCTATCCAAAATCTTGGCGGTACCTCCTCATACGTTAAGTCTTGGCTATCTCTCAAATCGTTCTAACTCTATAACGTGGTTGGGTCTTTCACATATTTACGAAATGCACGGATATGTGAAACACATTATGAACACGAGACATACTTGGAGGTAACGCAAGTCTATAGGCTACATTTCCTACTCGGTCAAGAATTTGAAATGGACCAATAAATCGTGGATTGAGCTTTCCTCTCTTCCCAAATCTTGTAACTCCCTTCCATGGAGCAACTCATGATAATACATGATCCCTACACTAAATTCCACGTCCTTTCGATGAAGATCCGCATAACTCTTTTTGTCGATCTTGTGCCGTTTGTATCGTTGTCGAATCATTTGGATCTTTTCGGTGAGTCATACGTCTTAACTCGGGTCCCAACAATGTTGCTTCACCCACCTCATCCCAACATATTGGAGAAGCGACATTTTCGCTCTATATAATGCTTGAATGGAGCCACACCTATACTTGCTTCGATAAGCGTTGTTGTTGTAGGAGAATTCCACCAATGGTAAATACTTATCCCAACCGCCTTGAAGTTCAGGACATAGAGTCTTAATAAATCTTTAAGAGTTTGAATAGTCCTCTACGATTGTCCGTCCGTTTGGGGATGGTATGCCGAACTAAATCGCAAATCCGTGCCCATAGCTTTTTGCAAGCTAACCCAAAATCTTGAAGTGAATCTTAGGTCACGATCCAAAACTATGGATACAGGCATGCCATGCAACCTCACAATCTCATTTTAAATACATACTAAGCAAGGCGTTCAAGGAATAAGTCTCTCCGTGTCGGCAAGAAATGAAAGCGATTTGGTTAATCTATCAACAATAACCCAAATAGCATTGATGCCTTGAGAAACCGTAGGAAGACCCGTAACGAAATCCATGGTAATGTGTTCCCACTTCCATTAGGAATCTCAAGTGGTTGCAAGCGGACCCTTAGGTACTAGATGCTCCGCCTTTACACGTTGACAAGTTAAACACATTGAGATAAACTTTGCAATCTCTCTCTTCATATTGTTCCACCAAAATGTATGTGAAGATCACGATACATTTTAGTACTTCCGGATGGATTGCAAATGGTGTATTGTGTGCCTCCATCATAATCTTGTTCTTCAAATCAGTCGTTAGGAACACAAAGTCTAGAGTGGACTCAAGTATTCCTTCTTCATCGATTCTCGCTTAGGAATAGCTCCTTCTTGTACTTTTTCTTCATCACGCGATCGACTCAAGGCCCGGTGGCTTGAGCAACCTTAACTTTTTCTATTAAAGTTGGCTCTATCGTATACTTGACATCATCGCACTCGTTCCTCGCATATGATCTTCTACTCAATGCGTCATTACTACCACGTTCGCTTTACCGGGATGGTATTGAATAGTGTGGTCGTAGTCTTTCAATAGTTCGAGCCAACGTCATTTGTCGCGTGTTGAGTTCTTTTTGAGTGAAGAAATATTTAAGGCTTTTATGGTGCGAATATATCTCCACTTTCTTCTCCCATATAGATAGTGCCTCCATATCTTTAAGCGAAAACGATCACGCTAACTCTAGATCATGAGTAGGATAATTCCTCTCATACTCTTTTAAGTTGTCGCATGAGGCATAAAGCTATGACTTTCCCACGTTGCATGAGAACACATCCTAACCCTTTGCTCAAGCATCGTCAGAGATAACAAATCCATCCGAACCAGATGGTATTGTTAGAAACAGTCGCCGAAATAAGTCTCTCTTAAGCTCTTGGAAACTCTTCTCGCATTCTTCATTCCAAACGAATTTTGTATCATTCCGAAGTTAGTGAGTTAATGGAGTAGCGATTCGAGAAAACCCTTCCACGAATCTCCGATAATAACCATTTAAGCCCAAAAAGCTACGTCTTGAACATCAGACTTGGTTGCTCCAACTTTGTATTGCTTCAATCTTCACGGATCAACAGATACTCTATATTTTGACACCACATGCCCAAAAAGGCTACTTCCTCAAGCCGAACTCGCATTTCTTCAATTTGGCATATAGTTGGTTTTCACGAAGCCTTTGGAGTACCAAACTTCAAATGGTGCTCATGATCTTCACGACTTTTGGAATATATAAGGATGTCATCAATAAAGACAACAACAAATTGATCCAAATATTCCTTGAATACTCGGTTCATCATATCCATGAAAGCCGCAGGAGCATTAGTTAGTCAAAGAAAGACATGACTAAGAATTCATAATGCCCATCCGAAGTTCAAGGCGTCTTTGGAATATCCTCGATTCTAATCTTCAAATTGATGATATCGTAAGCGAAGATCGATTTTGAAAAGAATTGTGCCCTTCAGAATTGGTCAAACAAGTCATCAATACGAGGTAGAGGATACCTATTCTTGATGGTGACATGGTTCAATTCCGATAGTCAATACAAAGTCGCATACTCCGTCTTTCTTCTTTACTGAATAAAACAGGAGCACCCCAAGGAGATGTACTAGACGAATGAAACCGATGTCTAACAATTCTGTAGTTGGACCTTTAACTCCGAAGTTCAATAGAGCCATTCGATATGGGGTTTTAGAAATGGGCTTTGTACCAGTTCAAGATCAATAAAGAATTCAACTTCACGTTCGGGGTAGACCAAGGGAAGTTCTTCTAAAAAATACGTCAGGAAAGTCAATAACAATGGGGAATATTATTCAAATTTGACGTGTCTTTATTCAAATCCATAACATGGGCTAAGAAAGCTTGACATCCGTTTTTCAATAAACGAATAGCTTTATGATTAGATATGATAGTGATTGATTTTAATGGTTTAGTTGCTTGAATTGCATACAAAAGGTTGGTTAGGAATATGAAAACTAACAACCTTATTTAAAACAATCAATTTTGGCATGATGAGTAGTTAACCAATCAATTCCTAAAATCACATCAAAAGCAAGTATCTTTAAAGAGATAAGGTCAATGGTAAGGTAATGGTGCCAACTTGAATCAAACAAGATTTATAAGCGATGGATGTGATGAAAGTTTCTCCTAACGGAGTTTCCACAGATAGATCAAAGTCTAATTTCTCCTGAGTCAAGTTTAAACGTTGAGCACATGCAGGAGAGATAAATGAATGGGTAAGACCCCAGATCAAGTAAGGTATAAACTTCGCAAGAATTTATAAATAGCTTACCCGTGATCACCTCGTTTGGGTTCCTCGCATTATGACCGGTCACAACAAACGCTTCTTCCGGAATCGTTAACTTTGACTTTTCCGGGACGATCTTTTGAGTCACCGTCCTCATTGAACTAGGTTTCGCTTCTGCGTACAATCTCGAAAGCGATATGTCCTTCCTTTCCACAACTATAGCATACCTTGAAGCTGTTGTGGGCGGTTTGATCGATATGTCCCTCTTTTCGCATTTGTAGAATATACGACCGGGTGGTCGTTCTCCTCCCTTAGAACCGATTCTTTGCCATTAATCGCCGTCTTCACATAGTCGTTGTTAAATCTCCTTTTTAAAATCTCCTCCGACTCGCTTCTTCATTTTTCATGACCATGATTACCACCGAGTGGTAACCATTTTTGTCGATCTGTTTTCTTTCTCATTTGGTTATCATTATTACATTGATCGCTATCTCTCGGTACGATCCTGGTTTGTGGTCCTCGGTTGACCGTACTCGTTATCTCGCCTAATAATTGAGCCACATTTACAACATCCGAATAAAGAGAAAGTTTATGAGAAATGAGATATCGACGTATCTTGGGTTTCAAACCTCTAAGAAACATCCGCGTCATATCGTTCCTCATTCTCCACCAAATGAGGTGCAAACACGGATAACTCTCGCAAACTTTGCCTCGTCTTTGAGACACAATCGCATGTTGTTTTGCTCTAATCTGATGAACTCCACTTCCTTCATATACGATTTAACACTTTCGTGAAAGTATTTGTCATTAAATAATCTCAAACGTCTCCCGAGACATCTTTGCCGAAGGCTATTTGGATGGAGTACGCTTCACGAGACTCCCACCGAAGAGTCTGCCGCGCACGAACATAGAGGTGGCGAATGGAACCTTCGTTCCTCCGTGCATCCCAAGACATCGAATATCTTGGTAATTTGCTTGACCCATGTTTCGCCATGATCGGATCTCGCTTTCCCTTAAATTCGGTGGTCCCAACTCTTTGAATCTGCTTGGTCGTGGACAACCCGTGAATTGCTATCATTTCTCCTCAGATTTTGAACACGAGTCTCCTCAAATCGATTTTTTGCATGAGCGCAAAAAACTTCTAAACATCCAATCGTTCATCATCCGCTTTCAATGGTGTTGTTTCATGGAGGAACATTGCCCACTGTTGCTACGTTCTCCTCGTTGGTGAGTACAAAGCGTTTCCACGGTCTCATTTCCATTGTTAATATTCTCGATCGACATTCTCAAAATACCGTCATAAAACAAAGGTTAATTAAGGAAATCAATATATCACATAATATCCCTATATCTTGACCAACTAACAAATAAGCTTAGGTAGGACACACTAGCGAAGGATTTACTCGTCTCTCCCCTCCTAGTTCTATTCCCCGATCTCGCTTGGAGATCATATCCCTCAAGCTCGATACCAACCGTGACGCCCCCAAAATAGGTATACATCACCCATTTCGAGTTGTCAATACATGGTACGAAAACAACTACAACTTTATTATTTACAATGAAAGCTCGTGAGTTTGAATACAAATATTATCTTCTAGACAATATCTATACTCAAATAAATCCTCATCACATTTATTGATACATTATTTTACAAAATGGTGAGGACTACTAAACAATCCTTTCTAAAACCTTCATTCCATACCCCGACGACATTGCACGCTTATATTCTCGCCTCCCACGAGAAGAATGGAACAAAAAAAGGAAAAGGTGAATTTGAACTAGCTCAAGAAAAGAATATTATGACTAAGATAATATACAACAAATTATCGTTAGTCTTCAACAGGAAAAAATTTAATAGAATACAATAGACAACAAATTTTAAATCAATATTCGTAATGAAATAATAATTCATTAGAAGAGTTAAGTAGAGAATGCAAACTACTATCTTCTATGTATGAATTTAAAAGTTCATCGTCTCATCTTTTATCCCTCGTAACAACAATCCATAAACATCCGGAATCAAATATTCATCTTTGCACTACAAAGCCAAAGATATTCATCATGGGTCATGTTCATTTAAACACTGCTCATCTTTGCACTCTGAGCCAAAGATATTCTTCAGAAATCATTCATCTTTGCACTACTGTGCCAAAGATATTCAATAATATCATCATTTAAGACCGAGGATGATGAAAATATTTTTAAAGAAACGAATCCAAAGTGAAACAAAATGACAAGGATTAAGGATTAAGGATTCGTGACTTTGTTTTATCCATGTTCAAAATACCTCAAAAATAATCATAGTGGTGTAAAATTCAAGAATGATCAAAACATGGATACAATCAAAGCTAGTATCCGAGAATAGATATTTTGGACTTAAAAAGAAGAAATTTTATTTTTCGATGAATAGTGTCAGATATCGTGAATAGTCCGAGTATACGTGAATAAGTAACTACACACCAAAAGATAGAAATTCCAAAAAAAACATTTTCACGCTTCATTAATAGTACTCGTGAATAGTACTCGTGAATAGTAACTCATGAATAGTAACTCGTGAATAGTAACTCATGAATAAGTAACCCCGACATGAAAAATTCCAAATTTGATAAAAAGTTCCAACCAATATTTCAAAGATAATGATATTGAAGAAATAATATCATTTGAGAAGAAAATAACATCCTTTACCTCAAAGAATCGATTGCCGGAAGGAAAGATCTAAGTGATCTTTGAATGAAACTTATCTTGAACAAAGAACTCTCAAAGTATCTAAATACTCACAAAATATGCTCAATAATATAGAGAGAAAGAGAGAAAACTTTGTTTCGGTGTGATTTTCAATTTAACTTAGCCCTCTATTTATAGGAAAATGTTAGCCGTACCAAGCAGACTTGACTGCTTTACCGATGGCTTTTACCGCTACTATTGCCACCCACCACATTTGAAATAAAATTCAGCACATTTTTCACCAACCACAAGTGGGGCCCACTCAATTCTAGAATTTTCCACCAAAATCAATTATAACCCTACTTTAAGAATCAAACACCTCTTAAAATTTATAACCAATCATTCGTTCATTTTAACGGTTCAAAATTTGTAGACATATACTCAACTTATATATGTATAACATATCCAAAAAATAGCGATCATCCAATTCACGATTAAAATTATAACTCACGTAATATATCGTAAAAATCTTGATTTGATTTTAATACCTCCATTCAAAACAAAAATACCGATAAAACACCTCAACATTAAATCCTTCAATTATAACCACATATAATAAATAAATCCATCATTTATATCCATATCAAATAAATATTTTCTTATCATATAAATCAATAATTAATTATTCCCAAATAATATTACATGTAATCACAATTATAACAACCGGTAGGTTCCAGGAAGGGGGCTTTCCAATAAGGATCTCTCCTTCTTGGCTTGCAATTAGGTGACCAAACCTCTCCTTAGGGCAGAACTTTCTAGACATTGCCAATAATGTTATCTAATAATATTATTCAAATAATATGAATTATTGATCCGATAATGGGAAATATCGTGCGGTGACAATTATTGAAACAACAATAATATAAAATACCAACGCAAAGAATTATTGAATCAATAAAATAAAATCTTGAGCAGTAATTATCGTAACAATTATTGAGTAGTGCCTTTTCACGTAAGGATCAATAATTGATGCAATACCGCAAAGCTATTGTTCAACAACGCGTATTAGTGTGTTTTAACCACCGGGTATTCCAATGATATTAATTGGTAATAATTACGCCGCGTTATTTTTAAACAACTTATATTTGTCGCTTTCCTCATCCAATCGCCGTTATGGGGGGCCCACACATGGTCAACGTCAGTCGCATACGAATATTCCCTACAAGCGATTGAATATTCCACGACCAAACGAATATTCCCGACAACAATGAATATTTTATAACCACTTGCTTATTTTGAAATATTTGCGTATTTTACCCCTAACTATCCACATTAATTAAATCAACCCTTACTATTTCAAAATAATAAATAAAGGAAATTCCTTTTTATTTAAAAAAATTTCGGGGTCTTACAGTCGGAGCGTAGCGATTTGATTGGATTGAAGATTTTAAACATGGAAATTAAACCAGATCAAAGGAAAAGACATAGTTATGTCTCTAGCTCAATGAACTTCACTTTAATTATGATATATTTCTTAACAACTCTATTTCTTTGAAACATCTTTGATGTTGACTATGTTAGAGATTCCATCGAAGTTGAGTTTTAATATATATATATATATATATATATATATATATATATATATATATAATAGGTTTAATACCTACTGGATGCACGCCAATGGGACCTTTCAATAAGTCTATTGGAATTGGCTTTGTATCAATGGAATCTCATAAACGACGTTTGTATCACAACTCATTTTTTTTTTGTCTTTGTATCAAACGAAGTAAACGATGTTTGGTGGATTCCAATTTTATGTCAATTTATAAAAAAAAATTCTATCAAAACGACGTTATTTTGATACACAGGCAAAAATAAGAGTTGTGAGCCACTTGATCTCCTTTTTAATGTGTTATCAACCCCACATCAAAACTCTCACAAGATCCTCATAGAGGATTCGGATCCCTATAATATAGCTTTTATATATAACATAAAACTACAGATAATTAACCTAAGTGTTATTTATATATGTGCTCATAACATAGCTTAATTAATATGATTGTAATGCCCCATTTTCAAAATAGAAAAGGAGGTCACTCAAAACACAATAGAACTGAGGAATATATATAACAAGGCTCTAAACTACAAAAAATAATCTCATAATAATTAAATGTCATAAGATAAACCATAATAAATGTCACACTAGCTCAAACCACGACCTAAAAAAAATATTACAATTCTAAATAAACTGACATATCAAGCCTAAACAGAATAATTCTAAACCATTAAAATGAAGGGAGCTCTCATCACATTTGTCCTTGGTCCCCATGATTACCTGTCGGAAGAAAAACACAGCATGAACCAAATGTCCAGTACGGATATATATAGTACAAAATAAAGAACTGAGATAACTAACTCAATTAAATGAGCTAAAATGAACCAAAACGGACAAAACTAAAATAACGAAATAATAGGCTGAATCAAATGGCTGGGTGTTATTTCATACTGAGCTCAAAATAAAACAGAATATACCGTGCCACACAGGCAAGTTAAATAATGCCACACATGCAAATCAAATAATGCCACACAGGTAAGTCACACACATTGGACGGGGAATCCAATGAATGTAAAATCGGAAGGTGTGTTTGGCACAAACATCACTAATCCGCAAAATAGAACGGAACAGAAAACTAGGGTCAACCCATACGCCTCCCACAACAAAACACAAAATGGCCAACTTCCACCGGAGCACAAAACGGAGACGCTGGTGGATCGATCACACCGCCACGGAAGGTGTCGTGCCTCGATGACAAGAGGATACATGCGTGGTACCCCCACAGTGGTTATAGCTCAGGTATACCTTACGGTATTCTAACAAAAATATAATGTCACAACACATGCGATAAAATATCAACACTAAGGGTTCTAACGTGTACATGTTAAATCAAACAAATCATAAACACAAGTCCAAAAATATACTAACATGTGCATCACTATAAATATCAAAATAAAATTTAGACATGATACACTAGTCTAAAGAGTACAAACATGAGTTCTAATACAATGCCAAAACAAAACTATCACAATAAATTGGCAAAGAATAATTATGAGAAGGAATACTAAATTTCAAAACGAATAACGAAATGAACAAATTAAAAACAAAAGAGTCTCGCTGAAAGAGTACTGAATCCGTACCTGGATTAAGCAATGTAATACCCAAAGTATATTCCAAAAACTCGTTTGGACTCTTTCTGTTCAATCTAAATAATTTAATAAGATTTTATTACAATCCAATCATTAATAACATAATATTATTAAATTTATTATTAAGAACTTTTATAACTACGTTAGTAAAATTAATTAATTCAAATTAATAAATATAACTTTAATTAATTTACTAATTTCGTATATAAGTTTCATGGCCAAAAGTTTATTAAAATATAACATATATATATATATATAATTTGCAACCAACCTGATATATATAATCCTTATATACATATATAGCGTGCCGGATCGGTCGGATTTAGGATTGATCAAAATCCGAACCTATTTTTTTTTTTGTAAAAATAATAATTTTTTTAATATTTTATAGAATCTGAAATTTTGCCATAATACAAGATTTTGGCCGTGATTTGGATACATATAACAAAATAGAAAATCCCAACTCCTGACGAATCGGACTTCTCTCTCTCTCTCTTTATATATATATAAAATTGATCATGTCCTAATATATATATATATATATATATATATATATATATATATATATATATATATATATATATATATATATATATATATAAATCCTTATTACATTAAAGTTGCTTTTCATTGTATCATGATAACTAGATTGTTAGGATGGTGGTTACCTTAGTCGAGGACGTTTGGCGATGTTGAGTCGGTCATTTCATCGATCTTTCAAGTATATTTCGTTTTAAAAATAAATATATATTCTGCATGTTATTTAATTTTTATTTAGTTATCTTTAACTGAATCATATATATGGACTAATGAGTTACATTATATTGTATCAAACAGGTGATTTGTGTTTAACCGACGATCGGGATGACGATTTTCATACTTCTGAAGTTAATAGTCGACGCCTTGCTTAGATGATCCTCATCACACCGGGGGCTCTACTAGATTGACTTAGTTTACATTTTTTTGTAGTTTAAATTCTTTTGTATTAATTTTAAATAACTTTTGACGTGCATATTGTAGTTTAAACCTTATCATTAATTACTTTGGTTTTGTTGCGATT
Source organism: Panax quinquefolius (assembly GCA_020205615.1). Taxonomy (NCBI): domain Eukaryota; kingdom Viridiplantae; phylum Streptophyta; class Magnoliopsida; order Apiales; family Araliaceae; genus Panax; species Panax quinquefolius. The sequence goes on from CM035159.1 coordinate 108,012,146, forward strand.
TGACACTTAGCTTAATTTAGCTTAATGGGATGTTTGTTATAGTTAGTTTAGATTAATGGGATCTTTTGTAATTTACCTTAGTTTAATTTACTTTGATTAATGCGGTTTTACATTTCATTACTTTGGTTTGTTGCGGTTATGCTAGTAGTAAATCCCTGGATATTGCAAAAACAAATAAAATATATATTTTTTTTAAAAAAACAGTAACCTCGACGGAATGATGGTATTCTCGACGGATAACCGTCGAGGTTAATGTGTGACACCCCCAAAATAGGTATACATCACCTATTCTGAGTCGTCAAATACATGGTACAGAATACAAATACAATCTTTAATATACAACAAAAGAGCTGCAAGTTTTAATACAAATACTATCTTCTAGACAATATCCACTCTTAGAATAAGTCCTCATTACATTTATTATCACACTATTTAACCAAATAGTGAGGACTATTAATACTATCATCTTGGACTGTCACTCCGGTTCCCGACTAGTCTCTTGCCACGTTCTCATTTCCGAAGAGAACGGTAAAAAAAGAAAGGGTGAGCTCAAGCCCAAAGAAGAAATATTATGACTAAGATAATGCGAGAATAAATTATCAATAGTTTTCAACAATGTTAAACCGATAAAATACAATAGACATCAAGTTTAAGCTGCGGTAGGAACAAGCAATCCATTAAAAGAGTCAAGTAGAGAATAAAATCTACTATCTTTTATGATTTAAAAGGTTTTTCATCACTTTTATCATTTGAAACTTCGACAATAAATAATCCACATTATCCATGCACTACGGCCAAGGATATTCATTAGTATCACAACCACAAAATTATCCATGCACTACGGGCCAAAGATATTCGTGTATTCATCAATGGTCATGATCATGCCAACAACTGTTCATCAATGCACTACGGGCCAATGAGGACTTTTACCACATCATTTGTAACATTACGGTACCATGATTATACCGAATAATCCCTCAGTCATAATCATACCAAGTCCATCTATGCACTACTGAGCCACGAGATGACTTTCAACAAAAATAAACATGAGGATGATGACAATGATATAAGAATTAAATAAAACAAGTTCAAGAATTAATTTATCCAGAACTAATAACGTCCAAATTGTCAACACGATACTTTTTGTAGAGTAAAATTCAAGAATGCTCGGAAGAATATTTCTATGAAAAGATCTTTGGATGAAGCGCAAATATCAAGGATATTCCACTAATTTCATGGACTATAGAAGTCAAAATTTTAACCATTTGAGTATAATAAAGAATGGAATAACAAAAGAAATCACCGACATACGCGATAATCGCGATGATATAAAGTTATTCCAATGTAGAATAATAAATAATGGAACCAGGTCATGCGTAAACGCACAGACAGAATGTTCCAACAGAATAATAAAGACGGAACCAGATCCGGTGTAAAACGCACAGATAGGATATTCCAACAAAATAATAAAGAATGAAATAACAGAAGAATTTCACCAAGTATAAGGTAGCAGCATATCTGAGTTATTCCAATGTAATAATAAATAATGGAATAACATAAGTTCTCTTTATGAATACAAAAGAAATAATACCCCTTACCATAAAAGAAGAGTATTTCGACTGGTAGGGCGAGGATATTCTTGAAGAAAACTTGCAGACTACTATTTCAAAGCTTCTTTAAAACTCTAACGAAATACGCTCAAGATTATAGAAGAGAATTTCTCGAATTTACGGTGTGATTTCAATTCTAACCAAGCATCCTATTTATAGGAGAATAGAAGGGAGTCTTTGTTTAGAAAAAAATATCACGACGCAATGCTTTTTTTTTAGACGAAATAATTTGCAGAGTCACAGCTTCATTGATCCAATGCATCAGTAATCTTTTTCAAAGAGTTGTCCAATGAAAAATGAACGCATGCCAATTTAAAAACCTTGACCAATTAAAAAGCTCCCTTAATAACAAGCTAACAATAATGCTGCATGATTGAAAAGTTTTGGCCAATAATGACCAAGCTTGGAAAATCATTCCAAAACCTGCCAAAATATCCACAAGGACCACCACCACCCACATACTACATTATATATATATATATATATATATATATATATATATACACACATATAACTACAAGTTGGTTGAAAAAAAATAAACCACCCGACAAAAACATCATTTCCCACCATTTTCAATTCATGTATATATATATATATATATATATATATATATATATATATATATATATATATATATATATAACCACAAGTTGGTTGAAAAAAATAAACCATTCGACAAACATCATTTCCCACCATTTTCAATACATGCCATATATATATATAATACTAATACTCATCCCATCATTTCCACTTTTCCACCAAAATTCTACTTTTCCACTATTTTCCATTCACACACATAATATATATATATATATATATATATATATATATATTCCACCCACCACACACATTACAAATTTATATATATAAATTCCTCAATATTTTTAACAACATTTATCATCAATATTATAATTCACAATATTAATCGACCAGGTCGTTCCTAGGAAAGAGGGAGCTTTCCAATAAGGATTTCTCCCTATTGGCGCGCAATTAGGTGACCAAACCTCTCCTTGACAGAACTTCTAGACATCGTTAATATTGTAAATAATAATATTAATAACTTCGTCGTCTCAACAATGACCCAAATTGCATCTATGCCTTGAGAAACCTTGGGAAGACCAGTAACAAAATCCATGGTAATGTGCTCCCACTTCTATTCTGAAATTTCAAGTGGTTGCAATGGACCTTTTAGTACTTGATGCTCCGCCTTGACTCGTTGACAAGTTAGACACCATGAGATAAACAACGCTATCTCTCTCTTCATATTGCTCCACCAAAATGTATGACGAAGATCACGATACATTTTGATACTCCCAGGATGGATTGCAAATGGTGTGTTGTGCGCCTCCATCATGATTTTATACTTTAAATCGGTCGTTAGGAACACAAAGTCTGGAGTTGACTCAAGTATTCTTCTTCATCGATTCTTGCTTCCGTGATAGCACCTTCTTGCACTTTCTTCCTCATACGCATCAGCTCCATGTCTGTAGTTTAAGCAGCTTTAACTTTATCAATTAAAGTCGGTTCAAGTCGTATATTTGCCATCATCACATGGGTCCCTAGAGTCTTTAGCTCTATCTCCATCCTTTGCAAGTCACACAAAATGGGCCTTTGCGTTGACAATATCGTACTCATAACCGCATATAATCTTCTACTCAATGCGTCAGCTACCACGTTCGCTTTTCCAGGATGGTATTGGATGGTATGATCATAATCTTTCAATAGTTCAAGTCAACGTCGTTGTCGCATGTTGAGTTCCTTTTGAGTGAAGAAATATTTGAGGCTTTTATGATCCGTAAAGATCTCCACTTTCTCCCCATACAAGTAATGCCTCCAAATTTTAAGTGCGAAGACAACAATTTGCCAACTCTAGATCATGAGTAGGATAATTCCTCTCATATTCTTTGAGTTCTTTGAGAGGCATAGGCTATGACTTTCCCATGTTGCATGAGAACACATCCTAACCCTTTGTCAAGTATCCTTGTGAGAGGACAAATCAATCCGAGCCAGGATGGTATTGTCGTAAGCGATTCTTTGAAATGAGTCTCCTTTTGAGTTCTTGAAAACTCTTCTCACATTCCTCGTTCCAATGGCGAATTTTGTATCTTCCGAGTCGGTGAGTTAATGGAGTAGCGATTCGATAATACCCTTCATTTAATCTCCGATAATAACCCAAATAAGCCGAGAAAGCTACGACACTTTATCACTAATTTAGGTTGCTCCTAGCTTTGAATAGCTTCAATCTTTGTCAGGTTAACAGATATTCCATGACTTGATACTACGTGCCCAAGGAATGCTACTTCTTCCAGCTAGAACTCGCATTTCTTCAACTTGGCATAAAGCTTATATTTACGAAGCTTTTGAAGTATCAGCCTCAAGTGTTGCTCATGATCTTCACGGCTTTTGGAATAAATAAGGATGTCATCAATAAAGACGACCACAAAGTGATCCAAATATTCCTTGAATACTCGGTTCATCATATCCATAAAAGCGGCAGGAGCATTAGTTAATCCAAAAGACATGACTAGAAATCATAATGCCCGCATCTAGAGTTAAAGCCGTTTTGGAATGTCATCTGGTTCTAATCTTCAATTGGTGATATCCGGAACGAAGTTCAATCTTTAAAAAGAATTTGGCTCCTTGCAACCCGGTCAAACGGGTCATCAATACGTGGCAATGGATACCTATTTTGATGGTGACATGATTCAACTCCCGATAATCAATATAAAGTCGCATACTCCCATCTTTCTTCTTCACGAATAGAACAGGAGCACCCCAAGGAGAAGTACTAGGACGAATAAAGCCAATGTCTAACAATTCCTGCAGTTGGGTCTTTAACTCCTGAAGTTCAATAGGAGCCATTCGATATGGGGCTTTGGAAATGGGTTTTGTATCGGGTTCAAGGTCAATACAAAATTCAATTTCACGCTTTGGGGGTAGGCCAGGAAGTTCTTCAGGGAATACATCAGGAAATTCATTAACAATAAAAATATCATTCAAAACTAACATATTTTTGTTTAGATCCGTAACATGAGCTAAGAAAGCTTGACATCCGTTTTTCAATAAACGAATAGCTTTATGGCTTGAGATGACAGTGATTGATTTTAATGGTTTGGTTGCTTGAATTCGCATAATAGGTTGGTTAGGAATATGAAAGCTAACAACCTTACGAAAATAATCAAATTTTGCATGATGAGTGGTTAACCAATCAATCTCTAGAATTACGTCAAATGCAAGTATTTTCAATAAAATAAGATCGACAGGTAATGTGAGGGTACCGATTTGAACCAAACAAGACTTATAAACAGTGGATGTAATGAAGGTTTCTCCCAATGGAGTTTCAACAGATAAATCAAAGTCTAATTTCTCTGGAGTCAAATTTAAACGTTGAGTGCAAGTAGGAGAAATAAAAGAATGGGTAGAACCGGTATCAAATAAGGTATAAACTTCGCTAGAGTTTATGATAAGCTTATCCGTGATGATCTCGTTTGGGTTCTTTGCTTTCTGGGAGGTCACGACAAACGCGCTTCTCTCTGCACCTTCTTGGCTTTGACTTTTACGGGACGCCCTTTGGTGCCTCCATCCTATTGAACTTGTCTTGGTGAAGCGACAAAATTGGACTAGGTGACCTTCTCTTCCATAATTATAACATGCTTTGGACGACATCGCGCAGTTGACCGATGTGTCCCTCCCTCCGCATTTGAAGCATATGATAGGTGGTCGTTCTCCTTCCTTAACATCTAAAGGTCTTTGGTCGACGTCTTTCCATCATTGTTGAATCTCCTCTTCTTGAAATGTCCATTCTTATTGTTTTGGCCATGATTACCACCAAAGTGGTTACCATTTCGCCCGTTGATTCCTTCACGCTTGTTGTCCACCGCTTGATGGATCGTTTCACCTTTGGTATTATCATTTTGTTGGTTCGCTCTCTTTTGGTTGGGTTGATTTAGCCCTATTAACAACATCTCGAATACAAACACGGTTTATGAGAGATAAGATATTGGACGTATCTCGGGTTTCAAACCTCTTAAAAACATTCGCGTCATTCTCTCCTCATTATCAACCAAATGGGATGCAAGTGGGACAACTCGGCAAACTTGGCTTCAGATCGCGATCTGATCATGTTGTTTTGCTCCACTTGATGAACTCTACCTCTTTCATGTGACGAATACTTTTGGGAAAGTACTTGTCGTTGAACAGATTCTTGAACTTCTCCCAAGACATCTTTGGTCTGGCGAGTTGTCGAGTACGCTTTCTGATTCCCACAAGTAATCGCCTCTGTCAATAACATGAAGGTGTCGAAAGGAACCTTTGCTCCTTGGAGCATCCCAAGACATCAAATATCTTGTTGATCCGCTTAATCCATGTCTCCGCCTTTAAGTGGTTTTGGCTCTCCAAAAACTCCGATGGTCCCAGTTCCTTAAAGCGCTTGGCGGTGGCCGTGAGAGTTCTTTAGTATTTCCACCTGCATTTTGGATAGGAGCCGCTCTTGCCTGATGTTGCATGAATTGCATAAAGCCTCTAAACATTCCATCGTTCATCATTTGGTCAGTGTTGTTGTTTGCCTGAGGAATGTCGCCTTCCTGATGCACATTATCTTGATTATTGATCTCTGGAGACTCAACGGTCTCCTGTGCTCCATTAATATTCTCAACATTCTCGGATGTCATTTTCAAATACTGCCACAAAATAAAGGTTAAATAACTTATCACATATTATCCCTATACTCTGACCGACCAATTAAATACCAAATAAACTTAAGTAGGTCATACTAGCGAAAGAATTCCCCGTCTCTCCCCTCCTAGTTCTTATCTCACACCTCAGCCATAGATCATATCCCTAAGCTTTGATACCAACTGTGACGCCCCCAAAATAGGTATACATCACCTATTCTGAGTCGCCAAATACATGGTACAGAATACAAATACAATCTTTAATATACAACAAAAGAGCTGCGAGTTTTAATACAAATACTATCTTCTAGACAATATTAACTCTCAGAATAATTCCTCATTACATTTATTATCAAACTATTTAATGTAGAATAGTGAGGACTACTAATACTATCATCCGGACATCACATCTGGTTCCCCGACTAGTCTCATGCCACGTCTCTTTTTACAAGAGAACGTTGAAAGAAAGGGTGAGCTCAACTAGTCCAAAGAAGAAATATTATGACTAAGATAATGCGAGAATAAATTATCATTAGTCTTCAACAATGTTAAAATGATAAAATACAATAGACATCAAGTTTAAGCTGTAATGAATAATAATCCATTAAAAGAGTCAAGTAGAGAATAAAATCTACTATCTTTTATGATTTAAAAGGTTTTCATCACTTTTATCGCTGGGACTCAGCTTAATAAATAATCCACATTATCCTTGCACTATGGCCAAGGATATTCATTAGTATCACAACCACAAAATTATCCATGCACTACGGGCCACGGATATTCGTGTATTCATCAATGGTCATGATCATGCCAACAACTGTCCATCAATGCACTACGGGTCAATGAAGACTTTTACCACATCATTTGTAACATTACTACCATGATTATACCGAATAATCCTCAGGTCATAATCATACCAAGTCCATCTATGCACTACAAAGTGCTACTGATGACTTTCAACAAAAAATAAACACGAGGATGATGACAATGATATAAGAATTCAATAAAACGAAGTTCAAGAATTAATTTATCCAGAACTAATAACGTCAAATTGTCAACATGATACTTCTTTGTAGAGTAAAATTCAAGAATGCTCGGAAGAATATTTCTATGAAAGATCTTTGGATGAAGCTTAAATATCAAGATTATTCCACTAATTTCATGGAGTATATAAGTCAAAACTTTAACCAACCGAGTATAATAAAGAATGGAATAACAAAAGAAATCACCGTGCATGTGATAGGCCGCGCAGATATAGGTTATTCAAATGAATAATAAATAACAGAGCAGTCGTGCATGCGTAAACGCACGCATGTGATGTTCCAATAATAATAATAAAGATAAGAACCAGTCCCGCCAGAAACGCATTGCAGACGAGGATATTCCAATGTAATAATAAAGAATGGAATAATAGAAGAATTTCACCAAGTATAGGTAGTCACAGCGTCTCTGAGTTATTCCAATTGAATAATAAATAATGGAATAACAAGTTATCTTCATGAATACAAAAGAAATAATACCCTTTACCGTAAAAGAAGAGTATTACGATTGGTAGGGCGATGATATTCTTGAAGAAAACTTGCACCACGCTTAAAGCTTCTTAAAACTCTAACTAAATACGCCAAGATTATAAGAGAATTTCTCTCAATTTCAGTGTGATTTCAATTCTAACTAAGCATCCTATTTATAGGAGAATAGAAAGTCTTGTTTAGAAAAATATCACGGATGCAACAGCGGTTTTTTTTTAGAGCGAAATAATTTTTGAGAGTCACAAATTTTCATCGATCCAACGCATCAACAATCTTTTTCAAAGAGTTGTCAATGAAAAATGAACACATGCCAATTTAAAACCTTTACCAATTAAAAGCTCCCTTAATAACAAGCTAACAATAATCCGCAATGATTGAGAAGTTTTTGCCAATAATGACCAAGCTTGGAAAGTCATTCCAAAACACCGCCAAAATATTCACCTGGGACCACCACCACCACCCACACATTATATATATATATATATATATATATATATATATATATATATATATATATATATATATAACCACAAGTTGGTTGAAAAAAATAAATCACTCGACAAACATCATTTCCCCACCATTTTCAATTCATGCCATATATATATATATATAATAATAATACTCATCCCACCATTTTCACTTTTTCACCAAAATTCTACTTTTCACCATTTTCCACTCTCACACACATAATATATATATATATATATATATATATATATATATATATATATATATATATATATATATATATATTCCACCAATTACACACATTAGAAACTTATATATATAAATTCCTCAATATTTTTAACAACATTTATCATTAATATTATAATTCACAATATTAATCGACTGCGGTTGTTCTCGAGGAAAGAGGGGCTTTCAATAAGGATTTTTCCCTATTGGTATAATTAGGTGAACAAACATCTCCTCGATGAACTTACTGACATCGTTAATATTGCAAATAATAATATTAATAACTTCGTCGTCTCAATTATTGATTTAATAATATATAAAAATATCGACAATAATTGAATCAAATAACGTGAGATACTATGCTGGCGATTACTATAGCAATAATTGAACAAAAGCGAGTGACTTCTCACGTAAGCATCAATAATCAATACCGTATGTGTGCTCTTACTTAACCACGTGTAGACATCGCACTTTTAATAACCGGGTGTTTTAATAGTTAATGATAAAACTTCCGTAGTTATTTTCCTAAAATATTTTTGTCGTTTTCTCAATCCGATAATAATTACATTGTGGGGTCCACCAATGATTTGTGGTTGCATTTAATATTCCCCGTTAAAACGAATATTCCCCACCAATCGAATATTATATAACAACTTGTGTACTTTACCAAATTTATAACTATTACCCACAACTATAACATTATATCAAATTCATTCCATAATATTCAAAAATGATAATTATAGAAAATTCATCTTTATTCATAAAAGTTGGGGTCTTACATAATGTGTTTCCCATTTTCGACATACTGCCACGTGGCATACATATCCTCGACTGAATATCCTCGACGAACGAGTTATAGGGTCGACGGAATTTCGTCGCGCGTAAGGTGTTTTTCCATTTTTTGTCAGGCTGCCACATGGCATGATTATCATCGATCAAAGTATCCTCGATGCAGAATGCGTTCAATCGGGGATATATTACTTCTACGATGAATGTTCGATCGACAATAGAGTCCGCTTGCTCTAAGTATTCCGAATAGAAGAATCGACGGACTTATTTTCGGCGTGTTTATATCTGTTGAATTTCCAATCGAATATTAAAATCGGAAATGATGTTACCCTCGACAGAATATCCTTTAGTGCCGACAGAATATTCCGTTGGAAATAAGCCTTTTTGTTGTAGTGTAGATTAATGACTACATGAATATAATAATATAATGATCACTCTGCACTCCATTTATATATAAAATTAACTAAATAAATCACATATATGATATCCAAGTATATAATCTTTACCAAACATCATAAGCTATTAAAACTTACCGAATAAAAGAAGAAAGATCATAAGGTATAGATTCCTCTTCTCCAAATTGCAGTGTAAAAGTACTTTTCTCCTCTTTTTCCTTGTGCCGCCTCACGCCCAAATTTCTTTCTTACGTTCGTATAAGATATAATGTCGTGCAGTTAGGTTTTATCTATTGTCTTATTAATTCTCCTAATTATAATAGGATTATACTCTCACACAAATAAGCTGACCCAATAAGTTAAAAAAAACCCAAATTAATGAAATTTCTTATTTATAATAGTCCACATAAATTAAATATAATTTGACCCAATAAAAACAAAGTCCAATTAATATGTTTTAAGACAAAATAAATTTTTTATTTTTTATTATTTAATATTTATTTATTATTATTATTACTTCTTTTTTTTTGGGATATTACAATGATCATGCATGCCTTTTGGTTGAACTTAGAAACATTTGTTTAGAGTTGAATGGGTGAATCTAAATCTAAACCAGAATAAATTCGGTCAAGGCGTTTGTTTTTAGTGCGAATTATTTGAATCGGTAAGATGAACGAGCTGAATGGCTAAGTCAGATTTTTTTAGCTGAATGGCTGAATGAGCAGCTGAATGAAGTAAAAATAATAAAAAAAATATTAACTATTTTATTAAGTAATATTAAATAAATTTATAATAATTTTGAATTTTTCAGAAGGGTAAAATAATAAATTTTGTCATTCAGATGTTTCAGACATGTCAATTATCAAACAGATTTTTTCATTCAGATTCAGATTCATTCAGTTTTTATCAAACACCTCCAGTTAGCACACACTTAAAATCATATAAAATGACTAAAAATTATTGTTCATATTACTCCATATATATAGGTAGTAAAGTTATAACTGATCCCTTGAAATCATATCTCAAAAACATGAGTTATGAGCTTCTTCATCTTCTCATTTCCAAGCCCCATCCACACATTAACCCCCACACCACTTCCATCAGAAAGCAGCAAAACAAACTCATCATTCCCACTTACAACTGGTCCTCCATGAACAGCCTTTCCAAACCCAAAATCAAGCTCATCCAAAGCCAGCTTCCACCAAGCAGACACATAAAAATTCCCATTACAAGTTGCAGGAATCCCTTTGTACACCTCCAACCAATCGATAACCGACCTTATATAATCATCATTCACTCTTTCCCTCGCTTCCTTTACCTTCTCAACACTGAATGACAGTGGGTTTTCCACTAAATCACCCACTTTCGCGGTGGCAAAAGCCGTGATCACTGCATTTCCTGCAAACCCTTCAGTCAAAGGTGGTGATATTTTAGACCTTATGTCCACTGCGAACAGAACACTTGAAAACTCATTTTTGTTTCCAAACACTGCCTTAGTCCTTGCTCTCCAAATATGAGCCACAATGGCTTCAAAGGTTGAGCATTTGGTCATGGCTTTTTCTTTGAGTGAATGAATCATTTCAGAAGTAAAAGGGAACATTTTGTGGATATAATTGGGTGAGAAGATTAGAGGAGATGGGGATGTTCTGTTCTGTGAGGTGAAACATGTGGGGAGAGACAAAATGTTTTCTTGATGTATGTATTCTTTATGTGGGTATTTGTTTTGAGGAGGTGTTCTTGATTTAAGACATGTTCTGTCATTGTTGATGCCTTTGAATTTTAGGCCTTCACCTCTGCAGATAGAAGCAAGGTTATGAAACATTTCACTGGCTGATTTGCCATCAATAATAGCATGATTTGTCAAGAACCCAAGTGTAAATCCACCACATTTGAACCTTGTCACCTGCAAAATCACCAAGAAAAGCAACATTTTTCAAAGATTATCAAAGTTCCCGAGGACGACAGAATTGGGACATACAAAGTTATAAAGTTTACATTTTGTCCAATAATTTAAATTGGGATATCAAGTATAAAGTTATAAAGTTCATAAACACTAGCTTTCATGAAAGATGAGAGTTCTATTTTCCACCACGATTGGAAAGGTATACAATTTAGTAGTATAGGTCCGCGAGAGCTCAACAGTCCTGATTAAAAATGTTCAGCAATTCTGCATTGCAAGTTGTACTTTGTGCATACATGATGCTGCTGTTTATCTTTTGTTTGTCAGGGACTGTTGACCTCCCGTTTCTCTACTTGCCAGCCTAAACGAAAAGTGTAAACATAAGATTTACTAGCATTTTGTTCGGATTTTTTTTACAGTGAGATAAAAAGAGAAGCACCTGGACAGTGAAAAGGGGTGTTTTGGCTAGGCTTTTGTAAATACCAGGACGATGGATGAGATGATGTAAGGTCGAATTTGGAACAGAGAGATTTCCAAGATCTTTCAGAGCAAGTCCCGGTGCTGCAGCACTTACAAACAAGACTCCAGCATTGTTGCATAAAAGCTCTAACCTTTTGGTTTCATGGTTAAAATTAAGCCTTCCAGCCATGAAATAGTAAGGAACCAAAAGCACCTCAGCCAATGATTTCTTCACTAGCTCAGCAATGCCAAGTGTTGATGAGGAGCTCCTGTTTGAAGGGACTTCAAAAAAGAAAACTGTTTCCACTGGAAAAGTCACTGCTTGATCAATGTTTGAAAGGAAAATGGTCTCCACTGGTGTTGGATTATTGGGAGAAAATAGTGTCATTCGTGCTTTCTTTATAACATCTTGGTTTGTCAAGGAAATAGTGTTCTCCATGGTGAGAAAACACTAGGCTTAGCAAACGTTTACTTGTTTATGTGCGTCTTTCTTTTCTTCCCATCTATATATTCTAGTAATTCATGCACATACGATTATGCGTGTGCAATTATAAATATTATTATTTTTAAAAAAAAAATTAGTTATATTATAAAAAGATACCACTCAAATAAACGTCAAATTTTAGATACATGACATGTGTGGTTTTGTGTGCAATTTTGAATATGTAACATGTAGGCTATGAATGATATAGGTGGGGAAAGCATGAGGGAGATTTGTATGGCAAGTGTTGATCAAAGAAGGTTTGTTAATTGAAAAATAAGTTCACATCAAATGCTTCATTTGTCCTAAAAAAATGGCATGAAACTATCACTTCTTTTCTTCTTAGTGAGAAACTACAGGCAGAGTCAAAGAACATGGTTGGTGATCCTAGCCCCTAGGCCTTGCAACTCACTGCTCACTTCACCTATGTTTGTTTGCAAAAATTATATTTGGAATAAGATTATAATCCCAAGTATTTTATTTATTTTTAAATTTAAACTTGAAACTATTAGTTCAGAAATTATAAAATAAGAATTATTTAATACTATGTTTAAGTAGATATTATAATTCGGGATTATAGATTATAATGCTGACAAATAAACATGCCATTGGGTTCATGAATTTGTACTATAAATTTTTATTGGGCTGAATTTTATTGCCTGATCAAAAGTTGGGTTGGGCTTGAGTTTAGTGAAATTTATCTAGGCCTAGTGCCCCCACAACCAAGCCCGAGGATTTGGATTTATATTAATTAAATATGTACAAATATCCAGCTCCTTGCGGTAATTAAATTGTAGTAATTTTGTTTTAAAATTTAAGTGGCAGGCAGGCTGGCTTGAGTTGATCTTGTACCAAGCTATTTTCTTTGAGTTTGGATTTACGGGAACTCATCCCGAGGCGGATTGGGGCCGTTGGGCTAGGTTTGGTTTCACCATGCAACTCCTCATGACAGGTGTAGGCTGACCACGTAAGCTAGATAGTAAAGTCTATTAAACAAACAACTATAATTAGCTCAGAAGCAAGTATTGTGCAAAATGATATATATATATATATATATGCACAAATATTTAATCAAATTGAATTATGACCGGCTGAAAGTGTATGTGATAAAAATAAAATAAATTAAAATGATTTTCTTTAATTTTTATTTATTTTATATATCTTTATACGCTTCAATTACAATTCCACTCAAAAACTCTCTTAATGTTAACATGACTCTTATATCTATATTCTACCATATAGACATTAGACAATGTATCAATTTCTTATATTCCCTTCTTTTCTAACATACAGAATTATATAAATGTGTTATATATATAAGGGACTAATTTATACTCAACCTCATAAGAATAATGTTATTCTTATTATAGATCTCAATCATTCATTACAGATCAAATCTGCATTTTAATATGGGAGAGTCTGCAATTTAGTTTTACGAACGGAGTCTCACTATGTCAATATACAAAAATACCATCTTTTTAAAAATAATCCTCCCTCATATGCACAGTTAAACTATGGAATGGAAAGCGAATCCTTCTTTCTTTGTTTTCAACAAAGAAATCTTTCTCTTTTAAAAAGAATTAATCCGCACAATTAAATAGTGGATTAGAGAGATTTTAAATTTATTTTTTACATCAAATTGTTTGAAATCCTTCTCTCTATTTCCAACAAAGAGATCGACAAATCTTTATTATTAGTTTACGCATTGAACAACTCATTTTGCTTAATTTATTAAACTTTTGGTTGGATTCAATAATACTTACAAAAGTATTAGATGAACGAGAAAGAAAGTGGGAGAGAGAGAGAGGGCAAAGGAGATACAGAGAGTAAGTTTTATATAGTTTAACAATAAAGTACCAAATTTATCACAGCCACGGGCATACATTTGATGTTATGTGAAGATTAATTAGTATCCCAAGAGTATGAGATCTTTTTACAAGTATCATTTTTTTCGACTACTTTGTTGGAAACAAAGAAATAATGATTCAAACTAATTTGATGTATAAAAAATATCTCCAATCCGCAGTTTAATTATGCGTATGAGGATTACTTTTAAAAAGAAAATATTTTTGTACATTGACATAGTGGACCTATGTTCGCAGAACTAAATTACCAATTCTCTCATATTAAAGTGAGGATTGGAGTTCTATTAGACCATTCGATTTGCAAATAAACGACTGAAATCTGTTTTAAGGATATTATTAAGTTTACAACGTTTGCTATAGATCAGTGAGTGAGGAGGATTTTGGGTCACACACCTGCTTTAGAAATATTTTCTTTTCTTTTCTTTTTGTCCTTTTTAATTTTCTCTAAATTTTATAAATTTACTTCTCTAAATTTCCATTTTTAAAGACAGTTGAGTTCTAGATGGTGACAAAATTTTAATGAATTCTAAGTTTAGCCTAGCCTTTTTCATTAATAACTAATTTAAAAATCATCAGTTTATAAATTTCTTATAAACTATAATTTAAAACGTACCCACACTATTAAGCCTCTTATATACGGAAGAAGTATTTACATTCTTGGACACTTGTACTCCCATGGCGTAATTACCACACTACCCTTTCCATTTGATTTCGAGCTGCTCTTTTGAGTAATACTCTAATTTAAGCTACCGAGAATCTCATATTTCTTTTCTTAAAGGGCTACTGAACATAAGTAGCAGTAAACCGATTCAAATAATGGTTTATTGATATTTTTATAACAGAAAATAATATTTTTATATTAAAATTATCGCTATAAATCCTATATTAATGATTTTCACAGTCGTTATATATCTATAGCAACACTTATATTATAAAAATATCAGTTTCATATATATAGTCCGCTTCTCCAGCGAACTGGTATGAACAAATTAAGAACGAATCAATTATAGCGACGGTTTTTTTCATCGTTATAGCATAGAAAACAGAATTTTTATCTTTATAAATGACTTGAAAAAAAACTGCTACTATAAATTTTGATTCACTTTTAGTTCGTTCTTCGTTGGAGAGAGAGCCGGTATATATGTATGTATGTATATATATGCTCCATTTGACAACATATACCTAGTTAAGAAAAGAGTAACCATCATACGCCCTGTTTTTTTTTTTATTTAAGTATCCTATTTGTTTAATTTTAATCAATATGGATATATAGGTCCTCACTTTTGACTTTACTAAGAAAAAATATATAATTTTGTTTGGTTCATCTTGAAAACAAGGTTGTGATATGTACATATATTATACGATTCATTATAATAAACTGTAGGGGAGAAAAAAATAGTGTATGTGCATGGGTCTTAGCATTTAAGTTATTAATAAGTTTTATTAATTTTTATATTATTTTCTCAAATCTGTTAACCCAAAGAAAAAAAGAAACAGTCGAATAGGGTTGATGAATTTTGTTGGATGAAAACAATGGGAAAGGTAAAGAAAAATGTTATAGTGAGGTAAATATCCACAGAGGTGATTGTTATCCACTTATAATTAGGTTGTGTTTGGTAAAATTGAAAATTAAAATTTAAATAGTTTAGACATTTGAATAACGTAAAGTATTTGTGTAGAATTATATCTGAATAAAGAAATGTTATTTGATAATTAATTTTTTCAAAATGTTTGAATAATAATATTTTACCATTTTAATCCTCTAAACAATTACCCAAATTAGTGCAAAGGTGCAACCATTAAACCAAATTGAATCAATAATATATATATATATATATAGAGAGAGAGAGAGAGAGAATTAAAACAAACAAATTCAATTAAAGTCATCACTACTAGGGATAATTAATCAGCCCGTACCAAACCGAATCGATTACCGAATCTTTTTAAAATTGAGTACCGATACCAATATCGGTTGAACCGATATAATAGACCGGTTAGTTAGTCCGGAACCAGTTCGGTACCAGTTTTTACCTACTTATATACCGGTTATGTATATATGTATACATGGAGAGAAACTTCAAGTCTTCAATTATACTTGAAACAAACAGAATTCTTATGAGATTCGAAAAGGACAAAAGAGGAAAGTTTAATACAAATAAACAAACCCATTTTAATATAATCAATTCAACTCACGTCAATGGTAACATTCAAGAACAAAAAAAAGAGAGTTTAGGCTCAATAAATGTAGTGAGTCATTAGCAGGGTCTCTTCTACATGAAACACCTTTCCATGTGCAGAAATTTTAACTCGTTACTCATTGGGTCAATTTCTGCTAAAGAGCAATACAATCAATTCAACTCATGTCAATGGTAACATTCAAGAACAAAAATTAAGAGAAAATTATTAATGAAACCCATTTCAATACAACTTCTAAAAGAATGATTTTTCAAGTTTGAAACATATATACATTAAATCTAGAGAGAGAAGCATAGGAGTAGTTGGACAATAACTCTAAAAAAAATAGAGGATTATATATAACCCATACAAATTCAGTTTCTAATTGAAACAAAGAAAGAAGAAACTAAATCACCTGTTTAATTTTGATAAATCGCGTACAAATCTTGCTAAATCATATATAAAGAACAGTTTGTTAGAATGCTTACGTTGGTGCTAGAAAGAGGAAAGGGGATCGGAGGTTTAGTTCGATGAATTCGAGAAGAGATAGAGAGAAATTGAGATAGAGAAAGATCGGAGCTTTGGTTCGAGAAGAGATGGAGGGAAAAAGGAAAAGGGAGAGGTTTGGGGATATGAAAAGTGAGAACTGAGAAGGACTGAAAGGGGCAAAGAACTAAGAAGTGCATATTTGAGAATAAAATTAATAAAGTTAAATGTAATCGGTATAACTGGTTCGGTTTGATTTAAACCTAACAAGTAAACCCCTACCCGATCCCCGTACCGACTATACGGTATATATTGGTTTTCTGTACCGGTACTGAATCAATACCCATTTGTCTCGGTCCGACCGGTTCGGATCGGTCTGATTTGGCCAAAAATCGAAAATACCGAACTTTTTACCCAACCCTAATCACCACCACCAAATTAAACTTGTAGATCTGTAAATTTCATCTTCTCCAAATCCTTGTTGCCATCCCACCAATATCATATGTAGGAGAAGGTTTTTGGTATCAAAAATCGAAAGGCTTTGATGGGTCTTTTTATTTTTATTTTGTTAAATGTATTTAGAACATTACCATATTGATATACTCGATTTGAGATCTGCACATTTGGATATTTTTATGGTCTTTTAGAAATTCAAGCATGTGAATTGGGCGCTAGCTGTGAATTTCTGTCGAGTCAGAAACCCAACCCATTTTCCCTATTTTCGCCTAGAATCATTATACCGAATAATGGGTTTCACATAAACCTATCTTCTCTTTCTTTTCCATGGTCAGTTTTTGGGTTTTCAAATGCTAATCATATGAGTCCAAGAAAAGCTTCTACTATGTCATATGCTGTTGTGGATGGAAGGGAATGGAGGACGGAGAAATGTGGATGGAAAAGAAGGGGGAAGAGACAGAGAGGAGAGAGAATAATTGGGTAGAAGGGTTATTGGGATTTTATAATATTAAAGAGGTCATTTTTCTTAAAAAATAATTAATTTTGTTGAGATGAACATTTAAATAGTTAAAATTTAATTTTGTATCTTAACGACTTAGAGGCATTCAGAGGAATTTTTTTTTTTAAAACTGTTTCATACTTCTTAGGGAATAAGAGATGAGTTGTTAAGATATATTAAGAAACAATCAAACACCATCTTGGAAGTGATGATCTCACATTAGTTATGATGAAGATAGAAGGTGTTGATCAATGGTGGAGATAAATAAATGAATTTTAAGCCTTTTTAAATTTTATGATCAAAGGAATAGGGAACGTCTAACATCCAAGTAATATCTCATTAATGCAGACAAATTAATTATAATAATTCTGATTTTTGTTAATGATTAAATATTAAATTTATTTTTTTATAAAAGTATAATTGAATTGGAAAAGGTAAGTTGCTATTTTTTTTAATTTTGCTTGAAAAATTAAATTCTTTTAGAAGATAATTTAATAATTGATTTCACTAAAATTTAAAAGTTTGTTAGGGTTTTAATAACTCTTATATTGTTTCCTATTTATATTTAAAGAGTGGAGATATAACCATAATCCTATTCTAATTAGATTAGATGAATTCTGGAGTAGAATATTTATACGCAATATAGCCCATTAGAAATATCATAATTAATTCATCTGATATCGAAATTAACTAAATCCAAAGTCTGTTTATTCAGTTTTTCATTCTCTACAATTATGAAGAGGAAGAGAAGTTATTTGACGTCATCTTCATGCCTTAAATTGTTGAAAACTGCAACTTGTCTTTATTTTCATCACTATTTTTAGCCGTAATTTTGAAAATTCGGAACTCAATCATATTTGTGACGCCCCCAAATTCAGATATATGTACCTCAAATCTGGTGTTTCACGATCCATCTCATATAACATACTAATATTAACTAATAGCGGAATAATAAAAATATTTAAATTGATATAACATAAATATTCTCGTCCCAAATCTCGTAACCATTACTAAAAACTCTACATAACTTAATTCATAACAGAACTTAATACATAACCACAATTAAAACTTAATACATCATAAGAATAAAATCTAGAATGGAAGAACAAAGCTACTCTGTAGCCTTGCCTTTTCCCTTGTCCCTTCCTGAGGTCCCACACTATTCTACCTTAATTGATATGTTTAAGAAAAACAAGAATGAACAACAAATTTGCCCAGCAAGTAATATAACAATAAATACGAACAAGTGTATGTATAAAACTCATAATCTCAAAATGTATAATGACAAATAATAGCCCGTAAATTTAAGTAGGAATGTTGTAAACAAAGTAAATATCAATAGTTCCAAATCTTTCCTTTGAATTTAATAATGAGTCACTATGGACCGAAATATTATTAAAAGAATTCAAAGGTTTCAATATTTTCAAGTTGATGAATATTTAATACTGAGTAGCCACCATGAATTAAGAACTCCTGCGAGAATCAACAGTATTCACTTAAAATCCATAATATAAACGAGTACAATAGGCGATCAGCCTAAAACACCCTATGTTATGCATAACACATAATGTGACACCCTCAAAATAGGTATATATCACCTATTCTAAGTCGCCAAATATATGGTACAAAATACAAATACAATCTTAAATATACAACATGAACTATGAGTTTTAATACAAATATTGTCTTCAGGCGAAGATTCAAACTCAAAATAAGTCCTCAATACATTTATTATCACTCTATTTCATAGAATAGTGAGGACTACTAATAATTATCATCGGACCGTCACTCCGGTTCTCGACTAGTCCTCGCTACGTTCTCATTTCTCAAGAGAACAATGAAAGTAAAAGGTGAGCTCAACTAGCCCAAGAAGAAATATTATGACTAAGATAATGCAGAATAAATTATCGTTAGCCTTCAACAGTGTTAAACTGATACAATATAACAAACATCAAGTTTAACTGCAGCGGAGCAAGCAACCCATTAAAAGAGTCAAGTAGAGAATAAAATCTACTATCTTTTATGCTTTAAAAGGTTTTTCATCACTTTTATCGTTGGGACTCAGCTTAATAAATAATCCACATCATCCCTGCACTACGGCCAAGGATATTCATTAGTATCACAACCACAAATTATCCATGCACTACGGTGAAAGTAATATGCACACAAGCCAATCATGTTTGATGATAAAGCATATACTTTGTAACAATCTTATTCATTTATTAATAAAAAGTATTAATTTATTAAAGGCTTTTAATTATCTACATGATGCTGTTTTAAAATATGTGATAAACCCATAGTTTTAAGCAATGCTTTTAGAATAATGATGATGATCATTCCAATGAGATCTAAATTCTTAGAAAGCTTAAAACTAAAATAGTTCCCAATCGTTGGATTACTAAATTGGGGATTAGTGAATCCGGATAGATTGGTACATACGTTGCTTGCTCATTGGATGAGGATGATTGATCTCATGATCATTTGTGTGGAGACACTAAAGCAAGTATGTAGGTGCTTTATTAGAGAATAAGTTCATTGAACGTGGCTCGCATTAAGGAATACCTAATGGAGTTTTATTTGCTGTCAATAGGAATTCTGTAGTAATAGTAAGACAAGTAATCCTTGGACTTGAGATCATCATAGTATCTTATGTATGATGAGTTATACTTTGACTTATTCCTTAAGACCCTTAGGGTATATCAAAGGGTATGCTTGGGTATAATAAGTTGTACATTGAGATAATGTATGATCAATAAAGAATCTACCACTCTAATAAAGAAGAGAAATGTCTATGTGATTCGATAAATGACAACCCGAAAGAGTCCTTGTTAAGGCGAATGAAATTAGAAAGGAGTTTCTAATTTGCATTATTTGGAGTTGTGCATTTAAGGATCGAAATACATATAATTAAATAAAATAAGACTTGTGAGTAATTCCATGTCTTATATTTAATTGGGACATTGTATGGTGGAAGGATTGAATTGTATGCAGTAACTATTTACTCAAAGGTTCTTTAATGATTAATGTTGAAATCTATATTATCCGGAATGTCGTTGATCGCTAGGAGGCTTATCCCTATTGTAGAATAAATATTATTTATTTAAATAATATAATTGTTTAATTTATTTATTTAAATAAGATTAGAATTGTTCTAATTGATTTATTCACCTGTTAGGTTTAATATGGAGAACCTAAAGGGTCACACCATAAAAGGAAGAATAATTATTTAAGAAGTTAATGACATAATCGTAATAATATGTTATGTATATTTAATTTAATCTATGGTGATAGAATAAATTAAATAGCTTAATATTTATTATTTAATATTTTAGAAATATTAAATATCAATTAATAAGAGAGTCTTATTAATATTATTACAATTATTATTATTTTAATTTCTAAAAGAGTTTAAAATTAATTTAATATAAGTACTCTCATTTATTCCTAATAAGATTAGGAGGTTAAATTAATTAAAAGAGTTTAATTAATTATCCCTAATAAGATTAGGGAGCTTTCGATTAATTAAAAGAATTTAATTAATTAAATAAAACCCAATTTCTTAATTGTTAAGAAGGGTTGCCCACATCAATAAATAAGAGGAGTCTTATTATGGGTGGGTGGTGGTTGATTTTACAACTACGTAATAATTCCAATTAGTTGGAGAGTACTCACTTCTATAGAGATGAAAACTAGGGTTTGAGCCAATACTCCTTCTTCTTGAATTTTCTTATTCCTTGGTGGATCACCTCTCAGAGGCCAAACATTTGGGTGGCTAATGTTGATCAAAGGAAAGAACCAAACCGGTGGATTCAAGTTGAGTTGAGCGAAAGGATTTGGAAGTGAACTTTATGCATGAGGAAGCTCGATCTTCAAGGGTATGATTTTATTCTTTATCTTTTCGTTTAATTAATAATTGTGCATAAAGGATGATCCGGGTATATGGTTTGTAAATTTTTAAACTCTGATTTTACACGCTTCCGCTTAATTTATGCAATTTGATTGCGTTCTTGAATATTACAAACTTAACAGTGGCATCAGAGCCAAACCTTTATGCAAATTATTAATTGTTTTAATTTGATATGTATATTGATATGTGTTTAGAACAATTTATTTGGGCATAATTTTATTGTATAAAATATAAAATTTAAATAAAAATAAAAAAAAAACGAAAACAGATTTCGCAAAAAGCAGCGCACGGAATTAAAGAAAAAAAAAGGGAACACCGAATATATATATATGGTAATTTTTTTTTCCCGGAAATCTTCAAGCTTCTGGTCCACGGAAAGAAAAAAAAAATTAGCTGTGCACGGTTTTCAAGAAAAAAAAAAGGGAAGTCTCGGTTTTATATATATATATGTAAGGATATAATATATATATATATATATTATATTATCCTTACGGTTTTATATATATATATATATATATATATATATTCGGTTATTTTATTATTTTATAATATATTATATATATTATATATATATATATAATATTATTCTTAATAATTTTATAATTAAAATAATATTTATTTTAATTTTAAAATAAAAGGTTTATTTTAAATATTAAAATAAAAAGATTTATTTTAATTTTAAAATTAGAATTTCATGCTAACTAATTAGAGTTGGAATTGGATTCCATAATAACTAATTGGAGTTGAAATTGGATTTTATTTTTTCTAAAATAAAGGAGTTTATTTGTGAATAGGGAAGTAAATCCATCTTTCCTTAAATAAAGGAGTTTGTTTAGATATGAAATAAGATTTCATATTATTCAAAATAAAAGAGTTTATTTGTGAATAGGAAAGAGAATCCATGTTTCCTTAAATAAAGGAGTTTATTTAAATATGAAATAAGATTTCATATTACTCAAAATAAAGGAGTTTATTTGTGAATAGGAAAGAATATCCGTGTTTCCTTTAATATTTTTTTTACATGGAATTGGATTCCATAATTAATTAAAATAAAAGAGTTTATTTTAATTAAAGATTTTTTATATATATATATACATGGAATTGGATTCCATAATTAATTAAAATAAAGGAGTTTATTTTGATTAAAATAAAATAGTTTATTTTATTCAAAATTAGATAAATTAAAATAAAATAGTTTTATTTTGATTTAAATTTGGATTAAAATAAAGGAGTTTATTTTGATTCAAAAAATTAGATTTTATACTAACTAAATTTGCCCATTAAATGATATCAATATATATATTAAATGTTTATTATTCATAAGATGAATATTATTTATTGATGCATATGTTGATGTGTATGATAATAAATGGGATTGATTATGGACTATTGACCCAATGTGATTGGATTTTATTTTAGTTGGATGTATGAATGTATGGGTTTTATTAAATGGGGAATTCTGCGTAGACTCGCCTTCTCTAATTTTTCTTAATGTAAATTCTATCTCTCTCCTATGTACTTCCCTCGATGGCTGTGATCAAGGTTTCTATTTATTTTAAAATAGTTATGTAATAGGAATTTTTAGAATTATTTTGAAGAATTGGAGATCAAGGGCAAGGAGCGCTTGAAGACCCGTTGTAATGGAGCAGGGTTTAAATGTAATAGTTATATTTAAATATTATTTCTTGCACCCTAAGAGTTTGACCTTTTGGTTCACTTGGTGGCTCTAGTGAACCAAACTAGAATAAAAGTCCATAATCAATCGGGTAGAATATAGTATTCTATATGTGCATGCTATACTATATATATATATTATATATTATGCAAACATGCTTCGTATGTTCATTAATATGACGCGTATTTTATATATATATATAAATGCGCGCTAAACAAGATGAGACAAATTAATAACAAACCCCTCGGTTTTTTATATTAAGTCCTAAGCGTTCAAAGATATTTGGAATATCGAACGTCGCTTTCAGCATGATAAAATTAATAGAGTATTAAATATTTAATATGAGTTTGTTGTGTCACCACAAGGCAAGTATTAAGTATTTAAGATGTTAATTTATCACATTTGATGCTTATAAAGAAAATTGAACAATATTGTTTTGTTGTGTCACCACAAGGATGATATTTTTCTTTTTGAATATATGGAGTGCTAGGTTCGGACTTAACTTGGATAATTTTGATTCGGATGTGCCACCACTGATCAAAATAATCTAAGAGGCAAAAGAAAAGGAGTTGCATAGTTGATGTAATTGAAAAAGTTGTCTACCTATTTATTTATATATAGTTTGTTGTGTCACCACAAGGCTATATACATTTGAAATGGGATCCTTATTCTCACTAGCAAATTTTTAATCGATTTTTTAGAACTATATAAGTGAGGTAATATAGTTTGAAGAAAATAGTGGGAGATACCAATTTAAAACAAGACCTAATTTATTTTGGTAATTAATAAAAGAATGTATTTTAAAATGTTGTTAATTACAAATTTATTTACGAATTTTACAATGTCTAAAATTACTATCACTGCGAAGCATATTAGATGCTATTTAATGGATCGAATTAAGCGGATTGATTAAGGAATTTGAGAATAGTTCTCATAAGTGAAAAAGTTATCTTATGTCCTTAATAAATCTATCCTCAAGAATGGTTGCGAATAATGCCTCTGAAGAAGACATTGCTACTTTTAGAAAGTGGCAAGATGATTGCGATTGGCTCAATGCATCATGCTCGCATCCACGAAAGTAACGAGCTTCATGTCGACTGAAACTATGGATACTTCTACTATCTGCACATCAAGTAGTTGATGGTGAGGAAAGTAGAGACGAGATAGATATCGATATCTAAGGAGCTCTTCCGATCTAAAATGGCCAATGGCACTATAAGATGCATAAAAGTCCTAAACATAATCAATTTGATTGATCAATTAGGAAATTGGTTTTGTCATGAATGGAGAGTTGAGCCAAGATTTGATCTTGCACTCACTCCCGAACTCCTTTCACAATTGTTGTGAATTTTTCATATGAACAAGCTAGATATCACCACATTGATTTGCTTAACATATTGAAAAATGTTGAGAGTCACTTTCAACCAAGAAAGATCAAGTCTTCTTGGTAGGGGCAAAAGGATCTTACGAAAGAAGAGCGATTCAAAGAAGGTAAATAGAAAGGCATAAACAAAGGACAATAAGAACAAAAGCGTCACGGATAGCAAAGGAGTTTGCTTCCACCGCAATAAGCTTTGGACACCTTTGGAAAGAAAGCTGCGAGAAGCATCTTGCAGAGGCTAACCAAAAGAAGCTTAGTGAAGTTTTGATTATAAATACGATTTTTGTTCATGATTGAAATAATTTTTCTTTAAGTCGAGGTTCTACTTGGGTATTGGATACCGACTTTGGTTATCATAAATATAGATTTATGAAGGGACCAAGCAGAAGTATAAAGTTAAACAAGGTAAGTAATTTATGTGTGGGAAATGAAGCAAAGGTTCACGATATTAGCCATAGAAACTTATAGTTTAGCAAAGCTACGGGCAAATCTATTAAGTTAATAAGTTGTTATTGTATTCAGATTCTTGTTAAAATATTATTTCCATTTTATTGTTGGACAATGAAATCTTTGGTATTATAATTAAGAACAATTGTTGTTCTATTTATAATAATAATGTTTTTTATATAAAGCTGGAATATTACTTAATAAATTTTGTATACTTGACTTACGTGAAAAATATATTTTGCAAATTGAACAAACTAGTATAAGAAAAGGAGATGATCATTCAAAGAGTTGAATGTGTGTATTTCTTTGAAATACAAGTGTGAATTATTTGAAAGGTTCAAAGAATTCAAAAGTGAAACAAATTGGCAAAGTATTAGGATTCTTTGATCGGATCAAGGAAGGAATACTTGTGCAATAAGTTTCTAGATCATCTCAAATGGTTTTCTCATAATGGGCGCCTCTCGATACATAATAATTGATTGATGTATCTGAAAGGAAAAATTGTACCTATTTGAACATGGTGCGATCCATAATGATTTTACCGACATTCCGGTATCCTTACAGGTCATGTCCTAGAAATGGTTTGACACCTACGAAAAAGGTAACCTCTAAATCCGGCCCCAAGACTCTATAAAAGTTATGGACGAGGGAGGATTCCTAATCTTAAGTATGTTAAGATAAGGGTTGTCCAACTTATGTGAAAAGGTTTCAAAGGATAAGCTTGGGACAAGATTTGACAAGTACAATTTATGGGACATCCTAAAGTAAGTTTAGGGTAAATGTTCTATAATCCTACTTAGCAAAAGGTGATTATTCATGAAACACGCTTCCTTCTAAGATAAAGGTGTTTATCATTGAAAGGGCTAGTGGGAGGATAATAGATCTTGAAAAGTTCAAGAACCACAAAACACTATAAGTCAAATAAGAGGAACACGTAGATAGACTATTGTACCACAAAGATAATCGTAAACTGAATAGTACCAAAGATACCTAGGAGGTATGGATTCATCATGGATGATGATGATGAGGTACACATCGTAGAAGATGATGATCCAGAGTTACATTCGATGAGGTAAGACTTTAGTGTGTACAAAAGGTCGATGGGAGCGTCGTGAAATTTCTAGTATTATATGTTGATATACTACGGATGAGGAATTACATACCAATGCTACAATCAGTAAAGATAAAGTTGTCTAAACATTCCTCCATGAATGGTTTGAAAGAGTATCTTAATTGGGGATATAAATTTATATAGATAGATTTAAAAGGATGCTCGACTTAACCCAAAGAACGTATATTCATTTGATGCTAAAGTCGTTTAGCATGGCAAACTCCAAGAGATGTCTCATGTTGATGAGCTATGGAGTGTATCTCTTAATAGTCCCCAGACTCAAAAAAGAGAGGTCGCATGAGTGACAATCATGTATGCAATGAAATGTACGAGAGACGATATTGATCGGTCATAATATGGAGAAGTTCACTATGAGTCGGTGAAAAATATCTTAAAAGTGCTTAACCTGGCACTAAGGATGTGATCATATTCATGGTGGGTCTAAATTAAAACTAGAGGGCTTAATGGACTCAAGTTTTCAGATGCACCAAGATGATGAAAATCCACTTTAAGGTAAAGCGTTATCTTGAGCAATTGGTGCGATGAATTGGAAAGGTTCCAAACAAAGAAAGAGTTGTTGGTTTAGCGATAAAGACAAAGTATATAGCTATAAATGAAAGTCG
This sequence comes from Panax quinquefolius, assembly GCA_020205615.1. NCBI lineage: Eukaryota > Viridiplantae > Streptophyta > Magnoliopsida > Apiales > Araliaceae > Panax > Panax quinquefolius. The sequence goes on from CM035159.1 coordinate 108,039,300, forward strand.
CAAGTTGATTGTTTGGATTAAAAGTTCATTACGAACTAGGAATAGTTCTAAGTCTCATCTTGGATCTAAACATGTGTTGTGGCACTTTCATTTGATTATTAGAATCATTGAAAGATGGAAAATCACTATAGAGATAGTGGACTCTCATGAACAACATTACATATCCATTAACTAAAGCTTATCCAAACGGCAGGATAATCGTCACTTTAGAGAAGAAGAGTATGAGATACCATGACGATTGGCTTTAGTGCAAGTGGGAGATTGAAAGTAATATGCACACAAGCCAATCATGTTTGATGATAAAGCATATACTTTGTAACAATCTTATTCATTTATTAATAAAAGTATTAATTTATTAAAGGCTTTTAATTATCTACATGATCTTGTTTTAAAATATGTGATAAACCCATAGTTTTAAGCAATGCTTTTAGAATAATGATGATGATCATTCTAATGAGATCTAAATTCTTAGAAAGCTTAAAACTAAAATAGTTCCCAATCATTGGATTACTAAATTGGGGATTAGTGAATCCGGATAGATTGGTACATCGTTGTTTGCTTTCATGGATGAGGATGATTGATCTCATGATCATTTGTGTGGAGACACTAAAACAAGTATGTAGGTGCTTATTAGAGAATAAGTTCCTTTGAATTGGCTCGCTAAGGAATACCTAATGGAGTTTTATTTGCATGTCGATAGGAATTTCGTAGTAATAATAGTAGTCAAGTAATCCTTGGACTTGAGATCATCATAGTATCTTATGTATGATGAGTTATACTTTGACTTATTCCTTAAGACCCTTAGGGTATATCAAAGGTATGCTTGGGTATAATAAGTTGTACATGGAGATAATGTATGATCGATAAAGAATCTACCACTTCTAATAAAAGAAGAGAAATGTCCATGTGATTCGATAAATGACAACTCAGTGAGTCCTTGGCAAGCGCGAATGAAATTAGAAAGGAGTTTATAATTTACATTATTTGGAGTTGTGCATTTAAGGATCAGAAAATACATATAATTAAATAAAATAAGACTTGATAGTAATTCCATGTCTTATATTTAATTGGGACATTGTATGGTGGAAGGATTGAATTATGCAGTAACTATTTACTCAAAGGTTCTTTAATGATTAATGTTGAAATCTATATTATACGGAAAGTCGTTGATCATTGGGAGGCTTATCCCTATTGTAGAATAAATATTATTTATTTAAATAATATAATTGTTTAATTTATTTATTTAAATAAGATTAGAATTATTCTAATTGATTTATTCACAATAGGTTTAATATGGAGAACCTAAAGGGTCACACCATAAAAGGAAGAATAATTATTTAAGAAGTTAATGGCATAATCGTAATAATATGTTATGTATATTTAATTTAATCTATGGTGATAGAATAAATTAAATAGCTTAATATTTATTATTTAATATTTTAGAAATATTTAATATAAATTAATAAGAGGAGTCTTATTAATATTATTACAATTATTATTATTTTAATTTCTAAAAGAGTTTAGAAATTAATTTAATATAAGTACTCTCATTTATTCCTAATAAGATTAGGAGGTTAAATTAATTAAAAGAGTTTAATTAATTATCCCTAATAAGATCAGGGAGCCTGATTAATTAAAAGAATTTAATTAATTAAATAAAACCCAATTTCTTAATTGTTAAGGAGGGTTGCCCACATCAATAAATAAGAGGAGTCTTATTATGGGTGGGTGGTGGTTGATTTTACAACTACGTAATAATTCTAATTAGTTGGAGAGTACTCCCTTTTCTATAGAGATAGAAAACTAGGGTTTGAGCCAATACTCCTTCTTCTTGAATTTTCTTCTTCCTTGGTGGATCACCTCTAGAGGCCAAACATTTGGGTGGCTAACGTTGATCAAAGGAAAGAACCAAACCCGGTGGATTCAAGTTGAACGCGATAGGATTTGGAGGTGAACTTGTACACGAGGAAGCTCGATCTTGAGGGTATGATTTTATTCTTTATCTTTTCGTTTAATTAATAATTGTGCATAAAGGATGATCCGTATATGGTTTGTAAATTTTTAAACTCTGATTTTTACACGCTTCCGCATTATTTTTGCAATTTTGATTGCGTTATGAATATTACAAACCTAACATACGGGCTAAGGATATTCGTGTATTCATCAATGGTCATGATCATGCCAACAATTGTCCATCAATACACTACGGGCCAATGAGGACTTTTACCACATCATTTGTAACATTATGGTCATGATTATACCGATTAATCCTTGGTCATAATCATACCAAGTCCATCTATGCACTACAGGCCACAGATGACTTTTAACATAATATAAACATGAGGATGATGACAATGATATAAGAATTCAATAAAACAAGTTCAAGAATTAATTTATCCAGGAACCAATAACGTCAAATTGTCATGATACTTCTTTGTGGAGTAAAATTTAAGGGCGCTCGGAAGAATATTTCCATGAAAGATCTTTGGATGAAGCGCAAATATCAAGGATATTCCACTAATTTCATGGAGTATAAAAGCCAAAACTTTAACTTGTTGAGTATAATAAAGAATGGAATAACAAAAGAAATCACCGTGCATGCGATAGAGCGCGCAGACAAGTTATTCCAACGGAATAATAAATAACGGAACGGTTCGTGCAGTAAACGCACGCAGACGAGGATATTCCAATGAATAATAAATAATGGAACCGGTCATGCGTAAACGCATGCATACATGATATTCAATAGAATAATAAAGAATGGAATAATGGAAGAATTTTACCATGTAAGCGGTACTTACATGTACATGTTATTCCAACATAATAATAAAGAATGGAATAATGAAGAATTTCACCAAGTATAGGGTAGTCACTTTATACTGAGTTATTCCAATGAGAATAATAAGGAATGGAATAATGAAGTTCTCTTCATGAATACAAAAGAAATAATACCCTTACCTTAGAAGAAATTGGATATAGGAAAGAGAGGTAGAGACTTTCTTCTTCTTTCTCTCTATAATTTTCTCTCTAGAGTTTTTGGTGAATTCGTAAGAAATAATGAAGGAATGAGCTTATTTATAGGATAATGGAAAGGCAACATGTAAGGATTTTTCTCACAGACGAAATAATTTGCGAAGTCACAGATGAAAATTTTGATACCACAGATGCAAATTGTCAAACCTTCAACCAATAATAACAAAGTAAGACAAAATATAACATGTGGGTATATATATATATATATATATATATATATATATATATATAATACCAATTACCTCTTTGAAAAGCAACTCCATTTTCCACCCGTGAACAACTTTGCAAGATTCCTCCCACCAATTTAATTTTCAACACCCGTGGGCCCCACGTGCTCCCCTCCCACCAACATTTTATAATCACATGTGGGTCCCATTAAAATAAGCAAAACTTCATAAAAATCACCTTAATAATTTTAACAACATTTATCACCTTTATTATAATTCACAATATTAATCGACCAGGTCGTTCCCAGGAAAGAGGGGGCTTTCCAATAAGAATTTCTCCCTATTAACGCACAATTAGGTGACCAAACCTCTCCTTAGCTGAACTTCTATACATCGTTAATATTGTAAATAATAATATTAATAACTTTGTCGTCTCAATTATTGATTTAATAATATATAAAATATTGACAATAATTGAATCAAATAACGTGAGATACTATGCAACAATTACTGTAACAATAATTAAAAAAAACTAAGTGACTTCTCACATAAACATCAATAATTAATACCGTGCGCTACTATGCAACCACGCGTATTACTGTACTTTTCACACCGAGTGTTTCAACAGTTAACGGTAAAAAACTTCCGTCGTTATTTTTATAAAATATTTTTGTCGTTTTCTCAATCCGACAATAATTCCGTTGTGAGGTCCACCAATGATTGTGTCGTCGTACGAATATTCTCTGTTAAAATGAATATTCCACCGACCAATCGAATATTATATAACAACTTACGTACTTTGCAAAATTTATAATTATTACCCACAACTATAACATTATATCAAGTTCACTCCATAATATTCAAAAATGATATTTATAGAAAAATCATCTTTATTCATAAAAGTTGGGGTCTTATAACCTCCCCTTTTTAAGAAATTTCACCCTCAAAATTAGGGTACGTACCTGATATGTCGAAGAGGTAAGGATACCTTGATTTCACTTCAGATTCTAACTCCCAGGTCATTTCCTCAACATCGTGGTTCCTCCACAAAATTTTGACTTGAGGTATAATCTTGGAGCGTAGAATATGCTCATTCTTATCCAAGATTTTAACATGAACCTTTTCATACATTAAATCTTCCGCTATTTCGTCCGGTTCTAACTCAATAATGTGGTTCGGGTCTTCCACATATTTACGTAACATGGATATGTGAAAAACGTTATGAATACGAGACATACTTGGCGGTAAAACGAGTCTATAGGCCACAATTCCTACTCGGTCGAGGATTAAAAATGGGCCAATGAATCGAGGATTGAGCTTTCCTCTCTTTCTAAATCTCGTAACTCCTTTCCATGGAGCAACACGTAACAACACATGATCTCCAATATCGAATTCCACGTCCTTTCGATGAAGATCAAAGATAACTCTTTATCAATCTTGTGAGGTTTTTATACGTCACGGATTGTTTGAATCTTTTCCGTAGTCATACATACCAACTCGGTCCCAACAACGTTGATTCACCCACCTTATCCCAATCTTACCGAGAACGACACTTTCTTCCATACAACGCCTCAAATGGAGCCATGCCAATACTTGCTTGATAAGCTTTGTTGTTGTAGGAAAACTCCACCAATGGTAAGAATTTATCCCAACTTCCTTGAAGTCAAGGGACAGAGTATTAATAAATCTTTCGAGTTTAAATAGTCCTCTCGATTGTCCGTCAAATTCGAGATGATGATATGCCGAACTAAATCATAAATCCGTGCCCATAGCTTTTTGCAAACTAACCCAAAATCGTGAAGTGAATCTTGGGTCTCGATCAGAAACTATGGAAACTGGCATACCATGCAGTCTTACAATCTCGTTTATGTACATACGAGCAAGATGTTCAAGTGTATAAGTTTCTCGTATTGGTAAGAAATGAGCAGACTTGGTCAATCTATCAACAATGACCCAAATTGCATCTATGCCTTGATAAACCTTGGGAAGACCAGTAACGAAATCCATGGTAATGTGCTCCCACTTCCATTCTGGAATTTCAAGTGGTTGCAATGGACCTTTTGGTACTTGATGCTCCGCCTTGACTCGTTGACAAGTTAGACACCTTGAGATAAACAACGATATCTCTCTCTTCATATTGCTCCACTAAAATGTATGACGAAGATCACGATACATTTTGGTACTCCCAGGATGGATTGCAAACGGTGTGTTGTGCGCCTCCATCAAGATTTTATACTTTAAATCAGGGTCGTTAGGAACACAAAGTCTGGAGTTGACTCAAAGTATTCCTTTTTCATCGATTCTTGCTTCTGGCATAGCACCTTCTTGCACTTTCTTCCTCATATGCATCAGCTCTAGATCTATAGCTTGAGTAGCTTTAACTTTATCAATTAAAGTTGATTCTACTCGTATATTCGCCATCATCACATGGGTCCCTGGAGTTTTTAATTCTATCTCCATCCTTTGCAAGTCATACAAAATGGGCCTTTGTGTTTACAATATTACACTCGTACCCGCATATGATCTTCTACTCAATGTGTCAGCTACCACGTTCGTTTTTCTAGGGTGGTATTGGATGGTATGATCATAATCTTTCAACAGTTTAATCTAACGTCGTTATCGCATATTTTGTTCCTTTTGAGTGAAGAAATATTTGAGGCTTTTATGATTCGTAAAGATCTCCACTTTCTCCCCATACAAGTAATGCCTCCAAATTTTAAGTGCGAAGACAACATCTGCCTACTCTAGATCATGAGTAGGATAATTCCTCTCATATTCTTTGAGTTGCCGAGAGGCATAGGCTATGACTTTCCCATGTTGCATGAGAACATATCCTAACCCTTTGCCCGAAGCATCACTGTAGATGAAAAATCCCTCTGAGCCAGATGATATTGTCAGAACAGGTGCTGAAATGAGTCTCCTCTTGAGTTCTTGAAAACTCTTCTCACATTCTTCGCTTCAATTGGTGATATCCGGAAAGAAGATCAATCTTTGAAAAGAATTTGGCGCCTTGCAACTGATCAAACAGGTCATCAATACATGGCAATGGGTACCTATTTTTAATGGTGACATAATTCAACTCCCGATAATCAATATAAAGTCGCATACTCCCATCTTTCTTCTTCACGAATAGAACAGGAGCACCCCAAGGAGACGCACTAGGACGAATAAAGCCAATATCTAACAATTCCTGCAGTTGGGTCTTTAACTCCTGAAGTTTAATAGGAGCCATTCGATATGGGGCTTTGGAAATGGGTTTTGTATCGGGTTCAAGATTGATATAAAATTCAATTTCACGCTCTGGGGGTAGGCCAGGAAGTTCTTCAGGGAATATGTAAGACCCCAAATTATTATTAATGAAATTGAATTTCCTCTATTTATTATATTGAAATAGTAAGGGTTGATTTGATTAATGTGGTGAGTTATGGGTAAAATAAGCAATTATTTCAAACATGCAAGTGGTTATAAAATATTCATTGTTGTTTTTGGAATATTTACTGTCGGGGAATATTCGTACGACGGCGCAGTCTTGTGTGGGCCCCATAATGAAAAGCGATTGGAGGAAGAAAACGACAAGAATAAGTTGGTTATAAATAATTGGCGTAGTTATTCTCAATTAATACTGTTGGAATACCCGGTGGTTAAAACAGAGTAGCACGGTATTACACCAATTATTGATTCTTACGTAAGAAGGTACTACTCAATAATTGTTACAAATAATTAATCGCTCAAATATTTTATTTTATTGATTCAATAATTGTTGCGTTGATATTTTATATTCTCGTTGTTTTAATAATTGTCCACCGCACAGTATTTTCTATTATCAGAGCAATAATTCATATTATCTGAATAATATTATTAGATAACATTATTGGCAATATCTAGAAAGTTACATCTAATGAGAGGTTTGGTCATCTAATAATTGCTGGCGCCAAGATAAGGAGAGATCCTTATTGGAAAGCCCCCTCTTTCACAGGAGGCGCACGGTTATCAAGTAATGTGATTACGTAATATTATTTGTGAATAATTAATTATTGATTTATATGATGAGGAAAATATTGATTTTATGTGGATATAGATGGAGAAAATTTTTAATGTGACAATTGTTGAAAATTAATATTTTATTTTTTTCTGATAAAATAATTCATTTAAATATATTATTTTAATAATATATTGATGGTGATATTTTTACAATGAATGTGGGATATATGGGTATATGAGGAGGAAGAGTATTTGTGGCATTAAATGTGGCTTATTTATTGTGAATTATTGAAGTTTCGAAGTTCCGAAATAATTGATTTTTGGAAGTTTTAATTATTATTTTGAAGAAAAACGTTTTTTGCCATCTCACATGTGTTATGAATGAGCTGAAATCAGATTCCTTGGTGGTGGGCTTGAATATTTGGTAAATATTATTATTTTATTAAATTTTCTGCTTTGGTGTTCTAAGCATTTTCCTATAAATAGGGTGCTTAGGTTAGAATTGAAAATTACACGTAAACCGAAAACTTCTCTCTCTTTCTCTCGATATATTGAGCGTATTCTTGTGAGTATTTTGATACCTTGAGTGTTCTATATATCGGCAAGTTCCTTCAAAGACTATATCTAGTATTTCGATCAGAGTACCATCTTTTCGAGGTAAGGGATGTTATTTTCTTCATATATGATATTATTTCTTCAATATCATTATCTTTGAAATATTGGTTTGAACATTTTAATCAAATTTAGAACTTTTTGTGTTGGGGTTACTTATTCACGATACGACTTTATTCACGAATCACGCAAGACTATTCATCGAAAAATGAAAATTTTTCTTTTCGTCCAAAATATCTATTATGGATACTAGCTTTGATTGTATCCATGTCTTGATCATTCATGAATTTTACTTCACTATGATTATTTATGAGGTATTTTTGGACATGAAATAGTTGAAATACGAATCCTTGATATTTATTCTTTTGTTTCACTGGATTCGTTTCCTTTAAAATATTTTTCATCATCCTCAGTCCTAAATGATGATATTATTGAATATCTTTGGCCTGTAGTGCAAAGATTAATGATTTTATGATAAATATCTTTGGCCCGTAGTGCAAAGATGAACATGTGTTGAGATGAACATGACCGACTGATGAATATCTTTGGTCTGTAGTACAAAGATGAATATTTGATTCAAGATGCACATTGATTGATGTTACAGGGATAAAAAAATGACGATGGACTTTTAAATTCATAGATTATAGTAGATTTCATTCTTTACGTAACTCATCTATGAATTATTATTTCCGCTGCTGATCTGAAACTTGTTGTCTATTGTATTCTATCAGATTTTTCCATGTTGAAGACTAACGATAATTTGTTCTATATTATCTTAGTCATAATATTCTTTACTGGGCTAGTTGAGCTCACCCTTTTCCTTTTTGTTTCATTTTTCTTCTCAGGAGGCGAGAATGTAGCGAGTACTAGTTGGGGTATGGAATGATGATTCTAGAAGTTGTTTAGTAGTCCTCATCATTTTTATAAAGTATTGTATCAATAATTGTAATGAGGACTTAGTTGAGTATATATATTGTCTCAGATAACAATATTTGTATTTAAACTCAGGTTTATGGGTTGTATTAATAAAGTTGTAGTTGTTTTCTGCACCATGTTATTGATTTGACTTCGAATGGGTGATATATACCTATTTTGGGGGCGTCACGGTTGTAATATCGAGCTTAGGATATGATCTCTGGCGGAGATCGGGGAATAAAACTAGGAGGGAGAGCGAGTAAATCCTTCAGCTAAAGTGTGTCCTACCTAATTTTATTTTGATAGTTGGTCAGTATATAGGGATATTATGTGATATGTTGATTTCTTGAATTAACCCTTGTTTTATGGCAGTATTTGAGAATGTCGATTGAGAATGTTAACAGTGGAGTAAATGAGACCATGGAGACGCCTGTACTTACCAATGAGGAGAAGCGTGCGTGGTGGCAATGTTCCTCTTGTGAACAACGCCCATCTTGAGCAAATGATGAGCGACGGGATGTTTAGAAGTTTTTGCGGTTCATGCGAAAATCAGACGAGGAGACTCGTGCACAAAATACAGGTGGAAATGATAACAACGCACGATTTGTCACGGCCAAGCACTTCAAAGTGTTGGGACCACCAGAATTCTGGGGAAAGCCGGATCCGATTAAAGTGAGAGCGTGGGTCAAACAAATTACCAAGATATTCGATGTCTTGGGATGTACGGAAGAAACGAAAGGTTCCATTCGCTACTTTTATGTTCCGTAATGAGGCGATTCATTGGTGGGAATCGTGAAGCGTACCCATCCAACCTTTCAAAGATGTCTTGAGAGGCGTTTAAACATTCAATGACAAGTACTTTCATGAGTATTCGTCATATGAAAGAAGTGGAGTTTATTAGACTAGAACAAAATAACATGACGGTGTCCCAGTACGAGGCAAAGTTTACAGAGTTGTCCAGGTTTGCACCTCATTTGGTGGAGAAGCGAGGAGCGTATGACGCGCGGATGTTTCGAGAGGTTTGAAACCCAGCGTCAAGTATCTCATTTCTCATAAATTTTCTCTCTATTCAGATGTTGTCAACAGGGCTCAGTTGTTAGAGCGAGATAACGAGTACAATCAACCGAAGGATCACAACCAGGATCATACTTGAGATAGCAGTCAACAGAATAACGATAACTAGCGGGGAAAGAAAAAGACGGACAAAAATGGTAACCACTCTGGTGGTAGTCATGGCCATGAGAATAGAAGAAGCGAGTCGGGAGGAGATTTTAAAAAGAGGAGATTCAACAACGACCATGTAAAGACGTTAGCACCAACAACAACTGGTTCTAAGGGGAGAACGACCACCGGTCGTATGCTTCTAAAATGCGGAAAGAAGGACATATCACCAAATCGCGCGCCAACAACATTCAAGGTATGTTATAATTGTGGAAAGGAAGGACATATCGCCGAGATTAGACGATAAGCGAAACCAAGTCCAGGGGGACGGTGACTCAAAAGGTCATCCCGGAAAAAGTCAAAGTCAGCGGTTCACGGAAGCGTTTATGTGGCGATCGGTCAAAATCGAGGAACCCAAACGAGGTGATCACGGGTAAGTTTAATCATTAATTCTTGCGAAGTTTATACCTTACTTGATAAGGGTTTACCCATTCATTTATCTCTCCTGCTTGTGCTCAACGTTTAAATTTGACTCAGGAGAAATTAGACTTTGATTTATCTGTGGAGACTCAGATTAGGAGAAACTTTCATCACATCCTTTGTTTATAAATCTTGTTTGATTCAAGTTGGCATCATCACCTTACCGTTGACCTTATCTCTTTAAAGATACTTGTTTTTGATGTGATTTTAGGGATTGATTGGTTAACTACTCATCATGCCAAAATTGATTGTTTTCGTAAGGTTGTTAGTTTTCATATTCCTAACTAACTTTGTTATGCGAATTCAAGCAACTAAGCCACTAAAATCAATCATTTGTCATATCAAGTCATAAAAGCTATTCGTTTATTGAAAAACGGATGTCAAGCTTTCTTAGCCCATGTTATGGATTTGAATAAAGACACGTCGATTTGAATAATATTCTGTTGTTAATAAATTTCCGACGTGTTTCTGAAGAACTTCTTGGTCTACCCCGTAGCGTGAAGTTGAATTCTTTATTCATCTTGAACCTGGTACAAAGCCCATTTCTAAAACCCCATATCGAATGGCTCTATTGAACTTCAGAGTTAAAGGTCCAACTACTGAGAGTTGTTGGACATCGGTTTCATTCGCCCTAAGTACATCTCCTGGGGTGCCCTGTTTTATTTGTAAAGAAGAAAGACGGAGTATGCGACTTTGTATATTGACTATCGGGGAATTGAACCATGTTACCATCAAGAATAGGTATCCATTACCTCGTATTGATGACTGTTTGACCGATTGCAATGAGCACAATTCTTTTCAAAGATTGATCTTCTTTCCGGATATCATCGGTGAAGATTAGGCGAGGATATTACAAAGGCGCCTTGAACTTCGATGCAGGCATTATGAATTCTTAGTCGTGTCTTTTTGATTGACTAATGCTCCCTGGCTTTCATGGATATGATGAACCGAGTATTCAAGGACTATTTAGATCGGTTCGTTGTTGTCTTTATTGATGACTTTCTCATATATTCCAAAAGCCGTGAAGATCATGAAAGCACCGTTTGAATTTCGGGTACTCCAAAGGCTTCGTGAAAACAAGTTATCGCCAAGTTAAAGAAATGCGAGTTACGGCGAGAGGAAGTAAGCGTTCCTTGGGCACGTGGTGTCAAAACATGGAGTATCTCATCGACCCGCGAAGATTGAAGCAATACAAAGTTAGGAGCAACCAAAGTCGGTGGATGAAGTCACGTAGCTTTACGGGCTTAGCTGGTTATTATCGGAGATTCGTGGAAGGTTTTTTCTTGAATCGCTACTCCATTAACTCAATTAACTTCGAAAGGATACAAAATTCGTTTTTGAGTGAGGAATGCGAGAAGGGTTTCAAGAGCTTAAGAGGAGACTTATTTGGCTTTGTTCTAACAATACCATCCGGTTCGAATGGATTTGTTATCTCTGACGATGCTTCTGGCAAAAGGGTTAGGATGTGTTCTCATGCAACGTGGGAAAGTCATAGCCTATGCCTCGTGACAACTTAAAGAATATGAGAGGAATTATCCTACTCATGATCTAGAGTTGCAGCAGTCATTTTCGCACTAAAGATCTGGAGGCACTATCTATATGGAGAGAAAGTGGAGATATATTCAGACCATAAAAGCCTCAAATATTTCTTCAATCAAAAGGAACTCAACATGCAGCAACGACGTTGGCTCGAGTTGTTGAAAGATTACGACCACACTATTCAATACCATCCTGGAAAAGCAAACGTGGTAGTGGTACGCGTTGAATAGAAGATCATATGCGAGGAATGAGTGCGATGATGTCAAGTATACGACGTAGAGCCAACTTTAATAGAAAAAGTTAAGGTTGCTCAAGTCACCGACCCGGAGCTGATGTATATGAAGAAGAAAGTACAAGCAGGTGCTATTTCGAAAGCGAGAATCGATGAAGAAGGAATACTTCGAGTCCACTCTAGACTTTGTGTTCCTAACGACTCTGATTTGAAGTACAAGATTATGACAGAGGCACATAATACATCGTTTGCAATCCATCCTGTAAGTACCAAAATGTATCGTGATATTCGACATACATTTTGGTGGAATAATATGAAGAGAGAGATTGCCAAGTTTATCTCGAGGTGTTTAACTTGTCAACGTGTAAAGGCGGAGCATCAAGTGCCTAAGGGTCCATTGCAACCACTTGAGATTTTGAAATGGAAGTGGGAACACATTACCATGGATTTCGTTACGGGTCTTCCTATGGTTTCTCAAGGCATCGATGCTATTTGGGTTATTGTTGATAGATTAACCAAGTTTGCTCATTTCTTGCCGATACGGGAGACTTATTCCCTTGAACGTCTTGTTCATATGTATGTAAATGAGATTGTGAGATTGCATGGCATGTCGGTATCCATAGTTTCGGATCGTGACCCAAGATTTACTTCAAGATTTTGGGTTAGCTTACAAAAAGCTATGGACACGGATTTACGATTTAGTTCTGCATACCATCCTCAAACGGACTGATAATCAAAGAGGACTATTCAAACTCTTGAAGATCTATTAAGACACAGAAGTTGGGATAAGTATTTATCATTGGTGGAATTCTCCTACAACAACAGTTATCAGGCAAGTATAGGTGTGGCTCCATTTGAAGCATTGTATGGACGAAAGTGTCGCTCTCCAATATGTTGGGACGAGGTGGGTGAAACAACATTGTTGGGACCCGAGTTAATGCGTATGACTATGGAAAAGATCCAAATGATTCGACAACGTATACAAAGCAGCACAGGATCGACAAAAGAGTTATCACGGATCTTCATCGAAAGGACGTGGAATTTAGTATTGAGGATCATGTATTGTTGCGTGTTGCCCATGGAAAGGAGTTACAAGATTGAAGAGAGGAAAGCTCAATCCACGATTTATTGGTCCATTTCAAATTCTTGACCGAGTAGGAAATGTAGCCTATAGACTCGCGTTACCTCAAGTATGTCTACGTATTCATAATGTGTTTCACATATCTGTACTTCGTAAATATGTGAAAGACCCGAACCACATTATTGAGTTAGAACCGGACGAGATAGCTGAAGACTTAACGTACGAGGAGGTACCTGTCAAGATCTTGGATAGGAAGGAGCATGTCCTACGCACGAAGGTCATACCACAAGTTAAAGTTTTGTGGAGAAACCATGCTATAGAGGAAATGACCTGGGAGTTGAAAACGGAAATGAAAGCGAGGTATCCTCACCTTTTCGAAACACCAGGTACGTACGTCAATTTCGAGGACGAAATTTCATAAGGAGGGGAGGTTGTAAGACCCCAAATTATTATTAATGAAATTGAATTTCCTCTATTTATTATGTTGAAATAGTAAGGGTTGATTTGATTAATGTGGTGAGTTATGGGTAAAATAGGCAATTATTTCAAACATGCAAGTGGTTATAAAATATTCATTGTTGTTTTTGGAATATTCTTACTGTCGGGGAATATTCGTACGACGGCACAGCCTTGTGTGGGCCCTAAAACGGAAAGCGATTGGAGGAAGAAAATGACAAGAATAAGTTGGTTATAAATAACGGCGTAGTTGTTACCGTTAATACTGTTGGAATACCCGGTGGTTAAAACAGAATAGCACGGTATTACACCAATTATTGATTCTTACGTAGGAAGGCACTACTCAATAATTGTTACGATAAGAATTATTCGGTATTTTATTTTATTGATTCAATAATTGTTGCGTTGATATTTTATATTATTGTTATTTTAATAATTGTCAACTTTGCACAATATTTTCTATTATAGAGCAATAATTCATATTATCTGAATAATATTATTAGATAACATTATTGGCAATGTCTAGAAAGTTTACGCTACAAGGAGAGGTTTGGTTATCTAATTGCTTGGCCAAGAAGAAGGAGATATCCTTATTGGAAAGCCCTCTTTCCTGTGAAGGCTGCTGGTTCACGAGAATGTGATTACGTAATATTATTTGTGAATAATTAATTATTGATTTATATGATGAGAAAAATATTGATTTTATGTGGATATAGATGGAGAAAATTTTTTAATATGACAATTGTTGAAAATTAATATTTTATTTTTTACGATAAAATAATTCATTTAAATATATTATTTTAATAATATATTGATGGTGATATTTTTACAATGAATGTGGGATATATGAGTATATGAGGAGGAAGAGTATTTTGTGGCATTAAATGATTAACACATGTTTTGTGTGTCAGAGACCCAATTCTTGGCCAAGAAATTTGATTATAGCTTGTAAAATCGCCTTGTTTGTGGATTTCGGTCAATTTCTGTTTGGAATTTGGAAAAACTTTCTTCTGCAATGTTGTAGAGAATGAAATTTCCTATGAAAAGGACATGTGGCTCAAATTTTTCTAACAAAAGGGTTATTTATTGTGAATTATTGAAGTTCCAAAGTTCCGAAATAATTGATTTTTGGAAGTTTTAATTATTATTTTGAAGAAAAACGTTTTTTGCCATCTCACATGTGTTATGAATGAGCTGAAATCAGATTCCTTGGTGGTGGGCTTGAATATTTGGTAAATATTATTATTTTATTAAATTTTCTGCTTTGGTGTTCTAAGCATTTTCCTATAAATAGGGTGCTTTCAGGTTAGAATTGAAAATCACACCAGAAACTGAAAACTTCTCTCTCTTTCTCTCTCGATATATTGAGCGTATTCTTGTGAGTATTTTGATACCTTGAGTGTTGCTATACGGTGCAAGTTCCCTTCAGCACTATATCTAGTATTTCAGTCAGGAGTACCATCTTTTCGAGGTAAGGGATGTTATTTTCTTCATATATGATATTATTTCTTCAATATCATTATGCTGAAATATTGGTTTGAACATTTTAATCAAATTTAGAACTTTTTGTGTTGGGGTTACTATTCACGTATACGGCACTATTCATCGAAAAATAAAATTTTTTCTTTTCGTCCAAAATATCTATTATGGATACTAGCTTTGATTGTATCCATGTTTTGATCATTCTTGAATTTTACTTCACTATGATTATTTATGAGGTATTTTTGGACATGAAATAGTTGAAATCTGAATCCTTGATATTTATTCTTTTGTTTCAATTGGATTCGTTTTTCTTTAAAATTTTTTCATCATCCTCGGTCCTAAATGATGATATTATTGAATATCTTTGGCTTTGTAGTGCAAAAAGATTAATGATTTTATGATAAATATCTTTGGCCCGTAGTGCAAAGATGAATAGGTGTTGAGATGAATATGACCGACTGATGAATATCTTTGGCCTGTAGTACAAAGATGAATATTTGATTCAAGATGCATATTGATTGATGTTACAGGGATAAAATAATGATGATGGACTTTTAAATTCATAGATTATAGTAGATTTCATTCTCTACGTAACTCATCTATGAATTATTATTTCCGCTGCTGATCTGAAACTTGTTGTCTATTGTATTCTATCAGATTTTTCCCTGTTCAAGACTAACGATAATTTGTTCTATATTATCTTAGTCATAATATTCTTTACTGAGCTAGTTGAGCTCACCCTTTTCCTTTTTGTTCCATTTTTCTTCTCAGGAGGCGAGAATGTAGTGAGTACTAGTCGGGGGTATGGAATGATGATTCTAGAAGTTGTTTAGTAGTCTTCACTATTTTTGTAAAGTATTGTATCAATAATTGTAATGAGGACTTAGTTGGGTATGTATATTGTCTAGATGACAATATTTGTGCTTAAACTCACAGTTTATGGGTTGTATTAATAAAGTTATAGTTATTTCTGTACCATGTTAGTGACGACTCAGAATGGGTGATGTATACCTATTTTGGGGGCGTCACAGAATACGTCAGGAAATTTATTAACAATAGAAATATCATTCAAAATTGACGTATTTTTGTTTAGATCCGTGACATGAGCTAAGAAAGCTTGACATTCGTTTTTCAATATACGAATAGCTTTATGGCTTGAGATGACAGTGATTGATTTAATGGTTTGGTTGCTTGAATTCGCATAATAGGTTGGTTAGAAATATGAAAGCTAACAACCTTACGAAAATAATCAATTTTTACATGATGAGTAGTTAACCAATCAATCCCTAGAATCACATCAAATGCAAGTATTTTCAATGAAATAAGATCGACAGGTAATGTGAGAGTACCGATTTGAACCAAACAAGACTTATAAACAGTGGATGTAATGAAGGTTTCTCCCAATGGAGTTTCAACAGATAAGTCAAAGTCTAATTTCTCTAGAGTAAAATTTAAACGTACAGAGCAAGTAGGAGAAATAAAAGAATGGGTAAAACCGATATCAAATAAGGTATTCATCACCCAAAAATAGGTATTCATCACCCATCTTGAGTCGCCAGATACATGGTACATAAATTCAAATACAACTTAATTATACAACAGTCGTGTAAAATACGACGAAACATAATCTAAAAGTTTTAATACGTATATTGTCATCTAGACAGTATACAAACTCAATGGAGTCCTCATTACATTTATTGTCACACTATTTAACAGAATAGTGAGGACTACTAATGCTATCATCTGGACCGTCACTCTGATCCCCGACTCGTCCCAGCTATATTCTTATTTCCTGAAGAGAACAGTGAAAGAAAGGGTGAGCTCATCTAGCCCAGTAAGAAATATTATGACTAAGATAATGCAGAATAAATTATCGTTAGTCTTCAACAATGTTAAACTGATAAAATACAATAGACATCAAGTTTAACTGCAGCGGAATAAGCAATCCATTAGAAGAGTCAAGTAGAGAATAAAACCTACCATCTTCTATGATTTAAAATATTTTCATCAATTTTTATCGCTGAGACTCAGCTTAATAAATAAACCACATCATCGAATCATCCCTGCACTACGGGCCAAGGATATTCATTAAATCATCAATGGTCATGACTATACCGAATAATCCCTGGTCATAATCATACCAAGTCCATCTCTGCACGTAAGCCAAAGATATACAACAATAAAACCAATAATCAACAATCCATCTTTGTACGTAAGCCAAAGATATACAATTCAATAATCAACAGTCCATCTTCGCACATAAGCCAAAGATAAATTTCATCATCATATAAGCATGAGGATGATGATAATGATATAAGCATTAATCAAACGAAAATAAGGATAAATATTAAAGACTTTGAATTTATCCAAATATTATCAACCACTCATAATCTAATATTATTAATATCATAACAATATTTTAATCACTTCTTAAACTTATAAACGATTTATTTCAATTGTTTACACTTTATCAAATAATGCATTTAATCATTCAAAAATGCCATACTCGTAATATTTCATCACCAATGATCAAATCCCTTATCAACAATCTACATATACCTTATATAGGATTTCCAAGCCATAAAATCCTATTTTCCAACTTTGTTACTTCACATAACATATTTAACTCATATGTTCGTAATTAAATCATTTTCATGAAAAATACAAAATCAGTCCCAAAAATATTTATTTTCTAGGATTTAGCAGAATATAGTCCCACAATGAACATATATTTTTCTCGGAATTTTTAAAATTCATTTACTATTTTTCAAAAATCTATTTCCAATTAATTCCTTAAGAAATTAGCTACCTCAAGTTTAACTCAAAAAATTACCAAATCTTGGCAGGATCTTACACTTGTTAACGTGAGTCTCCAGTTTAAATTTCATGGTCATCAGAGTTATAGAACTCCGTTTATAGTGTTTTTCGTCGAAAAAATCTAAATATTGAAATGGTCATAACTTGCTCATTTTAAGTCGAAATGAGCTCATTTTTAGACAGGAGGTTCTTTATACCATATACTTTCATGTCCCAAAAGGCCAAAATTTTTCTCATAATTTAAGTGGCCGAAACAGCCCTTCTATAATATGGACAGTAGCATTTTGGTAATTTCCAGCTTTTGACTCCTTTGCTAAAATCAGTCCACACGAAAATCTACAACACCTTTTCCAGTTATTCCACTTGGAGATGCTACAAAACTCATAGATCTAACTCTAGAACTTGACCACACTCAAAAATTCAAAATATAATAGAAGATATGGTCAATTGAATTTCATGTTCCATTTTCACCAAAATCTGATTTTCAACCCTTTGTGATTTCTAAGAAACTTTCATGTTTTCACATAATAACCAACATAACTCATCATAACGCTTACTTACTAATACTTCATATACCCATGATTTTCATCGATCCAATGCTTTTATTATGACTCTCATCAAAATCAACGTAACAGATTATTTCCACAATTTAATAAGGAATGAATCGAAGGATCATTCACCGTGCATGTGGTACTCCACATGACATGTTATTCCAATGTAATAATAAAGAATGGAATAATGAAGGATTCACCATGCATGCGATAGAGGCAAATGCAGACGAGTTATTCCCAACGAGAATAATAAATAATGGAACCAGTCCCGCCAGAACGTTGCAGCGAGTGATATTAAGCGAGTAATAATAAATGCGGAATAATAAATAATAGAACCGGTCCGGCGTAGAACGCATGAGATAGGATATTCCGGCGAATAATAAATGTTGAATAATAAATAATGGAACCGGTCCGGCGTAAAATGCATGATGGATATTACGATGAGAATAATAAAGAATGGAATAACAACAGAATTTCACCGTGTATGCGGTACTTCACATAAACAAAGTTATTCCAACGAATAATAAAGAGCGGAACGAAGTCAAAGTGAAATTTAAGACCGCGGGATATTCCAACAGAATAATAAAGAATGTAATAATAGAAGAATTTCACCATGTATGCGGTACTTCGCATAAACAGGTTATCCCAATATAATAATACAGAATGGAATAATAGAAGAATTTCACCATGTATGCGGTACATCGCATAAACAGGTTATTCTAACATAATAATGAAGAATGGAATAACAACTCTTACGAGTATTGAAAGAAGTAATTCTCTTCATGAATACGAAAAGAATAATACCCTTACGGTACAACAAATAATATCCCTTACCTCAAAAGAAGACCTGGATCTTTGGAATAGTGAGGGAGCGGAGACTTCTCTTCTCTCTTCTCTCAATAATTTATCTCTATAATAATGGCTCTAAAGCTTTAGTGAATTGGTGAGAAATGAAGGAAGAATGAGCTTCTATTTATAGGAAAATATAGTTTTGATAATTGCAAGTTTTGGGGCTCGAAAAATTACAGTACAATACCTCCAACTTTTCTTTTATTTTTAATTCAGTCATCCAAGTATTATCAAACTTGCACCACCTCCCCTAATAGTAAATCATGTGAATCAATAGTAAATCATGTGACTCAATAGTTCTAAACATGTGAAAAAAAATTAATTACAGTATAGTACCTCCATCTATACTTCCATTTTTAACTTAGTCATGCAAGTATCATCAATCTTGCACCAACTCCCCTAATAGTATAAGAATGTGATTCAATAGTACACACATGTGAATAAATAGTTATATGAGCATGTGAATTAGTAGCAATTATTTTCTCATTTACCCGATTAATTACCCGGTTTATCAATATAACCCCCAGACATCAATTATCATCGGAATAGATGTCGATTTCAACTAACACCAATAATCCCAACACAATGGAACTATCATATTCATCTTTAATCAACACGAACTTATTCATCATTAATATCATAACTCACAATATTTAACAACCAGATCGTTCCCAGGAAAGAGGGGGCTTTCCTATAAGGATTTCTCCCTATTGGCGCGCAATTAGGTGACCAAACCTCTCCTCGACAGAACTTCTAGACATTGTAAATATTGCAATTTAATAATATGAATAACTTTGTCGTCTCAATTATTGATTTAATAATATATCATATAATGCGGATGATCTTTGTGACAATAATTGAATCAATAATATGAGAGATATGATGCAAAGAATTACTATAGCAATAATTGAGTATAACCGAGTGACTTCTCACGTAAGCATCAATAATCAATACCAGGTGTGCTACTTATGCGACCACACGTATTCATCGTACTTTTTACTACGGGTAGTTCAACAAAGATTAATCAGTGGTAAAACCTCCGCCGTTATTTTCATAAAATATTTTTGTCGTTTTCTAACTACGACGACAATACTTCCATTGTGGGGTCCACTAATGATTATCTTGCCATTGCATCTAATATTCTCAAACAAAAAGAATACTCTCCCAAACCAAACGAATATTTTATAACAACTTGCATACTTTGCAAAATTTATAAATACTACCCACAACTATAACATTATCTCAAATTCACACCATAATATTCAAAAAAAATTCGAGAAAATTAAATCTTTATTCATAAAATATGGGATCTCACATTAACCAACTGAGTATAATAAAGAATGGAATAACAAAAGAAATCACCAGGCATGCGATGGCCATGCATAAAAGTTATTCCAGCGTAATAATAAATAAGAACCGGTCGTCACGTAAACGCATGCATGAGGATATTCCAACAGAATAATAAATAATGGAACTAGGTCATGCGTAAACACACAGACAGGATATTCTAACAGAATAATAAAGAATGGAATAACAAAAGAATTTTACCTTGTATAATAAAGAATAATAAAGAATGGACAGGTTATTCCAACATAATAATAAAGAATGGAATAACAGAAGAATTTCACCAAGTATAGGGTAGTTCGGCATGATACAAAGTTATTCCAATGAATAATAAGGAATGGAATAACAGAAGTTCTCTTCATGAATACAAAAGAAATAATACCCCTTACCTTAGAAGAAACTGGATATAGGAAAAGAGAGGTAGTAGACTTCTCTTCTTCTTTCTCTCTATAATTTTCGCTCTCTAGAGTTTCAGTGAATTCGTAAGAAATAATGAAGGAATGAGCTTCTATTTATAGGAGAATGGAAAGGCACTGTGTAAGGATTTTTCTCACGGACGAAATAATTTACGAAGTCACGGATGAAAATTTTGATACCACAGATGCAAATTGTCAAACCTTCAACCAATAATAACAAAGCATGACAAAATATAATATATATATATATATATATATATATATATAAACCCACATATTATAAATATATATATATATATATATATATAATACCAATTACCTCTTTTAAAAGCAACTCCATTTCGCACCCCATTTCCCACCCGTGAACAACTTTGCAAGATTCTTCCCAACAATTCAATTTTCAATACCCGTGGGCCCCACGTGTTCCCCTCCCACCAACATCTCATAATCACATGTGGGTCCTATTAAAATAAGCAAAACTTCATAAAAATCACCTTAATAATTTTAACAACATTTATCTCCTTTATTATAATTCACAATATTAATCGACCAGGTCGTTCCCAGAAAAGAGGGGGCTTTCCAATAAGGATTTCTCCCTATTGGCGCGCAATTAGGTGACCAAACCTCTCATTGGTAGAACTTCTAGACATCGTTAATATTACAAATAATAATATTAATAACTTTGTCATCTCAATTATTGATTTAATAGTATATAAAATATTGACAATAATTGAATCAAATAACGTGTGATACTACGCAAAGAATTATCGTGTAATAATAATTGAATAAACCGAGTGACTTCTCACGTAAAGCATCAATAATCAATCTTTTGTAACTGCTACTATGCAACCACGCCAGACATCGCATTTCTTTTAACACCGGTTGTTTCAACAGATTAATCGGTAAAAAACTTCCGCCGTTATTTTCATAAAATATTTTTGTCGTTTTCTCAATCCGACAATAATTAGATTCTTGAGGTCCACTTGATGATTGTCTGCCGTCATGCGAATATTCCCTGTTAAAACGAATATTTCCCGACCAATCGAATATTATATAACAACTTGCGTACTTTATAAAATTTATAAATATTACCCACAACTATAAATTATATCAAGTTCACTTCATAATATTCAAAAATGATATTTATAGAAAAATCATCTTTATTCATAAAAGTTGGGGTCTTACACATAAGCATGTTGTTCGCGCGCGTACGTGTTAGTCTCCCGACATAATATATTTTTCCCTTTTATGAGGGTTGTTCATCTCAACAGATTATTAGAGTTCGCAGCAAAGCAATTGGTTTGGATCGCTTCTCAATATATGATATTAGTCTAGCCGAATAAAATGGCGTAGACACTTTTCTCGATACATTTAGGAACAATTTATATGTTCAATGTCTGCAACATGATTAGAAGAATGTAATTATGATTTTAAATCAAACTTCAGAGTATAAATAATAATTTTCATAAATTTATATAATGCAAGAATCTTTCTAACAGTTATTTACTTTTACGATCAATAAGAGTACAAGCTAAAGTACTTTCTCAATATATATACAAGGTTGTGTAAGTTAGGGAACTTGCCTGAACAGTCGACTTTATCCGACCTTGATTTCTTATCCTTTTAATAACCTATGTTCGTCATAACGGTTAATCTCTATTAACCCATAAATATAAATTTAACTTGCTAACCTCATATAGGTAATACCCACAAATCAACTATTCTTATTTGTAGTCAATTATTGTATTCAAACTATTAATCTTCGCATTTATTCCATAAGATAATCTTTTGTTTTCTTAATTGTTCATTTAAAGATTCACACCTTATTGTATTCATAATGTATTCATACTTTATTTATTAACATTTAATTACTCTTTAAGTAATTTCCTTAATTACCATTCATTCTTTATTAGTTCACAAATAATTTGTTATTACTTTGATTTATAATTAGAGATATCTTTTATATTACTATAATTATTTATATCTTATTTGTCCACAATTAAATAATCTTCCAAAGGCATTTAATTGTTCATTATTATTATTTCATAATTAAAGTAATTATTAACTTTTATTATTACTTTAATTGCCCACAATTAAAATATTATTAATGTCATTTTAATTGTTCATACTTCATTAATTCAACAATTAGAAATAGTCTTTACTATTATTATAATTGTTTACTATTTATTAAACCACATTATTATTCAAATGGTTTAAACTTTATTAATTCGCAATTAAAATAAGTACTATCTTAATTATTTTTAGTTTCACGGTTGTAACCTTCTTTAGTTTTAATTGTTTAATTATAATCAATGTCATCTTTAATTTAGATAATCTCTTAATATCATTTTAATTATTTATTTTAGAAAAAGTTTATTTTTTTTTTTGCTCGATTCGGGACCGAGGCGACTCGGTTCACCATGGTCGATCGGTTTGACCCGGAGGATCCCGTCAACTGTGAAAAGTGCCTGATGCGGAGGTACTGGGTTTATGCTTCAAAATAATGACCTTCCTGGGTTTTAATTTTTTTTGAAATGGCTATGTCGTGGCAGTGCTAGATTTAGTTCTTTAGGCGGCACGACAGCGCACCCAACAGACTTTCTAGGTTTGAGGTTTTTCAACATTGTGATCTTCTACCACTTTTGATTCAATCTTGCATAACTTGTATTTTATACATCCAAATGAGTTATTCAAACCACTTCCATTATTTCATAAACTTATATATCTTCAATATTTGATCTGTTAAGTAATTTTCTAAAATATTTATTTTGCGAAAATTATTGATTTTCTATGTTAGTGTTCCATTTTTGACATATTTTACTAAACGTTTCGCTACGAGTTCGTTTTACATCCAAATCCGATGATTCCACTTGGGTTGTGTTCAAATTTCATAGATGTTCAACATAAGATTTTTAGGTCAAACAAATAACTTGCACATTTTAGTTCATTTAACACCAAATATCATGTTTTAAAGTATTCTATATTAGTTTCATCCTTTCATGCTTGCACGCTTTCTTCTTGTTACTTTGGTTATAAAATTACATACAAAACATATACATCACATACTCCCCTTCTAACAATTATCCTTATAACTTTGGATCCTCCATGATCCCACAACCAAGCATGTATTTTCCTACTTAAAACAATATACTTGTGACTCCCCCAAAATAGGTTCAATCCATCCAACCTATTCTGAGTCGCCAAATACGTGGTACAGAAAACAACTACAACTTCATTACTACAATTGTCGTGCAAAATACAACAACACATATACTGTGAGTTTTAATACCAACTGTGACTCATGTCCCAACTATGGACAACACCTCACATTGATACATTACATAAAGGTACAGTCAATAACTGTTTTAGAAATTAAAATCTTTGAGAAGTGCTCAAAGAAACATTCGTACATGGGAGGCCATGCACATAGGTTATGATAGATATCATATGACTCAAGAATTATTCTTGGTTGATCCATTAGACCCCAAAGAAAAATGAGAAGAATACTATCATATTCCTTCCAATGGTGAGTCTTCTCTTGACATATAACTATCTCCACCGTCTGCAATTGAATATTATGTTTCAACCAAACTCCAAGATCATATAGGTAGTTGTGAGACCCCAGATTTTATCAATAAAGATTTAAATTTTGTCGAAATAATTTTTTAATATTATGGTGTGAATTTGAGATAATATTATAGTTGTGGGTAGTATTTATAAATTTTGCAAAGTATGCAAGTGGTTATATTATATTCGATTGGTGGGGAATATTAGGTTTAGTAGGAATATTCGTGCAACGACTCAATCATTGGTGGACCCTAATGTAATTATTGTCGGATTGAGAAAGCGACAAAAAATATTTTATTGAAATAACGGCGGAAGTTTTACCGTTGACATCTTGTTGAACTACTCTCAGTAGTAAAAAGTACGATAATGAATACGTGTGGTTGCATAAGAAATACACCAGTATTGATTATTGATGCTTATGTGAGAAGTCACTCGGTTTGATTCCATTATTGCCGATTAATAATATGAATTATTATAAGCGATAATGACGTTTTGTTTTATTCGTATTATTAACGTAATAAAGCGAAACATCTTTTTATATAAAATGTAATACTTTATTAAAGTTATTCTATAAATAGAATATATTATATTTTCTCATGCATAGTGTTGCATAGTGTTTTGCATAGTGTTTTGCATAGTGTTTCATAGTATTTGCATAGTAAAATGTTTTTATATAAATAGAATATATTATATTTTATTTAAAAGATTTTGCTTTAAATATGGACCGTCAGATTAAAGTAAATCAATCTGGACCGTTCATGGATTAATTACTATGCATTCTATTTTTCTATAAATAGAAGCTCATTCCTTCATTATTTCTTATGAATTCATTGAAACTCTAGAGAGAGAAACTATAGAGAGAAAGAAGAAAAGTATTATGCTACTTCACTTTTCCAATATTCAGTTCTTCTAAGGTAAGGGATATTATTTGTTGTACCCGTAAGAGGTGTTATTCTTTCTTATTCATGAAGAGAACTTCTGTTATTCCATTCATTATTATTCATGCTGAATAACTTTTGTAAAAGTGGCATACCCTATACATAACTTTGTGATACGGCAGATACCCTATACTTGGTGAAATCCTTATATTATTCCATTCTTATTTATTACATTGGAATAACTCAGATACGTGGAATCCCTATACTTGGTGATCTTCTTCATTATTCCATTCTTTATTATTCTCGTTGGAATATCCTGGCTCGTGTGTTTTACACACCGGACCGGTTCCATTGTTTATTATTCCGTATTTATTATTCCGTTGGAATATCCTGTTTGTGTGTTTTACACGGACCGGTTCCATTGTTTATTATTCAAACATTTATTATTCTGGTTGGATCATCCTCACGGTGTGAATTTCACCGACCGGCTCCGTTATTATTATTCTGTTGAATAACTCTGCCTATACATCAAGCATCGCATGCACGGTGATTTCTTTTGTTATTCCATTCTTTATTATACCCAAATTGGTTAAAACTTTGACTTCTATACTCCATGAAATTAGTAGAATATTCTTGATATTTGCGTTTCATCCAAAGATCTTTCATGGAAATATTCTTCCGATCATTCTTGAATTTTACTCTACAAAGCAAAGATCATATTGACAATTTGGACGTTATTAGTTCTGAATAAATTAATTCGTGAACTTGTTTTATTGAATTATTATGTCATTGTCATCATCCTCATGTTATATTATGTTATCTTTCGCTTACGTGCATAGATGAACTTAGTATGATTATGACCGAGGATCATTCGGTATAATCGTGGCTTGTTATAAATGATGTGACAAAAGTCCTCGATGGCTCAGAATGCGTTGATGGATAGTTTTGGTATGATTATGACCGAGGGGTGATTCGGTATAGGCATGACCATTGATAATTTGATGAAAATCCTTGACCGTGGGTACATAGATGATTAGATATTGTGGTTTATTCATTGTCGAGTCTCTCGTTGATAAAATTGATGAAAACCTTTTAAATTATAAAAGATAGTAGACTTTATTCTCTACTTGACTCTTTTAATGGATTACATATTATTGCACCGCAGCAGATTAAACCGGTTGTCTATTGTATTTTATCGGTTTAACATTGTTGAAGACTATTGATAATTTATTCTCGCATTATCTTAGTCATAATATTTCTTCGGGCAAGTTGAGCTCACCCTTTCTTTCCTTTGTTCTTCTTGAAATGAGAATATAATTTGGGATTTAGCCTGGGAAAAGAGTGATGGTCCGAAGATAGCATTAGTAGTCCTCACCATTACATTAAATAGTGTGACAATAAATATAATGAGGACTCCTTGAGTATGGATATTATCTAGATGACAATATTCCTAATAGAACTCTCGGTTTATGAATTGTCGTATGTTTACGACTGATTGGTATAATTAAGTTTGTATTGGAATTTATGTACCATGTAAGTGGCGACCCAAGATGGGTGACGATACCTAATTTTGGGGGCGCGCGGTTGGTATCGAGCTTAGGATATGATCCTGGCCGAGATGTGAGATAAGAACTAGGAGGGGAGAGACAGGGAATTCCTTCGCTAGTATGACCTACCTAAATTTATTTGGTATTTAATTGGTCGGTCAGTGTATAGGGATAATATGTTGCATGTCAATTAACCCTTGTTTTGTGGTAGTATTTGAAAATGGCATCCGAAAATGTTGAGATAAGCTATGGAGCACAGGAGACCGTTAAGTCTCCACAGATCAATAATCAGGATAATGTGCGACAGGATGGCAATAATCCTCCTGTAAACAACAACACTGATCAAATGACGAACGACGGTACGTTTAGGAGTTTTTTAGAATTCATGCAACATCAGACGAAGGCGGCTCTTGTTCATAAAGCGGTGAAAATAATGGCAACCCACTATTTGGTCACCATTAAGCGATTCAAGGCTGGGACCACCGGGAGTTTTGGGAAAGCCGAGAACCACTTAAAGGCGAGACGTGGTTAAAGCAGATCGCCAAGATATTTGATGTCTTGGGATGCTCAGAGGAGCAAAAGGTTCTATTTGCCACCTTTATGTTGCGTGAAGAGGCAGATTACTGGTGGGAATCTGTAAAACATACCCAGACTGACATACTCAAGATGTCTTGGGAGAAGTTCCAAGAGTTGTTCAACGACAAGTACTTTCCCGAAAGTATTCGTCACATGAAGGAGGTGGAGTTTATCAAGCTGGAGCAAAATAATATGATCGTGTCACAGTATGAGGCTAAGTTTGCCGAGTTATCTCGGTTTGCATCCCATTTAGTCGATAATGAGGAGCGAATGACGCGAATATTTTTAAGAGGTTTGAAACCCGATATACGTCAATACCTAATTTCTCATAAACTTTGTTTGTATTCGAGATATTGTGAATAGGGCTCGATTATTGGAGCGCGATAATGAGTCAAAGACAACCAAAAGGTACGACCACCAACAACACAATAATAATCGTATCGGTGGCAACGGCCATCGAACAACGATAACCATCGTGGGGAAATTATCATTTCGGTGGTAACCATGGCCAAGATAATAGGAATGGAAATTTCAAGAAGAGGAAATTCAACAATGATGGAAAGACGTCAAGACCAAAGACCCGTTGTTAAGGAAGGAAAAGCGACCACCTATCATATGTTTCAAATGCGAGGGAGGGACATATCACCCAAAGCGCACGATGCCAGTCAAAGCATGTTATAATTGTGGAAAAGAAGGTCACTTAGCCCGATTTTGTCGTTCATCAAGACAAGTTCAGCTAGGATGGAGGCACCAAAGACCGTTCGTAAAAGTCAAAATCGGCGTATAAGGAAAGCGTTTTCGTGACTTCTCAAAAGCGAGTAACCCGAACGAAGTTAAGACGGGTTAGTTAATTATAAATTCTGAAGTCTATACCTTATAAGATATCTTAGGTTCTACCCATTATTTTATCTCTCTTGCTTGCGTTCAACGTTTAAATTTGACTACTAGGAGAAGTTAGACTTTGACTTATTGGTTGAAACTTCGTTAGTAGGAGCCTTTGTTACTCTCTATCGCTTTTTAAATCTTGTTGATTCAAATAAACACTTTCACGTTACTTGTCGATCTTATTTTTTAAAAAAATACTGGCCTTTGATGTGATTTTAGGAATCAATTGGTTAACTAATCATCATGCTTTTCGTAAGGTTGTTAGCTTTTATATTCATAACCAACCTGTTGTGCGAATTCAAGTAACCAAACCATTAAAGTCAATCATTGTCATATCAAGCCATAAGTAAAGATCCCTGAACCTTTCGTTGTTGACTTCCTTGTGTGGAATGCACCGAGGCCAGACTTTCTCTAGGCGACATCATGAAAGAAGATGGCGAGTTGATAGGCATCATTATGAGGTGCTATCTAGGTTAAAGGATAGAAGTCACAGTTGGTATCAATGTGACGTATTATCCGAGTTTTGGATGAGAATCACGATTTTGAATGATATTTCTATCATTAATAAATTTCTTGACGTATTCTTGAAGACTTTCTAGCCTACCCTAGAGCGTGAGATCGAATTTTGTATTGACCCCAAAGATAAAAATCCATTTCTTAAACCCTCAAATATTTCTTCAACTAAAAGGATCATTTATATGGATTATGATGAAAGTCATAATAAAAGCATTGGACTAATGAAAATCATGGGTATACGTGGTATTAGTAAGTGTTATAATGAGTTATGTTGGTTATTATGAGAAAACATGAAAGTTTCTTAGAAATCACAAAGAGTTGAAAATCAGATTTTGTGAAAAACGTAACATGAAATTCAATTGACCATATCTCCTAATATACTTTAAATTTTTCAGTGTGGACAAGTTCTAGAGTTAGATCTATGAGTTTTTTAGCATCTCCAAGTGGAATCACTGGAAAAGGTGTTGTAGATTTACGTGTGGAGTGATTTTAATAAAGAATGAAAAAGCTGGAAATTTCAAAAAGCTACTGATTTTATTTTTAAAAGGGCATTTTCGGCCACTTAAATTATGAGAAAAATTCTAGCCTTTTGGGAAATGAAAGTATATGGTATAAGGTAACTCTTGTCCAAAAATGAGCTTATTCTGACTTAAAATGAGCAAGTTATGACCATTTCAATATTTAGGTTTTTTCGACAAAAAACGATATAACCGGAGTTCTACAACTCCGATGATCATGAAATTTAAACTGGTGGCTTACATTAACATGTGTGAGGTCCTGCCAAGATTTGGGAATTTCTGGAGTTAACCTTGAGGTAGCTAATTTCTTAAGGAATTAATTAGAAATTGATTTTTGAAAAATAGTAAATGAATTTTAAAAATTCCGAGAAAAATGTATGTTCATTATGGGACTATATTATGCTAAATCCCAGAAAAGAAATATTTTTGGGAGTGATTTGGTATTTTTCATGAAAATAGTTTAGTTACGAACATATGAGTTAAATATGTTATGTGAAGTAACAAAGTTGAAAATAGGATTTTATGGCTAGAGAATCCTATATAGAGTATATGCATATTTTTTTATGAGGGATTTGATAATTGGGGATGATATCTTATGAGTATAGCATTTTTGAATAATTAAATGCATTATATGGTAAAACGTAAACAATTGAGATAAATTATTTATAAATTTAAGAAGTGATTAAAATATTGTTATAATATTAATGATATTAGATTATGAGATTATTAAGTGATTGATAACATGGGGATATTCTTGAATCTCGGATAAATTATATTATAAATGTTTAATATTTATCCTTTATCTCATTTGATTGATTCTTTATATCATTATCCTCATGTTTATATTATGTTGAAAGTCATCTGTGGCTGTAGTGGAATAGATAGATGGACTTGGTATGATTATGACCAGGGATTGTTTGGTATAATCATAACCGTAATTGAAAACACGATTATCTTTGGCCGTAGTGCATGGATAATTTGTGGTCGTGATACTAATGAATACACGATTATTTTTGGCCGTAGTGCATGGATAATTTGTGGTCGCGGATATTTAATGAATACACGATTATCTTTGGTCAGTAGTGCATGGATAATTCGTGGTCGTGATACTAATGAATATCCTTGGCCGTAGTGCGGGGATGATTCGATGATATGGATTAATTATTGAAATGAGTCTCAAAGAATGAAATATTAATTCATGGATGTGGTAAAAGTCATCTTTGGTAGTAGTGCATTGATAGACTTGGTATGATTATGACTCAAGGATTATTCGGTATATTCATGGCCAGATTGAAAACACGAATATCCTTGGCCAATGAGTGCATGGATAATTCGTGGTCGTGATACTATTAAGTCTGCGTCTTAGCATTATTGGTTTCTGACAGGTTGTATATCTTTTGCTTTGTAGTCAAAAAAGATGTATTGTTAATGAATATCTTTGGTAGGATTGCAAAGATGAATTTAATGTTTTCAACGATAAGTGGTATTCAAGGTATCCTCACCTCTTTTATCATACCGTGCACGCACCACTAATTTTGAGGGGCTTAAATTTCATAAGGAGGGAGATTGTGAGACCCATATTTTATCAATAAAGATTTAAATTTTGTCGAAATAATTTTTAATATTATGGTGTGAATTTGAGATAATATTATAGTTGTGGGTAGTATTTATAAATTTTGCAAAGTATGCAAGTGGTTATATTATATTCGATTGGGGGGGAATATTCGGTTTAGCGAGGAATATTAGATGCAACGGCTCAATCATTGGTGGATCCCACAATGTAATTATTGTTGATTGAGAAAACGACAAAAATATTTTATTGAAATAACGGCGAAAGTTTTATCGTTGATCTTGTTGAACTACCTCTAAGTAGTAAAAAGTACGGTGATGTCGTGTGGTTGCATAGTAATTACACGGTATTGATTATTGATGCTTATGTGAGAAGTCACTCGGTTTGATTCCATTATTGTCGATTAATAATATGAATTATTATAGCGATAATGACGTTTTGTTTTATTCAGATTATTAACGTAATAAAGCGAAACATCTTTTATATAAAATGAGAATACTTTATTAAAGTTATTCTATAAATAGAATATATTATATTTTATTATGCATAGTGTTGCATAGTGTTTTCATAGTAGTGTTTCATAGTATTTGCATAGTAAAATGTTTTTATATAAATAGAATATATTATATTTTATTTAAAAGATTTTGCTTTAAATATGGACCGTCGATTAAAGTAAATCAATCTGGACCGTTCATGGATTAATTACTATGCATTCTATTTTTCTATAAATAGAAGCTCATTCCTTCATTATTTCTTATGAATTCATTGAAACTCTAGAGAGAGAAACTATAGAGAGAAAGAAGAAAAGTATTATGCTTCTTCACTTTTCCAATATTAGGTTCTTCTAAGGTAAGGGATATTATTTGTTTGCATCCGTAAGGGGTGTTATTCTTTCTTATTCATGAAGAGAACTTCCGTTATTCCATTCATTATTATTACATTGGAATAACTCGTAAAAGTGGCATACCCTATACATAACTTTTGATATCGCTGGCATACCCTATACTTGGTGAAATCCTTATATTATTCCATTCTTATTTATTCATTGGAATAACTTTGTATACGTGGAATCCCCTATACTTGGTGATCTTCTTACATTATTCCATTCTTTATTATTACGTTGGAATATCTTATGCATGTGTTTTACTGGGACACTGGTTCCATTGTTTATTATTCGCATTTATTATTCTCATTGGAATATCACATGCATGTGTTTTACAGGACACGGTTCCATTGTTTATTATTCAAAGCATTTATTATTACATTGGATCATCCTGTAAATTGTGAATTTCACCGACCTAGTTCCGTTATTATTATTACGTTGGAATAACTTTCGTCTACATGCCAAGTACCGCATGCATGGTGATTTCTTTTGTTATTCCATTCTTTATTATACCCGGTTGGTTAAAACTTTGACTTTATACTCCATGAAATTAGTAGAATATTCTTGATATTTGCGTTTCATCCAAAGATCTTTTCATGGAAATATTCTTCCGATCATTTTGAATTTTACTCTACAAAGCAAAGTATCATGTTGACAATTTGGACGTTATTAGTTCTGAATAAATTAATTCGTGAACTTGTTTTATTGAATTATTATGTCATTGTCATCATCCTCATGTTATATTATGTTATCTTTGGCTTACGTCGTAGATGAACTTAGTATGATTATGACCGAGGATCATTCGGTATAATCACGTGGCTTGTTATAAATGATGTGACAAAAGTCTCTCGATTGGCACATGTAATGCGTTGATGGATAGTTTTTGGTATGATTATGACCGTGGGTGATTCGGTATAGGCATGACCATTGATAATTTGATGAAAATCCTTGGCCGTGTAATACGAGAGATGATTAGATATTGTGGTTTATTCATTGTCGAGTCTCGATGATAAAAATTGATGAAAACCTTTTAAATTATAAAAGATAGTAGACTTTATTCTCTACTTGACTCTTTTAATGGATTGATATTCGTCTGCAGTTAAACCTGGTTGTCTATTGTATTTTATCGGTTTAACATTGTTGAAGACTATTGATAATTTATTCGCATTATCTTAGTCATAATATTTCATTGGGCTAGTTGAGCTCACCCTTTCTTTCACTGTATTCTCGTGAAATGAGAATATAGCCGGGACGAGTCGGGGAAAAGAGTGATGGTCCGAAGATAGCATTAGTAGTCCTCACCATTACATTAAATAGTGTGACAATAAATATAATGAGGACTCTTGAGTATGGATATTGTCAGATGACAATATTCCTAATAGAACTCTCGGTTTATGAATTGTCGTATGTTGTTACGACGATTGGTATAATTAAGTTTGTATTTGAATTTATGTACTATGTAAGTGGCGACCCAAGATGGGTGACGTATACCTAATTTTGGGGGTGTCACAGAGTCGCTCGTAGATATACTCAGCAAGTGGATGTGCACAACCCTGTCTTATGATAACACGAGGTTGTATGTCATTAGACATCTTGTATAATAGTGGCAAAACACCCTTTCAACGTTGGGTTCGCCTCACCCTATTGTTGTTCACCAAATTTAAATATCAAATGACGTATACAATACGACATACGTATCTAAAGTTCACAATAAAAGTATTTCCATACTATTTAGGGAGAACCTCAACAGTTATAGACCACCGTTTTATTCCCCTGTTATCCCCGCTCGACCCAGCTACACTCTTATTACCTGAAAGGAATTGTGAAGCAAAAGGGTAAGCACAACTAACCCAATAAAGAATATCATGACTAAAGATAATTAAATTATCAATAGTCTTCATCAGTAATAAATCGGAGATTTAGAACATATGGTAGATAATAAAACTTTTCAACCATAGTTGCAGCGGAATGAACAATCCATTAGAAGAGTCAAATAGACTATAAAGTCTATTATCTTCTCCATGTTAAAAGTCCACCAACAATGTTTTATCCTTGTAATATCAATCAATAATTTTTGTTCACAGTCATGTGAATAACTCATAATCATAATTGTAGTTCTAATTTCCTCTACTCATCCAAGACGAAGATAATTTTCATTCATCACATGTCTTTACCTGAAACATCAAAGATCATGGTTATACCAAATCACAGTTCCTGTTCATAATCATACTAATAAATTCATCTTTGCACCACGGGCCATAGATATTCATCAACAGTTCATCTTTACACTACATGTCAAAGATATTCAACGACAGGTCATCTTTGCACTACGGGCCAAAGATATTCATCAACAGTTTAACTTTGCACTACAGGCCAAAGATATTCAACAACATGCCATCTTTGCACTACGGGCCAAAGATATTCATCAATAATTCATCTTTACACTACAGGCCAAAGATATTCATATCTCAAAGAAATATATAATCATTTCAGAATTTATATAAACAATAATTATAACCATGTTAATCAATTCACCTTTGCACTTAAGTTAAAAATATTCAATTGTAAATTCAATGGTCATGATCATACCAGTCAACAATTCTTCTTTGCACTACTGGCCAAAGAGAACCCATAGTCACGATCATACTAATAATCTACCCATCTTTACACTTAAGTCAAAGAGAAATTTCATCACCGGGATTATAAAAATGTTATATATGATAATAAAAATAATATGATCAAAACACGAATTTAATTTCAAGAGTAAGATTCATAAATCAACGATTTCATAACACATTGATCCAAATGTTACAAATCACTTAATAATCTCATAATCTAATATTATTAATACTACCACAATATTTTAATCATTTCTTAAACTTATAAACAATTTATTTTAATTGTTTACACTTTACTAATTAATGCATTTAATCATACTAAAATGCCAAACTCATAAGATTTTATCACCAATAACCAATAACCTCATAAAAAATCTGCATATACCATATATAGGATTTCCAAGCCATAAAATCCTATTTTTCAATTTTGTTAATTCACATAACATATTTAATTTATTTATTCATAACTAGTCCATATCATGAAAAATACCAAATCGGTTTCAAAAATATTTTTTTTTGGGATTTAGCATAATATAGTCCCATATTGAACATATATTTTTCTCGGAATTTTTAAAATTCATTTACTATTTTTCACATGGTCAAAACTGCCGAATATTTAGACATTTATCATAAATTGTACTTTTGTCCAAAAATTTCAAAATTTATAGATTATACTGATGTTATATAGATATACTCCCAATAAAAATTTCACCAATTTTGGAGTTAACCACAAGGAGTTATAAGGGTTTACTTTTAAAATAGTCTTTTCTCATAAAATCCATAACTCCTAATCTATAAATCCAAAAATCGCCATTTTTGGACACAATTAAGGAAACTCATCAAATTATCATTTTAAATTTTTTTCAGAATTTTTGAAGGTTCAGAAAAATTTAGAAACTGAAAAACATTATAACCTTTAAAATCCCTTACATAATAACGACAATATTCCTTACAATCC
Source organism: Panax quinquefolius (assembly GCA_020205615.1). Taxonomy (NCBI): domain Eukaryota; kingdom Viridiplantae; phylum Streptophyta; class Magnoliopsida; order Apiales; family Araliaceae; genus Panax; species Panax quinquefolius. The sequence continues at coordinate 108,074,932 of CM035159.1, forward strand.
CTTACCTCGAAAGAGCAGTATTTCTGACCGGAATGTAAAGTCGAAGGAACCTTGCACTGAATAACAACTCTCAAAGTATCTAAATACTCACAAAATATGCTCGATAATATAGAGAGAGAAAGAGAGAAAGTTTATGTTTCTGGTGTGATTTTAAATTCTAACTTAGCCCTCTATTTAAAGGAAAATGTTAGCACGACGTAGCAGACTTGACCTGCTATCTGATGGCTTTACCTGCTACTATTGCCACCCACCACATTTGAATTAGAATTTCAGCACATTTCATCACCAACCACAGGTGGGGCCCACTCATTCTAGAATTATCCACCAAAAATCATTTATAAACCTAATTTTCGAATCAGTCACCTCTTAAAATTCATAACCAATCATAAGTTTATTTTTAACAGTTCAAAATTTGTGGAAATATACTCAACTTATATATGTATAACATATCCAAAAATCACAACGATCCAACGGTCGGATTAAAAATTATAACTCACATAATATATTGTAAAAATCGATTTGATTTTAATACCTCCATTCAAACAAAAATCTTGATAAAATACCTCAACATTAATTCATTCATTTATAACCACATAAATAAATTCATCATTTATATCGCATCAAATAAATATTTCCTTATCATATAAATCAATAATTTATTATTCACAAATAATATTCTGAGAATCACAATTATAATGACCGGTGGTTCCCGGAAAGATGGGACTTTTCGATAAGGATTTCTCCTTCTTGACGCCTTGATTAGGTGACCAAACCTCTCATTGATGAACTTTCTAGACATTGCCAATAATGCTATCTAATAATATTATTCAAATAATATGAATTATTGATTTGATAATGGGAAAATCGTGTCGTGATAATTATTGAAACAACAATAATATAAAATATCAAGTATGACAATTATTGAATCATAAAATAAAATATTGAATAGTAATTATTGTAATAATTATTGAGTAGTGCCTTCTTACGTAAGAATCAATAATTCAAAAAAAATCATGCAATACCGTGTGTCTTCTTGTGCAACCACGCATATTATCGTATTTTAACCACCGTATTCAATGCGGTGTTATTCAGTAACTACTACGCCGTTATTTATAAAACTAAAACATGTCGTTTTATTCATCCGACAGTTATTACATTATGGGGCCCTGAATGATCGTGTGTTGTCGCATGCGAATATTCCCAAACAACAAGAATATTCCCGACTCAAACGAATATTTCAAGCGTAAATGAGTATTTTATAACCACTTGCGTATTTTGAAAATTTTACATATATCACCCTTAACTTTAATTTTTTATCAATTTAACCATTTACTAAATAGGAAAATTGAATAATTTTATTTCATAAAATTCGGAGTCTTAAATTACTAACTTACCTTTGACAAAATTTAAACTAGGTTATGGACTTACCACTTTGTTGCTTTCTTCCTTTTAGCAATGAATCTTAAATAACTCTCCACCTTTAATCCTTCTTCTTAAGCTTTTCTTGAGTCACAAAGTTCAAGAATTCCCTTATAATTTTTCTTCTATCTATCTCTCTTTAACTACTGTAAGACCCCAACTTTTTATAAATAAAATTGAATTTTCTCTATTTATTATCTTGAAATAATAAGGAATTAATTTGATATAATGCTCTGGTTATGGGTGAAATGTGCAAATTTTATAAAATAAGCAACTGGTTATAAAATAATCATTGTTGTCGGGGAATATTCGTTTGGTGGGAAATATTCTTTTGTCGGGAATATTCGTATTTAACGACGTAGTCATTTCAGGGCCCCATAATGTAATAATAACGGATGATGAAAAACGACAAATTGGAGTTTTGATAAATAACTGTAATCGTTACTAATTAACCTTTGTTGGAATATTCGGTGCTTAAAATATAGTAATACGCTTGGTTGCACAAAGAAATATTACCTGTATTGCACAATATTTTGAATTATTGATTCTTACGTAAGAAGGCATTACTCAATAATTGTTACAGATAATTATCGCTTAATATTTTTGTTATTGATTCAATAATTGTTCATTGATATTTTATATTATTGTTGTTTCAATAATTATCATCGCACTAATATTTCCCATTATCGGATCAATAATTCATATTATTTGAATAATATTATTAGACAAAGATTATTGACAATGTCTAGAAAGTTCTCACAAAGAGAGGTTTGGTCACCTAATCATGAGCCAAGAAGTGAAAAATCCTTATCGGAAAGCCCCCTCTTTCCTGGGAACTGTCTAGTTGTCATGATTGTGATTCTGTAATATTATTTATGAATAATTAATTAATGATTTATATGATAAGAAATATTTATTTGATGTGAATATAATTGATGGATATATTTATTTTATGTGGTTATAAATGAAGGAAGTTAGCATAAAATAATTATTGAAAGTTTGGCATATTTTTGTGGAATTACAATTATTTCTCCGATAAATTATTCATTCAAATATATTATTATAATATATTATAATTGTTTAAATAATAATATTATTATAATATATATATATATATATATAAGCATGTGATTAAAAAGATGAAGTGAGCAAATTGTATTCGAATGTATTATTCAAAAGCAGTATGCCTTGTTTTCTTTTCTAAATTGGTGGGTGGAGAAATATGATCTGCAAAGGCATTTTCAAATGTTGTTTTTCATGCGTGGGGCCTCAACCTTGGAAAAAAAAGGATTGTTAGGCATGATTGAGATTGTGAGTTAGGTAATTGCCTGCAAAAAACCAAATTTTCAAGGAATGGACCCCCCAACTTTAAAAAAAGAAAGAATTAGGCAAAAGTTTGGCAGGAAAGTTGGCTGGAGAAATTAATTAGGCAGATTCGTTATCTCTCCCTCCGTTGCTATAAATAGAAGGATAACCCTCCTTCCTCAACACACCACTTTCAAATCAGAAATTCTTATTCTAAGAGTATTGTGAGTATTTTCTTGAGTATAAGAATACTTTGAGCGTAGTTTTTTTGCAAGATTTTCTCAGAATAATATCCGATATTCCAGTCAAATCCAAGCTTCTACAAAGGTAAAGGATATTATTTTATTGCAATACTCGTGAGAAATATTATTTTCTTTCATACTCTATATTATGTAAAGCGATATTATTTCATCTCGTATTCTTGAATTTGAAACTTACTATGGTAAGTATTATTTATAATTCACGAAATGATTAGAAATTTCGCTTCATCTAATATCATTTCATAGGAATATTGGTCCGAACTTTTAATCAAATTTGGAACTTTTCACGATCGGGTCTTTCACGCCATCGCTCACACAGTTATTGTTCATGGGTATTGTTCGATTCTTTGCCATCGCTCAGTGTTATTCGCTCACTTACATCGCTCACTTGCATTGTTCACAAAAGAAAAAAAAAATTCTTCTTTCCAAGTTATCTGTTGTGATCCTTATTCTTGAAATTGAATCCATGTTTTTATCTTCACTATGGAAAATTATAGAGCATTTTTAAACTTGGTTCATCTAAAGTACGAATTCCTAATCTTTGTTCTTCTATCTCACTGGATTCGTTCTCTAAAATATTTTTCATCATCCTCAGTCGTTAATTGTCATACTTGATGAATATCTTTGGCCTGTAGTGCAAAGATGAATGATTACCTGATGAATATCTTTGGCCCGTAGTAAAAGATGAGCAGTGTTGAGATGAACATGACCAATCGTGATATAAATGAATATCTTTGGCCGTAGTGCAAAAGATGAATATTTGATGCAAGATGTATATTGATTGATGTTATGAGGATAAAATATTAATGATGGACTTTTAAATTCATAGATGATAATAGATTTCATTCTCTACTTAATTCTTCTAATGAATTATTATTTCCGCTGCGAATATTGATCTAAAACTGGTTGTCCATTATATTTTATCTGATTTATTGAAGGCTAACGATAAATTGTTGTTCTTTATCTTAGTCATAGTATTCTTTACTAGGCTAGTTGAGCTCACCCTTTTCCTTTTTGTTCCATTTTTCTTCTCAGGAGGTGAGAATGTAGCAGGAACCAGTCGGGATAAAGAGTGATGGTCCTAGACAGTTGTCTTAGCAGTCCTCACTATTTTTGTAAAATAGCGTATCAATAAATGTAATGAGGACTTATTCGAGTGTGGATATTGTCTAGAAGACAATATTTGTATTTAAACTCACAGCATGTGTGTTGTCGTATTTTGCACGACAATTGTAATAATAAAAGTTGTAGTTGTTTCTGTACCATGTATTTGGCGACTCAAAATGGGTGATGTATACCTATTTTGGGGGCGTCACAACTACTATCATTTATAATTTCTTTAACTCCCCAATACTTAGCAATTTAGCAAAATGACCAACTCCTTACAATTATCTTAGGGCTTCTTATTTATAGAGCAATTATTATCCAATAACCAAGTCATTACCCAAGGGTAAAAGTGAATTTGGTGAAAAATTTACTAACCCTTACCTAACCATGTCCTCTTTCATCATGATTAGCGCACATGGATTTGCTTGCTAGCTTATTTAAGCTAAAAATTCAGCTTTTTTATAAGGGGGTCGGTCATGGGGGAAAAATATACATTTTTTTTTCTTTTGTACTAGGTTTACTTAAGCACACACACATATATATATATATATATATATATATATGTATATATATATATACCTCAAAGTCTATAAGCGATGGATAGACTCCTGTAACCATGACATATTTGCTATTTGTGTAATTTCTTTCTAAAAGAAAGGAACTGATATATATATATATATATATATATATATATATATATCATTACCATACTATCCAATACACCTTGGGCTATTCCATCATACAAACAATTGGGCTACTAATTAAATTTAATTTGGACCATGCAAAGTTTTTATTTACACATTGGGTGTGAGATCCCAAATTTTATGAAATAAAAGTATTCAATTTTTCTATTTTGGTAAATAGTTAAATTGATAAAAGTTTAAAGTTAAGGGTCATTTTTCAAAGTAAGCAAGTTGTCATAAAATAATCGGTAGTAAAAGAACAGTAATACGCGTGGTTGCATAGTAGCACACGGTATTGATTATTGATGCTTATGTGAGAAGTCACTCAGTTATACTCAATTATTGCTACAATAATTGATGCATCATATCTCTCATATTATTGATTCAATTATTGTCACAGTATCATCTGCATAATATGTTATATATTATTAAATCAATAATTGAGACGACAAAGTTATTCATATTATTATTTACAATATTCACAATGTCTAGAAGTTCTGTCAAGGAGAGGTTTGGTCACCTAATTGCACGCCAATAAGGAGAAATCCTTATCGGAAATCCCCCTTTTTCCTGGGAACGACCTGGTTGTTAAATATTGTAAGTTATAATATTAATGATGAATGTTATTAAAAATCGGAGTTGAGTTCGGAGTTGAATTTGGAGACGCGGACGTGATATTTGAGTTCGGAATGATGAAATTAGTTGAAATAGACTATAAACACAAAATTTGTTGGGGTTGATTTTTTGGTCAAAAAAGTCAACAGTTGACTTTTTCGGAAAAAGTAAAACTTCAAAATTTCAAAAATGAAATTTTTGAGAAAAATATTTCTATTGTGTTGGGATTGTTAGTGTTAGTGAAAATCGATATTTATTTCGATAGTAATTGATGTCTGGAGGTTATATTGACCAATCGGGTAATTAATCGAATAAATGAGCAATTAATTGCTATTAATTCACATGATTATAACTATTTATTCATATGTGTGTACTATTGATTCACATTCATGTACTATTAGGGGAGGTGGTGCAAGATTGATAATACTTGCATGACTAAGTTATAGATGGAGGTACTATACTGTAATTCGTATTTTCACATTATTATAACTATTAAGTCACATAAATGAACTATTAATTCACATGATTTACTATTAGGGGAGGTGGTGCAAGTTTGATAATACTTGCAGGACTAAATTAAAAATGAAAGAAAAGTTGAAGGTATTGTACTTTAATATTTCGAGCCCCAAAACGTGCAATTATTATAGAGAGAAATTATATAGAGAAAGAAGAAGAGAAGTCTGCTACCTCACTATTCTAATATCCAGTCTTCTTTTGAGGTAAGGGTATTGTTCTTTCGTATTCATGAAAAAAGCTATTGTTATTCTATTCCTTATTATTATGTTGGAATAACCTGTCTATGCGAAGTACTACAAACATGGTAAAATTCTTTTATTATTCCATTCTTTATTATTTTGTTGGAATATCACGTGCATGCGGATTACTGCATGACACGGTTCAGATTCTTTTTTATTACATTAGAATATCCCGCTCTACGCATTCACGATAACACGGTTCCATTCTTTATTATTTGGAATAAACATGCATGCGGTTTATCGCATGCCAGTGAATTCTGTTGTTATTCCATTATTTATTATTACATTTGGAATATATCATGCGTGCGGATTACGCACGATTTTGGTTCCATTCTTTATTATTACATTGGGAATAACACATGCATGCGATCTATCGTGATGCATGGTGAATTCTTACATTATTCCATTCTTTATTATTTTGTTGGAATAACATATCTATGTGGATTACCGCATGCATGGTGAATGATCCTTTGTATTTATTCCTTATTAAATTGTGGAAATGATCTGTCTACGTAGATTACCGCATGGCAGGTGAAAATCCATTTGTAGTTTCGTAATTTTTCTGACCCTCAAAAATTCTAGAAAAATTTGAAATAATAGTTTGTTGAGTCTTCTAGATTGTGTCCAAAAATGGCTATTTTTGGATGTATAGATTAGGAGTTATGAATTTTATGGGAAAAAACTATTTTAAAAGTAAACCCTTATAACTCCTTGTGGTTAACTCTAAAATTGGTGAAATTTTTATTGGAAGTACATGTATATATGTGAGAGTATACCTGTAAATTTTGAAATTTTGGACAAAAGTACAATTTATGATAAATGTCTAAATATTTAAGTGATTGGTATATATGAAAAATAGTAAATGAATTTTAAAATTCTAAGAAAAATATATGTTCAATATGGGACTATATTATGCTAAATCCCAGAAATGAAATATTTTTGGGGGTGATTTGGTATTTTCATGAAAATGAACTAGTTATGAGTAAATGAATTAAATATGTTATGTGAAGTAACAAAATTGGAAAATATGATTTTATGGCTTGGGAATCCTATATAGGGTATATCTGATTTTTGATGAGGATTTGATCATTGGTGATGAAATCTTATGAGTATGGCATTTTAATAGAATCACGACAAACGCTTCTTCCAAGAACCGATTGACTTTGACTTTTACGGGACATCTTTTGAGTCACCATTCCTTTGAATTTGGGTTTCTGCACGCATAATCTCGGCGATATGTCCTTCTTTTCCTCAATTATAGCATACCTTAAAGCTGCTGTTGTGGGCGGTTTGGGGTGATATTCCCTCTTTCCGCATTTGTAACATCGACCGGTGGTCGTTCTCCTCCCTTAGAACCCGATTCTTCTTAAGACCGCTCGTCTTCACATGGTCGTTGTTAAATCTCCTCTTTTTAAAATCACCTCCGACTCGCTTCTTCTATTTTCATGGCCACGATTACCACCGAGTGGTTACCGCCTTTTGTCCATATTCTTCTTTCTCCGTTGGTTATCGTTATTACGATGGATCGCTATCTTTGGTATGATCCTCGGTTATGGTCCCTCGGTTGAACGTGCTTTCGTTATCTCGCTTCTAACAACCGAGCCTGTTGATGACAACATCCGAATAGAGAAAATTTATGAGAAATGAGATCTCGACGATATCTTTGGGTTTCTAACCTCTCGAAACATCGCGTCATACATTCCTCATTCTCCACCAAATGAGGTCTAAACACGGATAACTCGCGAATTTCGCCTCGTCTTTGGGACACCGTCATGTTATTCTCGCTCGATCTAATAAACTCCACTTCCTTCATACGACGAATACTTTCGGGGAATTACTTGTCATTGAACTGCATTTCAAACGTTTCCCATGACATCTTTGAGTCTGTTGGATGGAGTGCACGCTTCTGATTCCCACCAAGATGTCTGCCTCGTTCTGAACATAAAAGTAGCGAATGGAACTTTCTTCGTTCTCCGTGCATCCCAAGACATCGAATATCTTGGTAATTTGTTTGACCAACGTCTCGCTTTAATCGGATCCGACTTTCCCGAACTACGGTGGTCCCGACTCTTTGAATTGCTTGGTTGTGACTACCCGTGAATTGCTATCATTTCCTCCTCAGTATTTTGAACACGAGTCTCCTCAAATGCGATTTTGCATGAAGCTGCAAAAAGCTTCTAAACATCCCCTCGTTCATCATCGCTTTCGGTGGTGTTGTTCACAGGAGGTACATTGCCGACTGTTGCACGTTCTCCTCGTTGGTAAAGTACATGCATCTCCACGGTCTCATTTACTCCTTTGTTAATATTCTCGGTCGACATTCTCAAATCATTGTCATAAAACAAGGGTTAATTAAGGAAATCAATATATCACATAATATCCCTATATACTAACCAACTAACAAATAAGCTTAGGTAGGACACATTAGCGAAGGATTTACTCGTCTCTCCCCTCCTAGTTCTATTCCCTGATCTCCGCCAGAGATCATATCCCTAAGCTCTGATACCAACTGTGATGCCCCCAAAATAAGTCCATTCCATCCAACCCATTCTGAGTCGCCAAATACATGGTACAGAAATAACTACAACTTTATTATTACAACATCTAAACTGTGAGTTTAAATCGAGATATTGCCATCTAGAGCAATATCCACACGCAAATAAATCCCCATCATAATTATTGATACATTATTTTACAAAATGGTGAGGACTACTAAACAACTCTCTCTAGAACCTTCATTCCATACCACGACTAGTACTCGCTACATTCTCGCCTCCTGAGAAGAAAAAATGGAACAACAAGAAAAGGGTGAGCTCAACTAGCCCAAGTAAAGAATATTATGACTAAGATAATATACAACAAATTATCGTTAGTCTCCAACAGGGAAAAATCTAATAGAATACAATAGACAACCGACGGTTTTAAATCAACAAGCTGCGGTGAAACAACAATTCATTAGAAGAGTTAAGTAGAGAATGCAAACTACTATCTTCTATATATGAATTTAAAAGTTCATCGTCGATATTTTATCCTTGTAACATCAATCAATATATATCCGGAATCAAATATTCATCTTTGCATTACTGGCCAAAGATATTCATCGGGTTGGTCGTGTTCGCCTAAACAACACTGTTCATCTTTTTGTACTACGGCCAAAGATATTAATCAATAAAGTCATGTTCATCTCAACACTGTTCATCTTTGCACTACGGCCAAAGATATTCATCAAGAAATCATTCATCTTCGACTACTGGGCCAAAGATATTCAAGAATATCATCATTTAGGGATCGAGGATGATGAAAAGTATTTCAAAGAAAGCGAATCCGGTGAAACAAAAGAACAAATATTAAGGATTCAGTATTTTAAACAATCCCAATTCAAAAATACTTCATAAGTAATCAGTGGAGTAAAATTCGAGAATGATCAAAACATGGATACAATCAAAGCTAGTATCCATAATAGATATTTTGGACAAAAAGAAAAATTTCATTTTTAGATTGAATAGTCTTCAGATTCGTGAATAGTGCCGTATCGTGAATAGTAATCTCAGACACCAAAAGATAGAAATTTCAAAAAAAAAATATATTCACGCCGTGAATAGTACTCGTGAATAAGTAACTTCGTGAATAGTAACTCATAAATAGTAACTCCTACATGAAAAAGTTCCAAATTTGATAAAAAGTTTCAACCAATATTTCAAAGATAATGATATTGAAGAAATAATATCATTTGAGAAGAAAATAACATCCCTTACCTCGAAAGATCAGTCTTCTAAATTTAAACACAGGATATAGGCTATGACTTGAACTTGCACCGTATAGCAATACTCAAAGTATACTCAAAATACTCAAAAGAATACGCTCGATAATATAGAGAGAAAACTTGATTTACGGTGTGATTTTAAATTTAACCTAAGCACCTATTTATAGGAAATTCGCTTAGAACACCAAAGCAGTAAAATTTAATATAATATATTATAATTTTCAACAACTTCATACGCACACTAAAAATCTGAATTCACCTCCTAATCACATGTTAAATGAGTTTCAAAAAATGAAAAAACGTTTTGTAATTAAAATATTTAAACTTCCAAAAATCGATTATTTAGGAACTTGAACTTCAATAATTCATAATAAATAGCCCTTTTATCGAGAAAATTTGAATCTCGCGTATTTTTATAGGAAATTCAATTTTCTACAACTTTCTGAGAAGAAAGTTTTCCAAATTCCAAGCGAGAAATGGAGAAATTCAAAATGGGTGATTTTACAAGCTATAATCAAATTTCAGTCAAGAAATGGGTCCACCAACACACAAAACATGTGTTAAATATTTAATCCAACAAAAATACTCTTCCTCCTCATTTATTCATATATCCCACATTCATTGTAAAAATATCACCATTAATATATTATTAAAATAATATATTTAAATAAATTATTTTATCAGAAAAAGATAAAATATTAATTTTCAACAATTGTCACATTAAAATTTTCTCCATCTATATCCTCATAAAATCAATATTTTTCTCATCATATAAATCAATAATTAATTATTCATAAATAATATTACGAGAATCACATTATTGACAACCGTGTAGTTCAGGAAGAGGGGCTTTCGATAAGGATCTCTCTCTTCTTGGCATGATTAGATGACCAAACCTCTCCTTAGAGCAGAACTTTCTAGACATTGCCAATAATGTTATCTAATAATATTATTTAGATAATATGAATTATTGCTAGATAATAGAAAAATGCGTTGACAATTATTAAAACAACAAAGAATATAAATATCAACACGTAATTATTGAATCAATAAAATAAAATACCGAACAATAATTATTTGTAATAATTATTGAGTAGTGCCTTTTACGTAAGAATCAATAATTGGTGCAATACCGTGTCATCTTTTTCAACAACGCATATTAGTGTTTTTTTAACCACGGGTATTCCAACAAAGATAATCTGTGAATAACTATTCGCAGTTATTTATAAACAACTTATATTTGTCATTTTCTTCATCCAATCGCTTTTTAGTTATGGGGCCCATAAAAGATCTGGCATCAGTAAATGCGAATATTCCCCAAAGCGATACGAATATTCCACGACCAAACGAATGTTCCCGATAAAAAATGAATATTTTATCACCACTTGCTTATTTAAAATATTTGAGCATTTTACCCATAACTAACCACATTAATCAAATCCACCTTACTTATTTCAAAATAATAAATAAAAAAATTCCTTTTATTTAAAAAAATTGAGGGTCTTACGTGAAATTGTTGATTGATGTTACTGAGGATAAAACATTATTGGTGGACTTTTAACATGGAAAAATAATAGACACGATGGTCTATTTTGACTCTTTAATGGATTGCTCGTTCATTGCAACTATGGTTGAAAAGTTTTATCATCTACAATATGTTTCTAAATCTCGATTTATTATTGATGAAGGCTATTGATGATGTAAATGATATTCTTTCTTTGGGCTAGTTAGTTGTGTTGATCACCCTTTTGCTTCACAATTCCTTTCGTGTAATAAGAGTGTATTTGGGTCGGCCAGGGGTAACAGGAGAATAGAGCGGTGGTCTATAGTTGTTGAGGTTCTCCTAAATAGTATGGAAATAATTTTATTGAGAACTTTAGATACGTGTGTCGTATTGTATATGTCATTTGATATTTAATTTTGGTGAACCGAATATGGTGAGATAAACCCAACTTTGGAAGGGTGTTTTGCCACTATCATACAAGATGTCTAATGACATACAACCTCGTGTTATCATAAGACAGGGTTGTGCACATCCACTTGCTGAGTATATCTACAAGCACTAGTTATATAATCTTGGAGTTTATTTGAAATATAATTCTCACTTGGAGACAACAGAGATAATTATATGTCAAGAGAAGACTCACCATTGGAAAGAAGATGATAACAATCTTCTTGTTTTTCTTTGAGGACTATTGGGTCAACCAAGGATAATTTTGTGGACATATGATATTTATCATAACCTAGACGCATGGCCTCCCATGTACGAAGGTTTTCTTGAGCACTTCCCAAAGATTTTAATTTCTAAAAGCAGGTTATCGATTTGTACTTTTATGTAAGGTACCATTGTAAGGTTGTGGTCAAGGCACCATGAGAGTTACATACATTTGTATTAAAACTCACGGTTTAACTGTGGTCGTATTCTGCACGACAGTTCAACAGTTGTATAAATGAAGTTTGTATTTGATTTTTATAGTATGATATCTGGCGACTCAGAATGGGTCGTGTAGATCTATTTTTGGGGCGTCATATTGGGCTCATTCCTAGCCATCCTAACTACTTGGTCCATAATTCCTAACACATCAGACATGTCCCATTATTTTCATTAAGCTTAATTTCCCTCACTATTCCATTACATTAATTTTTTCATCACACCCCTTAATCATCTCTCTTAATTAATTTAGTTAAGTAATTAATTAACCAATCTTATGCCACACAAAACATATCACTTAAGCTCAATTAAGATTATCATTACCATATTTCTCAATTATCACATACTTAATTCAATTCAAATTGAATTATTAAGGTTCATGACGACATAGATAATATATATGCACACAAATAACTTTTAAATTTACTCATTATCATTACTAATATTATCTACAAAATTCTCGGGTATTAAAATATTAACTCCAGATCGAGTGATTTTTGAGCCTATTTCATGTATTTTACAATTTTTGTGAAGACATAAAAGAGATTTTGAATACTCTAGAAGATCTGAAAGTCAGATAGTTTATTGTTACGTATTGAAGAAATGCAAACAAAGAAGATAAATATTATTTTATATTTTGATTTTAAGTTTAGTTATGAGGGTATTTAAATTGAAGATTATTTTTTATCAAAATAGAGACATGAAATTATTTAGAAGTCATGAATGTAAACGTTAAAATTTGAAAATCAGTTTCTATATTTTTAAGGTATATTACGTTGTTATATCTCCTAATCCGACCTTTAGATCGTTATAATTTTTGGATATGTTACATATACATATGGAAGCTCGAAATATGTTCACCAATTTTGAACCATTAAAGATTAACGTATGATTTGTTATTAATTTTAAGAAGTGGTTGCTCGGGATTTTTCAAGCAAATTTTCAACAGTTACTTCTAATATTTAAAAATGTATAATTTAGTGATTTTAAATATGATTTGGGTGGTTCTTGAGGCTAAATTGAAGTATTTGAAATCTAGTTTATGTTAAAACTAATTAATTCGACAAATAAATTTTAGTTAATGGTGGTAAGACCAAAATAATGGACTAATGTCATAATAATTTGTCATATTTGGGTTTAACACTTCATAAATTTTGTTATTGATTTGTAAGTTTTGGAGTATTAATAGTTAAGACGATAATTAAAAGCACCTTGAATGGATTACGAATTATTTTGAAATTTCTAGTCTGTATTATATTTAATTTGAGGCGAATATATTTAGGTGGTGAAAAACATTTCGTATTTGATATAGTTGACATTTGAGGATAAGATTTTATGGAGTGTGTTATAAGTGATTTTAAGTATCAGGTACGAATTTTGTACTCCACTCCTCTAATTATTGATTCTATATATATTGTGATATCTCGTCATTCGTCACATTTTTTATATATTTTTGTTGGCACTCTTGAATAAAAGTTTAATTTTTGATACATTGACTTTATTATGTAATTTAAACTACTTTCCTTATATTATAATTTGAACATATTCCATATTTTCAGCGATACTATCATTATATTGATTTGTTTGTATAATTAATCATTTAGAATTTAGGTACTCGTTTAATTGTTTCGTTTCTAATCAAATCCTTATTTTGTTTTGATTTGCTCTAGATGTTCCAAACTTCATATTTTGTAATTTTTTTAATTTTTTCTTCACGCGTAGAACTTTGTTGATCTTTGTAGAGTGGTACATATTGTTCCATTACTTTGGAGATATTTTGTCTATAATTTAATTTGGTTCAACATATATGTTTAGAACACTTTTATTAGTATTATGTCGCATGGGGCATCATATCTTTGTAGAATAAACGATAAGGTATACCTGAGTTATAACCACCTGCAGGGGTACCATAAACATCTCCTCTTGGCACCGAGGCATGTCACCTTCTATGACTGTGTGATTAGTCCACGACGTCTTCATTTTGTGCTCTGTTAGGAGTTGGCCATATGGTGATTTTATTATGGGAGGCGTATAGGTCCACACTAGTTTCTGTTTTGTTTTGCGGTTTGGTGATACTTGTGCTAGACATACCTTCATATTTGCATGCATTTGAATTCGCGGTTAGATGTGTGATTTGCCTGTGTTGCAAGACATATTTGTGTTTTGTTCTAAGCTCGGTATAAAATAACCACTTAGACACTTTGATTCATCTTTCTATTTGTTTTGTTAATTCTGTTGATTCAAGTATATTCTATTTAGATTTTAGAGATTATGTTATCGTCGATATTTATGTTTGAGACATTATTCAGTATTTTGTTAGTTGATTCCGTATTTCAATTGTACATTTTTTTATATCTTTATCCGTACTTGCATTTGACTTATGCTATGTTTTTCTTCTGGTTTGTAGGGCAGTTTAGGATTTTGTGTAAAAAAAGTTACATTTGTCCTAATAGATTGATATAATTTTAGGTTTTAATTATTGTGTAAATTTTTGAAAAATTGTATTTATTATTTTGACGTTTATTATACTTTGCATACAACGTCACTTTTCTATCCGGGAAAAGGGTGTTACATTAATGTATGCGAGACAACTTATCTCCCATTTCCTTTATTAATTATATTTATTGTCAAGTTAAAACACTCATAAAAGATTTTTTAAAAAATAGAAATATTATATATATATATAGAAAAAATTCTCCAACGGAAAAGCGAACTAAAGACGAAAATAACAGTTTATCCGTCACTAAATCACAAAAAGACCTGTTTTCTGAGCTATAACGACGGTACGAACCGTCGCTATAGCTATATCGTCTACTTTTTATGTTGTAGTTGAACCGTCGCTATAATCAATTCGCTGACGAACATGCCCATTGGAGAAACGGACTATATATATTTCATTTGGTCAAACATTAATTTTATTTTCAAAACAAAGAGGCAACTTTATTTATTTTATTTTATAAAGAATTATATAATTAATAATAGCATTAATAGACTAAACTATTTAAATACTCATTTAAAATATTCATTTCACCTTTTAGAATTATCCGCATTACATATTTGCAATTAATAAAAATCACATAAAAAGAAAAAATATTTGATATAATTATTATGAAATATGAAATTGAAGGAAAAAAAGTTCCCTATCACTAAGTATATATAATTCTAATCATCATCCCACATTAACTATGAAGTCGTCACAAATAAAGAAAATTTTGGGGGAAAAAAATAGTTTGTACGTCTTTTAACTGAAAAATCTGATTACAAATTTTGGTAAACAAGTTTGGATATTTTTACAAGATAAATTAAAATAACAATTTGATGAATATTATGTCACAAATAACTATGTGGGTCCTATTATTTAAATTATTATTAAAAATTTAATTAAACATGTTTAATTTTTTTGTTAATGTAAAATTGTTAGTGTACAATTACTCAGTTAGCACATATAAAAAGTATAATCTAAAACATATCTTTTAAATAATATGTCTAAATAAATATTATATATAATTAATTTGTTAATTTGTTTTGAAAATTTTTTTAAAAATAAAATAATATTAAAAAAGAGAATGAATTCCACTTGCTTTTTTTTATTACAAAACGCTATGTAAATCTACTAATTCTACTTATTTTTAAAAAAAATCTTCAAAACGATATAATTTTAATAAAAAGACGATATTTAAGTATATATTTAAGAGATATGCTTTAGATTTATAATTTTATATTAATTAAATCAATCTTGAATATCTATGGGAAATGGATATTTTTATAAATAAAATTTGATATTTTTATAAGTTTCTTCTCATATAATTATGGACCCATTTAATATTATGTAGAGAGAAACTTTATGAAATTATATTTTTTATTTATAAAAACATCATTCTCTTCCTAGTAGAGCTTTAAAAATGTTTGTTATAAATCCTAAAAATGTGATTAGGATATAGTCCATATTCAAATATATGCCATTGAAAATAAATTTTTTGGATTGCTTGTGTAGTGTGTACTGCATAAAATAAATTTGGTCCAACAATTAATTTTTAGGGGTTCAGGGATAGTTCAGTCATTTCCAAATGAAGCTCCTGTTTTTGACGCGCTGCCACTCTATGTGGTTCCCAACTACAAACCTCTATCGTTCGGAATGTATGGAATCATAATGATTCCATACATTAGTAACCTTTAAACCTCACTAATGAACAAATGACACGTACACTGACACCTAATATTACGAGGGTATATGCGTAACTTCATAGATATAAGTTAGTCGAAATGTGGCATTACAATGAAGCCGCATCTAGAGCTGTGTGTATCCACGCGCCTTTTATGCGCGTTGAAATCTCACTCTATATTAGAAGAATTAGAGTATAGTACTGTTCTTTATTTTTTTTTCTATCTCTCAAACCCAAACTCTCTCTCTCTCAAAACAGCGACTAGCGAGAGAGTCTTCCATTTTTCCTCTTTCACGAATTCAGCCTTATGAAACTTTAGCTCCAGGTACAACTTCCTCTCTCTATATATACATACATATATGTATATATATCTGTATAGATATATACGTATATATATATATATATGTATAAATATAGATATAGATATTAAAGTTGTTTTTTTCTATGTTCACGTTTTGTTTGTTTTGCATCTGCAACTTATAAACCATGTAAACCCATTTCCCTCAGGTTTACTTGCTTTCACGTGGTATTATAAGGTTCTGTTTAGTAAAAAAATTATTGTATATATCTGTGTATATCTGTAGGTGTATATATAATCTGCTTTGCTTGTATAACACGATTTAATGTGGAGTTGTCAGTTGTTTTTGGGTGGTTAAGGTGTTTAATTTGACGGGATCACATTGGAATTTTTAGTGAGAACGATGGTTTTTTGTTAATTTGTTTTTGGGATTTTGTTTTTTGTGCATTTTTTATGAGTATTAATTTTTTTGTTTTGAGTTCAGTTTCGAAGTTTAAATGTTGTTTGTTCGGTTGTGATTAGGCTGGGTTTATGCTAATATTGTGATTAATGTGGTTGTTGGGTACTAATAATTTTAGTGTTCTAGTTTTGGTCTTGTCAGTTTAATTAAGTTGGAGTTGGTTTCCATGGTCAAAAATGGATCTGGGGTTTGGTAATACTGTTACAGGATAAAGATCAGAGCCCTCTGTTTGTATTTGTTACTTGTGGTTGCTAGTTATTTTGGTTTTAATATGTCAGTCTTGTTTTTGTTGAGTATTTTGTTATTTTATTTGGATGAGATTTTAAAGAAAAATACTTTTAAGGGTTTTCCTTTACCAGAGATTTCTCCCTTTCTTATGTTTGATTGATGGAGTACTGCTAACTTATGATATGTATATATATAGACCATGCTGTAAAATTTATGTCTGTTATATTCTCTGGTGAAATTTCAGGGAAATATCTCTTGCACTATTTTCTAATTCATGTTTATTATTATGGTTCTACTTTCTTTGGGGAATAATAACCACTTGATAGATGTAATTGTTATTGGTATATATATAAAGCAAATTATTTTTTCATGCTTATCTCAATACATAACTAGATAAAGCTAGGGGATTCCACACAAAAAAAAAGTCCCATTGTAACATTTTTTGTTCCACAAAAAGAGTTCATTTTTTTTAAAGATAGTATTACAAATGACACAATGTTCTCAAGTTTACTATCATAATTTCATTATCGTACAACATGCTAAAACTAACAACTTATTACTTTTTGGGATATACATGGAACAAATTTACACCCTTAATATTCGCAAATTTTGTAATTGAGTCTTTTTTTTTGTGAAACTGAAATATCAGTGACTAATCCTCAAAAGGTTCTCTTTCAATGGGAGCTTCTTTGAAGGCCTTGGTTTAAACACATGCTAAATGGAATTCACGTTATGGAATGTGGTACTGGTATCCCTCAAGTGTTCATGCTTTTGTTTACTAAGTAAAAACTTTGTCATCAAAATGGCATATGCTCTTTCATTGAAAAATGTATCTCAATGCATAATCTGACACTCTTTTTGTTTTTTTAATCAGATGGAGACCATTGAGTTGGATCAAAATGGGAATTGTATCACAGACTTGTCTGCTGAGCAATTAATTTCTCTAGATTCTTCTGACGCATGTGGTGTCTTTGGCGATCCAGAGGTGCTTCCTCGTGTTGGGAATCAGTACCAGGCTGACATTCCTGCCGACGGACCTGACTATGTTTGCTATATGAAGAGCCCAACTGATGCAGAAAACAGGGATCGTGTCTGTGAATTTCTGTTAGGATTACCAATACCAATCATGCTGATCAATAAGGAGACTGAGAAAATGAAAGATGAAAAGCAGGAATTTTCTAGCGACTCAACTGATGCATCCAATAAAAATGCACCTTCAGATTTCGAAAGTGTTAGAGAGACAATGGCTCCATTCAGAGGCTCAGAGAACTGTTTAGTTCCTGGCTCTTGTGGTGATTCATGGAGTGATATTGAAAAGTCAAGCTTCCTCCTTGGTTTGTATATCTTTGAGAAGAATTTTGTTCAGTTGATGACATTTGTTGAAAGTAAACAGATGGGGGATATACAATCATTCTATTATGGAAAGTTTTATAGGTCTAACGAATACAGTAGATGGTCAACATGCCGCAAAATGAGAAGCAAAAAGTGTGTATATGGCCAAAGGATATTTAGTGGATTGAGGCAACAGGAACTGCTATCTCGTCTGGTTCTCCATGTGTCAGAGGAATGCCAAAAAGCTCTCTTGGAGGTAATTTATTAATACTTGTACATACTGATAACTGAAGAAACTCATATGGACTTGAGTGCACCACCACATACAAACACATGATAAGCTCACGAAAGTGATACTTGCTGAGCTGAAAATTTGCTCTATCAAGATACCATACATAAAATTTATGTCGAGAGTTTGAGACATTGTTTTTCACATATATATAAGAGATGATCAGCTTTCGTAACTATAACATTTAACCTCCAAAAGACAAAATATTACTTATTCTAACCAACAAATGTTACATGCACTATTCTTTTTAGACTCTCTTGAGAACCAACTTCTTTAAATAGTCTGCTACTGTGAAATGAGAAATGTCCCCTTGAAGGGCATGTGTGCTGATGTTGGTATCGCTCTTGCTTATAGTTGCTCACCTTTCACCAGGTTGTGAGGGCTGTTTCAGTTTCCCTTGTAGAAATTAAGGGGCTGTGCAGAATTAATTAGCTTTCATTGTCTTCGATAAGGGGGCATCAAAAGAGTGTTTTGAAGTTTTAATAACTGATAGAAAATTTCATGACAATCCTTTCCTTGGACATAGATATACAGTACAAACATTTATGTTGCTATTCTCTGCTCACTTTGTTCTGTTCTGCTTCTCTACTCACTTTGTTCTGTTCTGCTTCTCTACTCACTTTGTTTTGTACTTATTGTTCCTATCTACTTTGTGGTTTTCATTTTCTGAAGAATATAAATTATCATGATCTTGCATCATGTGTTTCTGATACTTTCTGACCTCAAGTACGAGATATTTTGATGAGCTGATCTGGCAGTAACATTTTTGTGTTATTGCAATTTTGTTATTCTCTTCAAATTTCAAAGTGATAAAGCATATAAATCTTGCAATACTGTGCAGGATGCAAAACCCTCTATTTGCTAAGGTGGCATTAAAAGAGACCCCATTAACTTATTCCCACATATTAAATCTTCCTTTTACATAACATTTGTATTCCCATCTCCCTGCACCGTTTTCTTGATTCACTGGCTTGTGAAAGTGGAAGTGGAAGTGGAAGTGGGTCTCCAACTATTTTCTTATATATGAATGCACAAATGATGTATTTGGAAATGAAATAAGAATTCTTTTTGTGGTTGATGTGATTGAAGGGTAACTTACTCCTCCTTGTAGATATTTGATATGTCATAGCCGACGAGAAGGAGGTACTATAACTTAGATTTACTCCCAACTAATCAAATAAAAATGATTTACTACAAAATTATTTATAAATATTAAATTTCAATTAAATGTTGGTTTTGGCGTCAAATGTCACCACTTGTTTTTTTTAAAAAATTAACTTCTTAGAAAGGATATATTAATCAAGTCTAGATTTTACTTGTAAAAATAAAACATAAAAACTGAAAGCTTGATTAAGTATAGAAAGAAAACTAAAGAAAGCAGAGTAGTGTTGAACACCTAAAAAGACTTAAAATACATGCTTCTATACAGCATCTATAAGACTTCAGCAGCCACATATCATCAGTTATAGTACTTGGCAAAAATAATGAAAACATTAAGAACAGGATATACAGTCTGTGTGCTACATGAGAACAGATGGTTGCTTTATTTTTTATTTTAATTTTTGATGAATACTAAGAACAGAAAGTTCTTTAAAATCACGGTCCAAACTATGTGTTGACAGCAGAGTATGTATCGTAATAGAATTTTGGCGCACAGTGCACCCATCAATCATAACAGGCATTTCAAGGATGAATACTTTTAAGTTAACTTGAAACACAAAGAATTACAAAATCTGTATCCTGCAGCTTATGTATGCGACTATGCGTACTAGAAAATGCTGATTTTCTGGAGTAGTTTCTTTTCTGCCAGAGTAGCTATGTTGGTATATTGGCCTCTATCTCCCTCAAAGCATTTATTAGTCACTTTGGTATAACTAGTGCCTCTTACATAATGTGTAAGAGTGAACAGGTTCCTCCCCCAAAATACAATGATTTGAGTCTTAGCTTGTATTTTTTAAGCTGATAGTCTCTTACGCCTAATTAATCTTTTAGTTTGGTATTCTCCTATATTTTGCGCCATTTTCGGTTTCAATAGTTTGTATCTGTGGTAGTAAAACGTAATAGTTTGTACCTGCGATAGAATCCTTTTTAAGGGTTTGCTGCACTTCCTTGAATGAAGACTGAAGTCCATGTCAGAATTAGTAAATGTTGTTCCTGTCATTTTCAGCTGAATTACTCCATTAATCCCTTATCTGAGAAACTTATTTTCTTGCTTAGCTCTGCATTATGATCAATTGGCAGGTCTCTAAAACATTTGGAGAGGGGAAAATGTCTTTAGAAGAATATGTCTCCTCTTTGAAGGTTATGGTTGGGATGAACATTCTTGTAGAGGCAGTTGGGATTGGGAAAGGGAAACAAGATCTTACAGGCATGGCAATTGAGCCTGTGAAGTCTAATAATGTCACTCATATGCGCCCAGTACCAATTGGCAAAGCATGCTCCTCTCTTACACCTACTGAGATTGTCAAGTTTCTAACCGGTGGTTATCGGTTAAGCAAAGCTCGGTCTAACGACCTCTTTTGGGAAGCCGTCTGGCCACGTTTGCTAGCAAGAGGGTGGCACTCAGAACAGCCTAAGAATCAAGCTTATATTCCAGGTGCAAAGCATTCCCTGGTCTTTCTTATGCCTGGTGTTAAGAAGTTCTCGAGAAGGAGATTAGAGAAAGGAAACCATTATTTCGATTCTATTACTGATGTCTTGAGTAAGGTCAGTTCTGAACCAGGGCTTCTTGAGCTTGACACTGAAGAAGATGAAGGAAGAAGAAGGAAGAGAATGGGTGGATCAATGAAATAAAGGAACAAGAAGATTTGCCTGAAAGGCAGCGCCACTGTTATTTGCAGCCTCGTACTCCGAGTCGTATTACAGATGTCATAAAATTTACTGTTGTAGATACAAGCATGACTGATGGAAAAATATTCAAGTTCAGAGAACTGAGAACCCTGCCGATGGAAATTTCGAAAAAATTAAGTCTTTCAGAAGATAGTGATCAAGGTACCTCTGAGGTCTCAACTAATGAATCAGACTGTGCATATACCATGTTAGTGGATCAGGTGGAGGCAAATTACACCACGCACACAAAGACTCTATCAGACGGAGGAATGACTTTTGACAGGAAAGATCTTAACATGAGTTCTTCAGACCAAGGGGTTCAGATCAATGGTCCAGATTCCACAAAACCTGTGAAAAAAATTGAGAAACCAAATAATTTGGGTAAAGACAAACAGGCAAAAAAGGCAGAACAAGATGATTTGGATTGTTTAGCTTTAGTCACAAAACGGAAGAGGGCGTTAACTGTTTGTAGTAACGAGGAGATGAGTTCCAGCATGAGCACTGTTCCATTGGTTCCCAGATTTGGAGAAGAGGTGCATGGTTGCTGCTCAGACAGCCATAATCCAAACAACAGAGCTCTTTCTCAGGTGGGTTCATCTCAGGATAGGTTGTCATCCACCAGTTCATCAAAAGGTAGCCCTCCTGACAACATTGTAGGCGCTTCAGATTATGGTTATCATGGTCCAGAACATCCTCAAGATGATCTTCAATCCCGAACATTAATCGACTTGAACTTACCTCAACTCCCAATAGATTTTGAAAATGGTGTCTTCACGACAGATTCAACAAACAAGCAAGATGATATGATAAGCAAGCAACATGATGATCTGTATGCACCGAAAACCTCTGTAGACATGACTACTTCTGAGCAACAGACTATGATGAACTCCCGGAGACAGAGTACAAGAAACCGGCCACCAACTGCAAGAGCATTGGAAGCTCTAGTAAATGGGTATTTGACCACAAATCGGAGGCGGAAGAAGGAATCGGATGCACATGAGACTTCGACATCAAGACCCCCCCGACGTGCTCGTGTTGATGTGGGATTAAGTGAGTTGACAACAAATGATGCTGTCATGGCAAGAGAAGGTGGAACTAGCGTGTCTGATGGCAGTAAGAGCGACATGTTTGACAAACTTCAGGTTCTGTCCAATGGAAATGGGACTCAAATTTCAAACCCCTAGATTGGTAACATGTGAAGGTCCTAACTACAATCATGAGTATGCTTAGTCAAATCAGAGTTTGGTACAGTTTAGTATGGGTTTCTGATTGGCTCCAATAAAATCCCATGATTTATGAGGAGCATCCCTACATTTTCATGTTTATATCTGGTTGCTACATTCATGACCTTCAGAAAAATAGGATTCTTTACAAAATAATGCAATGTGTTCTTGGCAAGTTGATGGTCAGAAAAACAAGATGGTTTCAGGGAGGATTGATTTGCATCTGTTTTCTGACTGGGTTTTGGACTACAAATGCATTCCAGTTTTAGCCAAAGTTCAGGTGACTTTCATTGTGCTTTCATTCTGATCAAGTTTATGATATCAACATCAGCAAAAGACAAGTTTATGCTATCAACTGCTATATGACTCAAAAGTGTACATGTTAAAGTGAGGGGAAGTGAATAAAATATTGGTAGTGATTTGTCACATTTAATACTACATGAAGCCAACAATTCTGTTCAGCTGCTTAATCAGTTGGCTGGAGGGAAATAACAATATACTTGGCTATATATCCTTCTGGCTTTTACTCTCTATCTTGCTTCCAGACAAAAGATGTAAAATATGGAAACATTTTGAATGTTATTGTGGCCTAAGATTTAGTTTCTGATCCGTATGACATTATTAGATGATCAGTTTAGTTTCGGATGATTTTATGTGTTTTTCTTCTTCGAATTGATACAATTAGATTTTTTTTCTTGAAAAATCGAAAGAAATGTAGTCAAAGATTGATGTGTTTATGGTACAACTGATAAAAGTTTCTTGCTCAATTTTTATTAAAACTTTTTGACCGTACGAACAAGCAAGATTGCCTACTGCATATTTTTTGAGTTTTCTTGGTCAAACTTCACAGCAATCTGGGTGCTGGGATGGAATGAGTGCCACTAACTCTTTCCTTGAAGTGGGGTGGGTGTGGGGGTGTGGAAGAATTACAATATACATTTGTTTTTGGTTTAGATATCTTGTTCTTTCTTTGCAGGCTTCCTAGTTGGGAGATTGATCGGAGAGTCTCATGGTTTGGTTTGGTTTGGTTTGGTTTGGTTTGGCGGTCCAACTCTGTTCTAAATTTGAGGCTTAAGAACTTGAATTTTAAGGTGAAGTTGAGTTAAATAGGTAAATTAAAGATTTTATTATAATAGTTGATACCCTCCCTTTTTTGAAAAATAAAAAATTTACCTGATTATATATATATATATATATTATAATTCTAAATCGCTCGCTCGCTTGTGTAATGTTAGTTCAATTTCGAGTATTTTATTTATTATTTTTTAAATTTTAATAATAATAATTTAGATATTTTAATTGTTTATTATTTAAAATTAGAAAATTTCGAGTGATTTTCATAACCAACTCAAGATGACCAAGATCACATAAATTTCTCACTTCGAATAAAGTTGAAGGACTGAAATTGGATAGCCTAGTAAATGTCAATAATATATACTAACAAGTAAACACTTGTTTCAAATGAAGATTAATAGGACTAAATTATTTACACATTGCCCGTAAAACTAGAGTTTTACCTTTTAATAACAAAATTTAAGAGAAAGTATTAAATATTTTGTATTTATTATTTATCATGGTAAAATTATTTTAACCATATTAAATTTTTCTTCTGAATTTATTACATTACATTAGATGACATGTTCTATTTGTAAAACTCTAGTAATCCATTGTTACTAATATAGTCTAGTCTATTTCTTTAGATTTTTAGTTATTTTAAAAATTATGATCCAAGTATTGATTCTTTAATTTTTAATTAATTTAAAATATTTAGATTTATTAGGATAATTTACTATTAAGCGATTGTAATATTATTATTTCGAACGAATATGAAAAATAAAAAAAAATTTATAATTTAAAATATCTCATATTTGACTATTTATATTTTGAGAATCACTTTCGTAACTAGCTTCATTTTAATAAAGTAAAGTAGATATTATTTTTTTTTACGTGGAGCAAACAGTGACGTGGTTCACAGTGAGAGTACACGTCACACCTGAACACTTTGTTTATCTTGCAGTTGAAATTACAACTACGTACTACTACTTTTCTTTAATCACAACTTTAACCTCGTTTGGGCTTTCATTACCAATCCAATCCATTTCACTAAAATTTGGTCTATATATATATAGTCTTAAAGTTAGCGTGAGTGGAGATGGGCCAGGCATTACGTCGAGCATCTGGCAGGATTCGAAGCTCCGGTGTTGATACGTCGTCGTTGCCCTCCTCATCGACTCAGCTCAAGAAGCCTGTCGACCGGAGTCCACCGGTCGTTACCTTCGACAAGGTCCCCGACGATACCCCTGGTTCTGATTCCAGTGAGTGTATTTTAGCCGCTTTTAACTTTCTTTTTTTTTTTAGGTTTTTCAGGTTTGGTCCATACAGATTTGATTAAATTCTTTGAAGTTAATAATTGATTAGTTTTATTGGAAAATTAGTTTTTACAATGATTATGTTTCGCCGTGAAAATAATTAGAAGAAAATGTTAAATTTGTGTCTTCAGATTGAATGGTGAATTATTCTGCAGAATAAGAATGTGTATAGTAATATATCATATGGATATGGGTGTTCAGAAGTTTAGTTTAAGTTTTACTACATAATTAGGCACATATATTTTGTTTTGTCCTTTTAATGATGTTTATGTTGTGAGGGACAATAAAAAGTTCAATTGTTGAATTACACTAGATGTTAGGAGTTACATATCTATTTAGTTTATTTGAAGCTACAATTTAATACCTTTAAATCTTTCAGATTCCTTTTTGGCCTTGTGATAAAAATATTATTACTGCAATAGTTATTCATTCATTAAGGTGTTGTTCAAAGTTTGGAATGTTTGAGAGACAAGTAATAAAAAGGAAAAGGAGAAATAAAAAGTGAGAGAAATAAACAAGATTTTTTGCAAGATCTATTGCACTTGGTTTTAGTAGTATACTTGATTTTGTGTTCATTGATGGTCTTTTTCCTTTATTTCTGCCTCTTTTCAAGGTCCAAGAAAACCTAAAGAAGCATTGCTAAGACACAGAAAAACTGTTGGCGAGTTGTGATGGCAACTTAATCTTCTTATTTATATTTTGTTTTATTTTAGTTTCCAGTTGGGGCGAGTATTTTGACCTCTTTGTCAAAACTCATTTTCCTTATCTGAGCACAATCTTTTTACAAGTTTCAGCATGTCATTCTAAGAGGACACTCTTGTAATATAATTTTATGTGGTTTTATTTCTTCCCTGTTTAAGATGTTGCATCAAGAATTAATGCTGACAACATACTTGAAGAAAAGAATCCACAGTATGATGCTATGCTCAGTCAAATGGTGGGGAGAATTCAATCCAAGTCTGGAGGGAAACCTGAGATGGGTGAGGTGAGTTTATTGAACTTGTTTAAATTTATATATTTTCTATCTATCTAGGTTTATTGCCCTGCTTATCTGTTCTAATATGTTTCTCTTAATGCTAGATGGAGCTTAACTGTATAAGACGACTTGTGAGGCCTTCTTTAATAGCTTGTCATATAGCACAATTTCTTACTCTAGATTGCTTTTGACATATAAAAGATAAATGCTCTTATTGCAGTATTCCTCAATGATTCAAATTTTTGGGGCATGGTAATGCTATTGGTAAAGCTACTTGGTTACCCATGGTAATCCAAGCAGCTGATTGAGCATATTTCACTTGGTCCGTTAAGCAATCATAGGAAACTAAATCCTTGCAGACAGATATCAAGTTCTAATCTGCAATGTATGTCCAATACTGTGCTTTGCTTTGCTTGATAACATTAACTTTATTTTCCAAGGTTTAGACTTTAGTTTTGCATGGGCGTAACGTGCTCCATCATATTCATAAAGTAGGAGTCTCCTTAGTCGTCCTTCCTCTTACCATAATGATATTGAGATATGATCCTTCACCTCGTTTTTTTCCATCAAGACTTGTTTGTTACTCTACTCGCTCTCTGCTAATGTGAGGTTCTTCATTTTCACCCCCTCACCCCCCCAAAAAATAAAATAAAATAAAAATTGTTGGTTAAATTATTCATAACGCCATTGCTCAAGCTGCCTGAGATGTTCCATCCTCCAGTTTCTGCTTGCAGCCGCATTTGTTTGGTGGATCAACCAAAGTTTCATGAGATTGGAGGTGCTGATTGAGCTCTATAAATTTGAGAGGGTTAAACATCATGCAATTAGTTATAAAGGGACCACCCTCCCTTTTCCGGTGTATAACTGAAATGTTCATCTTTTCCCATCACTAAGTTGATGGCACGACTCATATATCCTTTAAATTATGATTTGATCTGTATTAATTGAATTCTCCATATTGAACATTATGTATACCAAGTTATTCGACTGCTAATTTCAAGGATTATATAGCAGGCATTTGTGGTGGAGCGATATAATAGGCCCATGCCAAAACTGAGGAATACAACACCTGATACTAGCAGATATGAGGAAAGGCCTGTTCCTTCAGGAACCTTGAACATCAGCGCAGCTACGTCACATTGTCCTCCTGCATGAAGGCAAGGCCAATGATCATGATGGACCTATGGATATTCACCAGATTGCTGAGAAGTTCCTCATTGATGTTGTGCAGGTTAAGAGGATCCTTCAGTTCGTATCATTGCCTCCAGAAAATAGTAGTAAACAGAATAAGAATCAACGATAACAATTGTCACACCTGCTCGTTTACTTTACTAACATGATGTTTTGACACATGAAAAATGGATTGCACAAATTGTTTATGAGAGTTTGTAGACACTATGAATTCTTTCTGTTTGTAATCAATAATTAAGAATTCCTAGTTGGATAACTCTGGAGTTGTATGTTTCTGGTAAACATTGCAGCAAAATATTACTGGTGTAAATCCCACCGAAAAATTTTGGTTTTGGGTGGTTGTTATGAATAGTAGAACTTTCCGTCCAGTTTGAATCTTCTTATATAGGCTTCGTATGTATTTCCTCCAATGTAAAATGTACTGATTTTGGGTGGGCAAACCACACTAGAAAGTAGGCCATTCTTACATTTTTCAGTTTCATGCTTGGAACCGAGTTTCATGTTAGACGAATATGTTGGTGGTGCTTATGAAGAAAGTTAATCTTCAGCCCCACTTTGTACAACTTGCAAAATTAAGTTTAGTGATGATTGTGCAGATAAGAATCTTTCAACTCACAGGCTTTTAAATCTTTTCCAACAAGCTGCAAATAGTAATGAAATCGGATTAAGATCATCAAGTGCTAATATTGTTTTTCTCTCATTCTATTATTCAGATACAAGATAATGTGGTCAAATTCAATTGCTGAAATGTGGATGTTGTTAAAACAAATGCTGTGCAAATAACTTGCAATGTTGCAATTTTGTGATCATACTACAACTACAAAATTATGACATGTGAAGAGGATAACTAAATTTATAACTATAAAAGCAGCCCGCTTTTTCTAGGGCCTTGCAATATAGTAGACATAAAAGAAAAGGCAAAGGCAAAAAAAGAGGACACAAATCAGGTCAGCTTCAAGTCGGAATGGACTCTAACCAGTCTGATGTAAATTCATAAGCAACGAATGTTACAGCACCAGCAGGGGCAGCCTTAACAATTGACGGAACAATACCCTTATAAAGCCCAGCCCAACCCTCTATCTTTACAATTCGACACAAGGCGTCAATCATATTTGTGTATGTTTGTTGCTCAACCCGAGCTCCATATCTTGGGTGCCTTTGTAGTCCTTCAATCTGTCGAAAAAGATCGACATATTTCAGCTGGTATGGATATTTGTTTCCTCCAAATGATTCTAAAGCCCATGCTTTTATTCTTTTATATTTCCCATTTAACATGGCAACGAACCTACCACTATAAATATACTCGATTTGTCCCATGCATATTGAGCGCCCAAGTTACAAATTTAAGAGTTTCTAAGAAAAGTTAAAATCAATGACCAAAGATCACATATAATATTTTTGGACCATTGAGGACTCTCATTTTGGTATGTAACAGAAAAATTATGTACCCTCATTTCGAAACAAAGGGAGTACATATTAACTTCCTCCACATGGTAGCTAAATACATGACAGTATTAACTCTTTTAATATCTAAAGGTTGGTAAAGAAAAATTGTTTATTCATTACTGACGAAATAAAAAAAATGATAAATAAAAAAAAAAAGGCCAACTCCTTATCCTATACTGGAATCAAAACAACTGAAATATAATTTCAAATCAAATACATGCAGCGAGCCTTCTTCAAAGATATCAGTTCAAGAAATCACCTGGAACCTCTTCTTGACCACATCAAGTGGATGACAGACAGCTTTAGCACATGTACCAGCAGCTAACCCACAGAGGAAAAGCTGGAAGCTTGAAATGGCATCATCAGCTTGGCTTGCATCAAAAGATCTTAACCTATTCCAAGCCTAAAGAGAACACAGTAAACTCCTTCAGTCAAAATAAAAAAGTGTGCTCTGCATTGGTTCAGTTAACACCGAAAAAAATACAAAAAGAATTTTTTTAATCAGTGAATCACTAAATTGAATGCATTGTAAATCAAGAAAACACAAATCCTGTAAATTTGTAATTACATAACAATTAAAATGATAAAATTTTGCGAATGCTTCATAACAAATTACCAACCACAATGCTTATTCTCTTCCTCATGTTATTCTTTAATTTATGTGGTAATAAAATATCATTCTCCCATATACACCTCCCTCTTCTTCCACGCCCCTTCCCTTCCCAACCCCAACCAAAAAACAAGATAAATACATAAAAGAAGGCTACCACCTTACCATGCACCGGCGCTTGAAAGTATCATAGGTTCCAAACTGAAGACCAGCATAAGGAATAATCTCAACCAGTGTAGGTGACAAGCCAGCATACAAACCTCGAAAACCACGATTTCTGACTATATCAACAAATGCGGACCTCATGTTTGGATAAACCTGCATGTACGTAAATCATACGAGTCCCTTACAAACAATCTTAATGATATGCAGGTGCCAATGTTCTGAAAAGCGCTTTTACTCCCATGCAAAAAATTCAAAATTTTAGTGCCAAAAGAGTTTGGAAGATAAGTCCTTATCAAAATTTGATAGAGCTTGGACTAGAAGTCGTATACAATCACAGAATCCTGATATAGCCATAAAATATAGTACAAAGCCATATATAACCTATCCATAGATTTAGTATATTCATATTCCAGAGGACGAATCTCTGAGATGTATCAACACCAAGATGAATTTTGCGAGGTTAAAAGCTAAAGTGGAAATAAATACTGACTCTGCTGATAACCACAGATAATGCAGCAAAAATGGTAATAGAACCCCAACATTCATAAATTTCCTGAACAAAAAAGACATCTGAAATAGATGAAGAAGCTAACTAACCCCTCGGCGAGTATCATTGAAAAAGATGAAATAGATATAGAAGCTAACTAACCCACCACCAGTTCCTGTTCACTATCTCTACATTTATTTCACTCAATACCTTTGGCTCTCCTTGTGAAGCTAAAATGGTCCTTATAAGATCAAATGGATAGGATCCAACTGTAGCTGCACAGCCTGCTACAGCCCCACTGACATACGACAGGTATGGGCTTAGATGAATGTGATCTTCTGCAACACAGTGAAAGAACCAGGGCACAGCATGTGAGCAACCAAAACGAAAATATAAGAACAATGAGATGACGCCAGATAAATAGCCATGCCATGTGACAGACCAACAGAAGAAAGACACAAAAAGATGAGAATAGACATTCTTTTCAATGGTCGTATTCCTATTTTAAGCAATGAAGTTTTTGGCATCTAATTTGAACAATCTAGTTTGAGCCATAGATAAACAAAGACATGAACAGTCCCATCCAGTGAGGCATATTGAAAAAATGAATAAGGATGTTCACAAGTTGCATTACACAGGGAAATGAGAAATAAAATGTGGCCCCTTTAAAACATCTGATAGATTGAAAGGAATACCATGACAAACTATAATCTTTCCCAAAATTGAAGGTACAAAAATAAACAAGCCAAAGCAGCATCAAATGTAGAAGGGAAATCAACAAGTTACTTATAAATTGGGGGGAATGACATTCAGTTTGATCCAACATATATTAGCGATATGAAAAATCCTCAAAAGAATATCACTAGTTGAATAATTAACGCATGCATAACTGCAACTATAGAGATGAAGGAAAACAATTATATTTGCAGATGTTCTGTTGAAGAACAAACCTTTATTGGAAGAACCAGCAACAAACGTTTTAAATTTGTGCAACACCGTGAACTGTATGGCTGTATAAGGCATAACCATGAGAAGTGCTGGGACATTACCGCGCCAAAATCCCTGCAATGAGCAATTAACAGGTAAATACTGGAGAAGTTTCAATTAATCTCTCACATTTACACAGGAGAAGAACACAAAATTTTAATTTCTAGAGAAGTTCCAGATAAAAAGTGTCATAGCATATGAAGACTTGAAGGGAGAGAACTCTATTAGTAAAAACTGCAAAGCAGTGCCTGGAAAAAACTGCCTTTGAATTCTGTTACTATTAATCAGCGTATTCTGATTCCCTAAATCAATTCAGAATCCAGAGTCACAGCAAGGACGTATAATCTAATCCACAAGTAAAAGAGGAAACAGAAACGGTGAAAGACAGATCAATAGAAACACATTAGTAGTCCAACAAATGGAGCAATACCCGTAGACCTTCCTCTCTAAAGATATCCTTGGTTGCCTGCAACATTCCGGTATATTTTGATGGTCTGTGTACATCTTTGTGAAGCAAGGCCCAAGAAGAAGTGGGCTCCAGTTGAACCTACAATAGATACCAAAGACAAATTTATCAAGTCCATGATTTGATGTTCATGAAAGTTCCTTTGTGCTCTATGCCCACAAAATCGGCGACTTAGAAGCAAACATGCGCAGGCACATGACTTGAAAACGAAAATTCAATAATTTCAGCCTTTTTACTAACATGCATATGAGCAATGATTGATTTCAGTTTGACTTGTTCAATGTAAAATCTTAACAGTCACATGCATAAACCTTTTTATTGTGCAAGGATAATTCCCAAGAATAATCCCATCCTAAAGACTGGGGAAAAAGAATTTCATGTGAATTAACAAATAAGTAATAAGTCTAATCTATAACACAACTTCACTATATTCCCAAAAGACTTGAGTTTATTCAATAAGATAATACCTCTTCAACACACATCTACCCACGTTTCTTATGTTTAAATAACAGCTTAATATGTATTTTAACTAATCTAGTACACTAGTTACATTCCCTATCCTCCTCTTTCCTTGCCACAATTTATCAATGGCATGCAAGGATAGTGTGCCCAAAGTACAAACTGTTAGTTAAAAAATGCAAGAGCTCCAGAAAATAATCAAGTTCCAGTAAACATATAGATTTAAAGAAACATTTCCAATCAAAATCATTACAAATTCAAAATTAAAAACATCAATTCAACACCATGAGTTTAAAATGTAACCTGGAATCTGATTTTAATAACATCTAAGGGCGATGTCACTGTTCGAGATATAGCACCGGAAATAGCCCCTGCCACGGCATCAATGAAAGCCCGTTTCAGCTGTCCCGGCTCTTCCATTCCCCCAGAAACTAGCTCGAAGTTATGCTATTATATATAGTTCAAAAACAGTAAGCTGTATTAAATATGATAATCAAACAATTAAAAATTACAAAGATACCTGCTCAACCTAGTTTATTTATTTATTAAGAATTGACAAGTGTGGCCTGTGATAAAAGAAAATAAAAGAAATATAATAACAAATTGAATGACTCGTGACATAAGTAAAACCTGGAAATCTACAAGAAAGTTAGGGTTTCACAATACAATTATGTCGTAATGCTAATATAAATCAGAATATCAATCAATATGTGTTCCAAAAAGGCACCTCCGAAAAGCCAATAGGAGGAGAAGCAGCCATTAACATTTTAATGAGTTAAAGATTCGAATTTTAGAGAGAGAAATGCGGTGGCGCCGCCTTGAGCAGCGGCATAAATTTAGCGGTGTTGCCGCCGTGAATTTGAGCAGCAGGAACTTGGGAATTATAGAGATATTGTCTGTGTACGGATTGGGGATTGTTTGGATGGAAGAAAATGAAGCTCATCACTTCAAATCAAGGGCTGCATTTTTATTTAGTTTATATTACCTATAAAATTTTAAAAATCCAAACAAAATTTAAAAAACAACATCACTACATAAAAATTGAGATGTTTTATGGAGAGTTCAAAAATTAGAGATATAATTTAATTTTTAAGATTAAATATGATATGTTAAATTTTAAATTAATGTTAATTTTATTTAATTTTAATTAATCCAATTATTATAATTATATAGTATATAACAGCAAAATATTAATTATAAACCTTATTTTATTTTAAAATTTTATAAATTATATTAATTTTAAAATTTAATATATGGCGTTATTTGATCAAAAATTAAATTATATCTTTAGCGGTGTTGCCGAGTATATTTGAGCAGCAGGAACGTTATAAGATAAAATGTTGATATTTGGGAGTAACGAATTGGATGGAAGAAAAGAAGCTCATCACTTTAAATCAAGTATTGGTTTTTTATTTAGATTTGATAAAATTTATCGAGTATAAAATAAGGTTTTTTGAGGCTTATATTTATTTTTATATTAAAGATTTAACGAATAATTTATAAGCATATTTATATTTTAATTATTCGAACGAATATGATCCAAATATATAATCGATCTTAAAAGATATTTAAGAGGTTGATAATTTGGGATGAACTTATTAAATTTTTGTATTTTTTTAGTAGTTATTATAATAATAATAATAATAATAACTCCATTTTGAGTCATAATCGATATGAATGAAATAGAGTGAAATACATACATGCTCATAATCAATTAAATAAATGGCAAATTAATATGAATAATATTAATGATCTATCAAATTTTATGGGATGCTTTTGCTTGGATATTAAATATTTTTAGTTCTTTTTTAGTAGTTCTGTATAATAATAATAAATGGTTAGTATTTTTTTGGACGGAATACTAAGAAAATATCTTATTTTAATAATTTTTCAAGTGTAGTATAAAAAAAATTAATAACCAAAATAAAAATTTATCCATAATACAATAACAAAAAAATAAATTATCCCTAGCACTTTCCTATTCAAGTGATTCCATCCGTACAGATGACACGTGTCACGGCATACAGGCGGGTGGTCTGTTACTCTGACACTGTAGACTGGTATTATATCGTACCGCAACCAAACCATCTCCCTCCCTCTATCACCAATACCATTGCAGCCTTTAATTTCTCTCTATTTTCACTCACAAATGTAAGGATTGTTATTTTCGCCACTAAAATTTTTAGTTCCAGGATGTGAATAATTGGGTTATATTCATGTTCAGTGAGGATCTTGCGGAACTATAAGTTTTAGTCGTGGAGTTAACAATCCCTATTAAATGTGCCTATTTATATACACTTTTAGGGTTTGGGCATGAAGAAATGCTTAACATGGCTATGAATTTCCTTAGACGGCCATGCTTAATAGGTATGTGTTCTCTGTTTTTATTAATATTAAAGTTTATTTTTCTTAGATTTTTTTTTAATGCTTTTACGTTATAAGAGTAGTAGTATTAATTATTACTGCAATGTTTGCTCTCAGATTCTAGAAATGGGCATGGGAGAGGTTTAACTGTTCTTTACTTTTTGTTTGTTTTGAACTGCTTTTTAATGTTTGTAATGTATATTTTCAGAAGCAAACAAAGAAAATGTTAACTAAAGATAGCTTTATTTGTGGTGGTGTTGCATCTTATGCTATGATATTTTAATATAATGAGTAAGCATTATACTAACTGTGTTTCTCGTGTGCTATTAAATAGGATTTCAGTAAATGATCTTTTGTCAAACAGTTTGATAGAGGGTTGGAATTGATTTCTATACAGTGAAATCAACGGCATGAAATTTATTTTTTCATGTAAATGGGGTCTGAGAAAGCTGGAGGTTGTTTAGAACTAATTGATTCAACGGACTTGTATAGTATAGTTAAACTTAAGAATTTGGATGGTAATGTTTATGATGCCAGACATGGTCATTTGGGGGTTGGAAATGTTAAATCAATGAATGAGGGGATTGAAAAATGTAGGGGTTGTAATGAAATTAATTGTAGAGATACTGATAAGATAATGACACGGAAGAGTACTGTAATCACTCCAAGTGAGCTGACAAATGGCAAACACGACAGCGCATTTGCGTTTCAGTGTGACCAACTGACGCGTAGGCTAGTATTCACAACTGGTGAAGGCGGAGAACCTTTTAGAAAGAGAAAGGCCGATAAGAGACTACGGGAGAGAAGTACTGGTTTAGGATTCAATCTCGTGGATCTCTTGCTAGACGAGGGCGTTTCTCCTGAATTTATAGATACTATGAGAAAAGGCAAAAAAAAATATGAGCGGAATAGATTTAGAATTGGTGATATGGTATGGGGAAAGGTGAAATCACATCCATGGTGGCCGGGGCTGATATTAAATGAGGCATTTGCATCGCCTTCGGTTTTTGAAACAAAGATAGAGGGTTGTCTATTAGTTGCTTTTTTTGGAGATGGAACCTACAATTGGTTTGATCCAGCTGAGCTCATTTCTTTTGATCGTCACTTTGTTGAGAAATCAAAGCAGACAAAGGCTCAAGACTTTTTGGTAGCTGTTGAAGAGGCTGTGGCTGAGTTCAATCGAAGGGCTGCTCTTGGCTTGGCTTGTTGTTGCCGAAACCCTTCCAATTTCCAGAGTACAGATGTTCAAGGGTTTTTAAAAGTTGATGTGAGTGGATATGAACCTGGGGGTTCGTATTCAATGGAGCAGATCAAAAAGGCTAGAGAAGATTTCCAAACATCTGAGACACTTTCTTTTGTGCAGCAATTGGCAACAAATCCAGGATTTGATGCTCAAGGAATTGTAGATTACATGAAAAATGCAGCCAAAGTTCTTGCTTATCGGAGGGCAGTGTTTAATGAGTTTGACGAGACCTATGCTCAGGCATTTGGAGTGCAACCTGGAGGTTTTGGAGATTCGATGACCGTTTCAAATAGAAGGGGAAAACTGATGGCTCAAGGTATTAATTGAATTTGTTTTTCATCTTTTACATTTTAATGCTAATTATTTGTGTGTCTTGTTATTTACCTTATTCATGTATAAAATCTTCACTTGCCATTTATGCCGGTGTTAAGATTCATTAAGGACTTTGATAAAAGAGTTACATAAAGTAGTTTATGTAACTTGATTCTGTTAGTTTTGGAAGTAGTTTCCCTATACAGGGGTTTCATTGTTTCAGTTTTGGTTATGGAATTCAAGTAGAGGCTACTGCTCTTGGAACTGAATCAAGACACAATCAAGGATAGAGGCAACAAATCTGCTTGTGCTCTGAAGCAAGGGGCCCTCAGGGATAGACAGAACTTATCACACTTGTGACATTGTCAATGTTGAATCTGAAAAAACAAGACTTCTCCTGTCTGCTCACACTTGTGTACACATTTAAGCCTTGCAGTAGTCATATGGTTCAAGAGAGTTGCAGAATTTGCCATTTCCCTAAAGTTAGCGTAAGTGATGATACATATTTCTCCAGTAAGCAGTAGAAGGATAAGTCTTAGGTTTCATAAAAATTACTACCTGCATCACCTTGATCCTTATGTTAACTATGAGTTTAAGGTAAGCTACTTTGATTGTGGATTTATCACCCTCTACTCTGTTGTTTAACAAACTATCCATTTTTGTCACCACATCCACTTTCTCCAGATGTCATCCAAGTATTGTTTTACTTATAAATTGCAAAAAGTTCCTCATCAGATGAAAGAGTTCCATTTGACTAATTGTATGCCAGGCTGTCATGTTTATCTAATCTTAAGATTTATGTAAATTCACATAGTTATTTGGCTTTCATAAAACTCCAACAAAAATCTGTATTTTGTAATATGATATATTGAGGTCATTGGTAGAAAGGACTTTATCCTTCTGAGTTTTGAGTAATGTGATGGTCTTTTGAAGTTTCAAATGCCCATGATCATGTCATATCTTGTTGAAGAGTTGGAGTGCACATAGTTTAACTAAATAATACAGTAACCTGTAAGGTATTTTAATACCAGTTCACTCATATCTCTTATGATTAGCTATATGCTAAGTGAGATATTGGCTTCTAAAAAGTAGTTATATCAATACAAAAACCACAAACTTTCAAAATATACTCGTCTCCACTATGCAACTTTGATTCAGTATATACCATATACTCCCTCTTAAGGAAAGCTTTACTTTTCCAAACATCTCCCTGACATTAGATAGAAATGTCATTTTGTTTAACAGATTGAAATGTCATAATGATGCAACGTAGTACCCATTCTTCCTAGAGTACAAGTAATGACATGTTAGGAAGTAGGAGTTTCATCTCACTTTTTATTCTGAAATAAGAAATGTATCTCCAATTTTGGAACGGAGGGAGTAAATTCTAATGTAATGCTTCTTTGCTCGTTTTAGAAACAAGTTTACCATCTTTCAATTGCTTTATAGTTTACCATCATTCAATTGCTTTATAGTTTACCATCTTGTTGCATAAGTTTCTGTGTAGCATATTATACTCTGTAATTCCAATTCAAAGCCGCCTGCAATAAAGTTGAGTTTGGTGCATTTTGCCCTTTTTGTGGGGAAGTTTCCTGCTTTTCATTGATCATAGGTCCTTGCTTGTTTCCCAATCCGTCATTGGAGGTTTTCCATGGTTAGATTACAAGATGATTTGAGCGTTGCTTCTTCCCCAAGTTTAATATTTTAATGAGAAGATATTTAACTTGTTACCAGATATTTTAATATTTTACTTCTTATATAGACTTCCAATGTTCAATCTAGTTCATGGTTTTGAGAGAATCGCTAGAAACTAGACTCCCCTTGGGGAAGATTCATTTCCCATTTACTGTCCTCTCTTTCCTGTTCTTCTTAATTTGAATGACTTTCTAACTTGCACACGCTAACAATATATTCCTTCTATTTCAGTTTCTTGAACTCCTCCATCAGATCATAGGCATTAATGCATCTTACATAATATAGAATCCTACATATGTTATTATTAGTGGTTGGAGTTTCAAATAAAATATCTAGACAAGAGGCTGAGTTGCTGCTTGTTGAGTGAAATACACTTCCTATTTCCTTTAACCACAAAACGTGTAATTTGTCATTTTTTCGGCTTCTTTGACGGTGCATCCATAATTGCTCAATTTTGTTATTAGCATTGTTGATTTAAGTAGACTTGACAAGTTGTATTATTAAATAAATGATTACCACCACATCAAGTGTTGTTCTAACGTTTCGGTGGAGTTAATTATTTTCGGAGTTGACTCTTAAGTCTTCCTTAGCTTTGTCTTAACAGGCAGTGGGCACTTCTCTCCAGTGTTATCTCATATTTTGGTCCATTGTTATCTCATCTTTCGTCTATTGTTCTGAGCACGTTTAAATTAATATGGTTTAATACTTCTTCTCAAAAATAAATAAACAAATAAATATGGTATTACTGGATTTATTTCCTTTCTGCTTGTTGCATTTAAGCCACTTGCTTTGCACAGTTGGTTATGAAGCCTTGACAATTGTGACAGCACCAGGGTGATGTCACTGGACTAAAACACAACCTGAGAAAGGAAACCCCTTTTAAAATCAAATACCATCCCAAAAACCGGCTCGGCAAACCCCTTATTTCTTTGGCAACTAATGAATTGCAAGTAACTCTCTTTGTCTCTAGCCTTGGTAGTAATCCAAGTTGTAATCAATAGCAACTTATTGACCCACTTATTAAATTTTAAATTACTAATCAGCTGATAACTTATTTAGTGTGTATATATAATATTGTATTATACATTCTCTATATAAATAAGTCTAATATCAGGGTCAATGCATACTGCATTAATAAGTAATACTACTATTGTAGCGTGCGCATATGTACAAATTATAAGCTGCCATCACCAAAAACTATCAATTCACAATATTATAGTATTCAAATCCTATTGCATTAGACAAGTCCGAATACTATTTATGTTATTGTTTAGCTGATGATTTTGAAGATGTGGTTCTATCTATTTGGTAGAATTTTTGTTTTTTCTCTTCATACTCTTCTTTATATAGTTGAAAAAATTTCAACTTTTGGTTGGAGGATGAACTGAGATTCCATAATAGCATTAATATATCAGTAGTTTAACCCTAACTTTCAAATTGTGAGAACATTATAGGGTAATGTTTTTCTAGCCTTGCTAATGCCATCTTTGAGTTTATTCTTTACCTGTTGCTTGTCATTATAATATCCTTCGAAGTTTGTATGTAAGAGGGTACTGGACTTGTTAGTTTAACTATTAAATTAAGAAATATCTCCTTTTTGAGAATATAGTTATTTATTTCTGGGGAGGCCCTTGGGGAGATAGAAAAGGGGGGAGGGGGGGGGAGTTATGGCAGTATAGTGCTATGAGAACAAAACAATTTAAGAAAAAGGTTGTCAGATATTTTTTCGTCTTAGTGCTCAATGCAAGCCTTATCTCTTGCTATGGTGAGGCTTGAGTTATGCTCAAGGTTCGTCTGACTCCCTTTTTCATATGACTGGAACAAAATTAATGTTTCATGTATGTTTTTATAAATTGGTGGATGGTATTTAATACAAATCTATTATGTCAAGTAGGCATTTGGCGTAGAAGTACTGATAAAGTATCCATAACAGTGGACAAAAAACCGGCAACCGCGAAAGTTAGATCAGTTGAATCCCCTGGAAACTCTGTTCCTTTTGAGACTACCATTGAGGAGAATGCAAGTGACCAACCATCAAAGAAGAGACTTAGACCAGATAGTCCCATACAGGCTAGAAAAAAGCATGGTAATCACCAGGTCAAAATGTCCATGAAGAAGGTAACAGGTAAGAGTGATGTGACCTTAGAGGAGAGGACTGGGAAACAGAAGGCCGTAGAGGTTGATGATAAAGATGAGCAGAGGATGGAAGAAGCAAATTCAAGAATGAAGCATCTAAAAGGTTCCACAACAATGGACAATGAACCGGCAATCGTGAAAGTATGGTCAGTTGAATCCCCTGGCAACTCTGTTCCTTTAGAGACTACCATTGTGGAGAATGCAAGTGACCAACCATTGAAGAAGAGACCTAGACCAGATAGTCCCATACAGGCTAAAAAAAAGCATGATACCCATAATCACCTAGTCAAAATGTCCATGAAGAAGGTAACAGGTAAGAGTGATGTGGCCATAGAGGAGAGGACTGGGAAACAGATGGCTATAGAGGTTGATGATAAAGATGAGAAGAGGATGGAAGAAGCAAATTCAAGAATGAAGCATCTAAAAGGTTCCCCCAAGGAGCCGGATGGTCTGACAACTGCTGCTGAACCAACAATGCTGGTAATGAAATTTCCTCCTCAATCGTCAATGCCATCTATTCCAGAACTAAAATTGAGATTTTCACGCTTTCCATCCCTTGATACATCTTCGGTTCGTGTATTCTGGAGTTCGTCAACATGCCGAGTTCTTTTCATGAACAAAAATGATGCGGAGGCAGCATATGGTTATGTAGCCAGCAAAACACTCTTTGGAACAAAAGTAAGGTACCGCTTGCAAGCTATAAAGGTATCAGCCCCAAAGTTTACAGGATCAGATGAATCAAGGAAGCAGGATGTAGAAGAAGCTCTTGGTACCCCTGTTGGTAGTACATCCTCTCCAAGCACAAATGTCCATGTTCATACTGAGAGGTGTCAACAGGTCCTTCCTTCACCCTTGCCTTTTCATCTTAGTTTTTAATCTTTATTCTATATGTATGAGTTTGATCACTTTGCTGATGCCATCAACATGATTTATCACCAATCTAAGGCAATGGACAACAAAAACTATCAGACCGCCACTAGTAAGGTTGACATCTCCGGTGATATGCTAAATCTTCTAGCAAAATGCTGTAACATTGTAGCTGATGTGAAGAAAGCATTTGGATACGTGCCGATTCTCTGATGATAGCCGATAGAACATAATGCTCATATGGAAGTGAGAATTTCTAGAATTTGTCCAAGGAGTGGAAGGTAAGTTTAGGTAATCTGTGATATAGTACAAAGTTACAGGTACAGAAAGAGCAGTATACTAAAAAGGGTCAGGAACCTATAAACTGATTGATTACTTAGAGCTAAGAAAGCAAATACATGAAAAGGAAAAATGATACCTTTTGATTTGGTTTTTAGCCTAGTAC
Organism: Panax quinquefolius; assembly: GCA_020205615.1. Lineage (NCBI taxonomy): Eukaryota > Viridiplantae > Streptophyta > Magnoliopsida > Apiales > Araliaceae > Panax > Panax quinquefolius. The sequence continues at coordinate 108,116,310 of CM035159.1, forward strand.
TTGTCGTGCCAAATTTCTGAGTTTGAAGTTGTATTAATTAGGCTTATATATATATATATATATATATATATATATATATATATATATATAGAACTTGCCAACAAGTAATTGTAAAGAAACTTGTATTACTATATGTATTGTGCTGTGCTGGCTGTATGTTATTGAGATGCATGAGGTTGATGTGTTTGCATTTGGGTTAGCTTAGTTTGATGGGAAAAAAAAAGAGTGGAAGTCAATGCCCACTGTATTTTCCAGAATTTAGTGGTGTACAACTTCTTGGTTTCTTCTCATGCCTTTGCTTAGCACATAATTCTGAGAATTGTTCAAACATAAGAAACATCTCATACTAACTAACCATGGTTATCCTATCCTACTACAATTATCTTCCACAAAACCAAAAAATTCAGGAACCTTCCTATTAACTTATCAATAAAGGACTTGTTCTTTATCATATTCCTATATATACATAAGATGAAATGAACATGGCAATTTCATTTGGCAATAAATAAAATTATTAAATGAAATGAAAATGTTTTAAATCTAGATTTTATAGTGCACAAATGTAATATGTACATATGACCAAGGATTTGAGTGAGTTTTGAAGTGTTTTCAAGGGGTGAAAAAAACAAGATCGTGAGTACGATTAAAATTTTTATACACCCATCAACAACAAGATTTTAGCGCTTCTTCTGAACTTAATTATTTATTTATTGAACAAATAGATTTATAAATTTATTTTTATCTTTTATTTAGAACTTTCATTATTATTAGATTCAAAACGGTACTAATGTGTGCGTTTGATGGTATAAAAAAGTAAACATGTTTTTAACAAGATGGGAATACAATTTTACAGCTCAATACCATTGTTAACGCCAAGATCTTTTGTCACGTCCCAATCACCTAAAACGTCCTGATCCTGCAACGTAAACACAATAAACACCACAAGCTTGACGGCGGTTCCAGTCGAGGATAGCTTCGCGTGAGAGTCGATGTATGTGAATTCACTGAGGTTTGTCGAGTAAGCGGAGGCTATATCTTTAGTGCGTATATAGAAAATGATAATTCTACGTGTGTATGTAATTACGAATGATGAAGTGTATGAGAACGCATCTACCTCTTGGTGGAGACTTCCTTGCCAAGTTATACCTCCTTGCACGAATTAGTCCCACTACTTACTGACACATTCCCTTTACCCGATGGGTTCTGCTTAAATTGCATGTAGTTTATTCTCTGCTTTTGATCCTTTGTTACTACTGGCCAACCGATTATAATCCCATCCACATTAATGCATGGCGAGGTTCTTTAGTCAACCGACATGCTTTTTCATCATTCTGGTCAAAGATTGTAGATATTTAAAAATGTCTAAAGGATTGATCCATTTGACTAAACCGATCTTATAAGTTTGAAATGAGAATAATATGATGATTGGGCTTAATGATTTTCATAATTCAATAATAAAGGCCCAATAGAATAAAAAGAATAAGCCCAATACACTCGGCCCAAAGAGATAAAATATCACGACCCAACATTGCCCCCTAGTTTTTTGTTGAACAGAATGTTTAATAGAAAACTATAAACAATCCATGATATTTTACTGAGAATCAATAAATGACAAGATGTAATTAAAAACGTACCCATTTATCACTCACGAAATGAAATGAAAGGAAGTTAAGGGCCCAATTCAGAAAGACTCTATCCATTAAATATCCGGACCCGAAACCGGACGCTTCCCATTCAAATTCCAAATTATTACTAGCATTTAATGCACCCGTCTTGAACATAGTGTAACCGTCAGTATAAAAAGACAACTTTACCAAATTTGACAGTTTTACCTGTTCATTTGAAATTCAAGCGCCTTCTAAACTTTCTGATCTCTCTCTCGCAGAAATCGTCACAAATGGCTTCCCCAAAACCACGAGCAGAGTTCTCCCGTACTTGTAACACCCATCATTTGTGGTTCCACCAAACCCTAATCTTCATGAGGGGACTTGATACGAATCCCAAGCAGAAAATCAAAAAACCCCTCGAGAATACTACGAGATGACGGAGGCGATTCTCGCGTGCCAACACCCTTATCATCATGAAATCGAGAATTGAAGAGGGTTCGAACTCGGTTCCACATTAGGATACCCATGTCTTTGTCGGGTACCCAGATTCTCGGTAAGAAGATGTATCAGCGGCTTTGAAGGATGGAATGGCGGTAGTCCGGTGACTTTTCTTGGAGAAGGGGTTCGTTTCCCCCTTCACGCGTCTTTATAGTGACCACTTTGGGGTTCTTGGGTGTAGGATTTTCTGGCTGGTGTAGAACTCCTACATCCACATTCTCCGCCTTCGTGGCCTTACGCCATGAATTGGGCGTCGAGCCCTCCTTGGACTTCTTCTTCACCGCTCACAAGATAAATGCAGTCCAGGAGAAGGGTTCAATTCAATTGCCATCGTCTTTCTTTGTTCATCGACCCCATTAGGATGAAATGGCGAAATTCAGATAACATCTCCGGGCAGATCCAAGTCACCCATCACCTCTCCTACTCCGTGTCTTTGTGGGGAATTTGATTTTGAAATGTGGGATGGAATTACTGACTTGAAGAAGCTGTCGGCGTAGTCTTCCCAAAATGGCGTTGTAAGTAGAATCCACATGCACAACATAAAATTTACAAGTTATCTCCACTTGCTTTGTGTGGTAGTCTTGAAAGACGACAGGAAGTTGATAGTGCACTGCCACTTTGATTTGGATCGTTCTTGAAACCATATAGAGGAGCCTCTGTCAGAGCCTCCATTTTGTGCCCATCGAGATGCATTCTTTGATAAGCGTGGGCATAAAGAATGTCCATAGAAGATCCGTTATCTATCGGCGTCGTTTCACATCCACCGAGCCCACTTGCGTGCTGCGTGATCACCAATGCCCCTTCATGCGGTTGATGGGCTCAGAAGGATAATCCGCATCCGTAAATGAAATAACGGTTCTGGGAAAGGCTGTCGATCTTGAGTAGTAAAGATCATTATTGACATAAGCGAATCAAGATAAGACCTCCTCTTCTTCCCTACTAACTTCCCAGCAGACCCACCGGTTATTACATCAACGACTTGCCTTGGCGGTGGTGGAGCATTTGAACAAAGCGGTACTTGAAGCTGTTTTGAGCAGTGCGATTGATAACTCTCTTGATCTTGACGGTCTTTCTCACCACATATTGAATCGCCAAGCCACTTTTAATCTTGCTTTCTACAAAATCCTTTAAATTACAACACTTTCATTAGTGTATGCATGACCCGGTGACTTGATGATAACCACAATATTTGCGAGGGTTGCCATGTCCCGTTTTGTAATTATCACGAGGTGGTTCAAAGAAAGGTGGTTTCGGATCGATCCAAAATTATCGACCTCTACGTATTTAAGCGGGTGTAAACCTTATTAACCTTGAGGTAGGAGCAGTGTACATTCTTGCGCTTTGTCGCCACGAGTTCTTGTACTTCTTGAACTACCTTACGCCCTTTGGTTGTATCCTCCCCTTCTCTCGATCAACATCGGTCTTGGGAACCTCTACCTCCTTTAATTGGCTCAAAGAAGGATTCTTGAACGTTCATAGCCTCTTCCACAACAATATAGCCCTCCGCCTTGTCGAAAGGCTTCTGCTAAGCTTTTCGGATGGTGAAACATCAATTTCTTTACCAATTTCTCCGATTTAACTAGATCCAGCCCATTCTGGAACAATCCAATGACTTGAGATCATTAAGATCGGACACTGTCCGACCGCTTCCCTAAACCTCTTTACATATTGGCCTAAAGATTCGTTTGGTGAAGCTACGGACTTGTCTTTAAAAAGCACTGTAAAGCTTTCCCTTCTTGGTTGCTTCCAAAGCGAGCATGGAACTTATCACAAAGTTCAGGTCCGAGGAGATAGAATCCGATGGTAAAGTCCCCATCCCTTTGTCTGGCGTCTTTTCTCAAAGTAGTGACAAAAGTGTGACATTTAGCAGCATCAGTAAAGTCATAGTAATCCATTAATCGGTCAAACGCCTGACTATGGTCATAAGGATCTCCTGACCCATCATAGCTTTCCATGCGAGGTAACTTTTTGGTAGCATCCGCTTTCTCCTTGAGAATATCAAAGGAAAAAGGGACGCCTTCTTACCGTAAGTATCCTTCACTGTTGGACCTCGGCCCGATTGTTTTCGGAGTTCTTTCAACTCTTTAACGGAAAATCAACACCGCCGGGTTGTGATGAGATCTCCTTCTCTGGCGACATTAGGCTTTGGAATGGATCGACCCTTCCCTGCCGATCTCACTGCCCTTGCGGGACTTTTCGATTTACTAGGTCGTAAAATTTCATCCTCATGATGAGAACGGTGGTAACGGTATTCTCCCCTTCGGGTTTCTGGCATAATTTCTCTCGACCTGCTTCTTCGTCTTTCATCGTTGCGATGAATTGATCCCACGATTATCGATTGCCTTCTTCGGTAGCAAGGCGTTCTACTTCTCGATCTCCTCTCTTGTGAGAATGATCCCGGACACACGTCATAGAATGTTAGGCTCCTTACCCTTCCGACGGGTACCTCTTATACTACTCAGTCGCCGGAATGTATATGGCTAGATGCCGTCTCTCAACTCATTCACCAAGCATCGTTTCGGCTATATCTTCCTTTGTTTTAACAGAACCTCCAAAGCTTTATCCGCTTCGTCGCCATCCTTGCCAACTTGGTAGCTTCGGTCTTCTTGACCACTTTGGCGATGAGTCTGGTCGGTGAACCTTCACCCCGTTCTCGATTGGGATTACGCCCCTGCTTATCGTTGAAAACTAACTTCCGTCTGGCTCCACCCGTGGATCTTGGACGAAGTTCTTCCGAATGAGTGTAGAAGTCGTTGTGTTTCACGAGCACTTTTAGAAGGACCCAAGCGATCCTTTCTATGAAATCTGGCGATGATGAACTAATGACCATCGCTTCGCCGCCCAGGTGTTCCATCTCTACTCCTCATCATCTTTGAAACAAATTTAAACAATTGTGATTGAAAAGAGCCCTCCTTCAGCGCTTGATGTTAACGCCAAGATCTTTTGTCACGCCCCAATCACCTAAAGCGTCACGATCCTCGCAGCGTAAACACAATAAACACCATGAAGCGGCGGTGCGGTTCGTCGGGGATAGCTCGAGCGTGAGAGTCGATATGTGAATTCACGAGGTTTGTCGAAAGCGGGAGCTTATATCGCTAGTGCATATATAGAAAATGATAATTCTACGTGTGTATGTAATTACGAATGATGAAGTGTATGAGCGTCGTCTCTTGGTGGAGACTTCTTGCCAAGTTATACCTCCTTGTCAATTACTGTGCCACCCACTACTGCGACACATTCCCCTTTACCCGATGGGTTCTGCTTAGAAATTGCGTGTAGTTTATTCTCTGCTTTTGATCATCCTTTATTACTACCGTAAACCGATTATAATCCCATCCACATTAATGCATGGCGAGTTCTTTTAGTCAATAAACGTGTTTTTTTCATCATTCTGGTCAAAGATTGTAGATATTTAAAATGTCTAAAGGATTGATCCAATTGACCAATCCCGGTCTTATAAGTTTGAAATGAGAATAATATGATGATTAGAAATGATTTTCATAATTCAATAATAAAGGCCCAATAGAATAAAAAATAATAAGCGTCACTTCGTAAAAGAGATAAAATATCACGACCCAACAACCATAATTGAATCTATTTATTGGTCACAAAATAGTAAAATAATGAAATAAAAAAAAATACATTTTAGAATTTTTTTTTTTCAAATACTAGCTTCTAACCACGGTTACTTTTCCAACGCGTAGTTAACCGTGTTAACTACGCGTTGACTTCATGACAACAGGTTGAGGTGTGGATTGTAATTTTGCAACCGTCTCTGTCTTAGTATCTCATATCTGCTTCTTCCCGCGTTTCTCTTCCTATACATATATACACCCTGTTAACAAACTTTCTCTCCATAGCAAGTCGAATCAATTGAGATCAGATAAATCAATCATGGAATACCGAACCCTAGATATCACTCTCATATCCGCAAAAGGCCTCAACAATGTCAACTCTTCTCCAAGATGGATGTCTACGCCATCGTTTCCATCGTCGGCGGCGACCCTAGAGGCAATCAAAAATCCCCCGTCGACAAAGACGGCGGCACAAACCCAACTTGGAATTTCCCCATGAAATTCACCGTCGGCGAGACCGCCGCCCAGCAGAACCGCTTGACTCTCGTTGTCAAGCTCCGCAGCGAGCGGGATCTCGGCGATAAGGACATCGGAGAAGTCCACGTTCCGATCAAAGAGCTTCTCGGAGAACACAAATCGGAGCAGTTCATTACGCTTAGGTATCAGGTCAGGAAGCCCTCCGGCAAGCCCAAGGGTGAATTGAATCTCTCGTATAAATTCAGCGAAAAGATCGCCAGAGACCCGGTGACGGCGAAATCTGATGAACCCGTCACAGCTTATCCTGTATCTCCAATGTCGGCGGGGCCCAGTTCGGCATACCCGCCGCCACAGTATGCGACGGGGGCGAGTAACGGGTCTTATCCACCGCCGGCAGGTGGGTATCCACAAACCGCCTACCCACCAGGAGGATACCCGCATGCTGCTCCGCCCACGGCGGGTTATGGGTACCCACCACAGCAATCGTACGGTAGCTACCCACCACCGCCACAGGGTTATGGGTACCCTCCCCAACAGGGATATGGGTATCCACCGGTTCAACAACCGCCAAAGAAGAATAAGTTTGGTGGGGGCGGGTTAGGATTAGGGGCCGGGTTGCTGGGAGGAGCTCTGGGTGGGATGCTTATTGGAGACATGATATCGGATGGCGGGTCTTATGATGCCGGGTATGATGCAGGATTTGATGATGCTGGTGGTGGTGGGTTTGATTTTTTTTTTTTTTTTTTTTTTTTGGAAATTTGAAATGAAAAATTAGTGAGTTTTCTCGACGATCTTTAGCCTAATTTTAATTATGAATGAATAATATTTCCACGCGTTTATGTAATTATATATTCACAAGCTTTTAATTCTTCCATTTTGCATTCTTGAAAAGTAAATAAAAAATATTTATTTTTATTTTTTTCATATAATATTTAGAAATTAAAGCTTTGTGTCTATATTTGATAATAATTTTATATAAATTTATTTCAACACATAACAGGATTTAAACAAAGTTATTAAAAAAATATCACAATTGCACCTCAAAATATCAATAAACAACAAAATTTGGCCATTAAATGATATGAAATGAACATCATGATGTTAAAAAAGACAACTATATATTCAACTTTATAAAAGTCAACTTGAGGAATATAAAATTTACATTAGACTCTTGTTATTCGCTTCAAAAAATAATTAAAATGTATATTGACTCATAATTGAAATATATGAGATTGAATAAAATTATAAATTAACACACCATATTATGTATTTAATTAAAAGAGTATATAAAATTGTAATATATATTAGTATTAAAATAAAATTCTTAAGGCAACTTCTTTTAGCTGCAATTCATTTTGAACTTTACCCCCATCAAAATCAACCATAAGAACAAACCTAGACTACATTTCAACACATAAAATTTGTAAATGCTTTAATTTGTAGCTCTCAACTCGACTACTATAGAAAGAAATTGCTCCATTTGATAACTAAATTTAATAGGCCCAAACTTGCTAGACTTTGAGGAATGATATTTATTTGGGCCTAGATGGACTTAGTCCAAGTATTTGTAGTTATTGGGCTAGGTAGGTTTGTTTTAGTTTGGGGCCGTTCATGTAGTATGCAGAAAGTTGCATTTATCTTCTTATATATCACCAGCACATTTCTATGCGCATTCTATTGTCACTTCCTCCCCAACTGGTGGTGCACTCCTTATTGCATATACCACTACTATGTGCTTACAAACAAGAAAAATGATATATATTGTGAATATTTTTATTTTGAATATTTGATTGTGGATAATTATTAATAGTAATTTTTTTGGATAAATGTGTAATAAGTGGGACCCTCCTACATTTTCCACAAATCCGATGTATTTATTTATATGTTTCGCAATTATAAGTCTGCATAAATTTATCGTAATACCTAACACGACTCTTTAAATATATATATTTTTCGATTTTTTATTGAAAAATATGTAGTAATATTTAAATTTATCGTAATACATAATATTTAAACATATATATATTTTTATTTTTTATTGAAAATATATAGTGGTAAAACACCTTATGTTCCCCTCCCCCTCCCACTCCCACTCCCACTCCCAAATCAAAAACATTAACTATTCAGTGCTCATCCAGTGAATCGAATCTTGGTCAGTACCTTGGGAGGGCACAATGATACCACTACATCAGATGCGAATATAGCTTTGACAAACATATTTTAGAATAAAATCTGAAAACTATCTTGTTAATGAAAAGTAAGAAAATTATTACTCCCTCCGTCTCAGGATAAAAATTCTGGTGGACTTTTCACGCATATTAAAAAGATGAATAAAATAACAAAATTATGTATAATAATGTCATTAAATATGGAGAGAGAATTAGAATAGGAAAAGTATGAGATATTTAATACTACGGGTATAATAGAAAAATAGGTGTAAAAGTTTGGTTATTAAAGAAAAATAGACATTTAACATGGGACTATCCAAAATAGTAATAAGGACTTTTATTATGGGACGGAGGGAGTACAATAACTTTTTAAAGAGAATTTTAATTTTTAAGACTTTCACTCAATTGACTAAAAATGTAATAATACCAATATGATAATACTCAATTAACTATACTAACATGTCACTTAATAGTTGGGTTAAATACATTTTTTTCCTACTCTACTTGACCTCGGTTTACAAATGAATCATTGAACTGAATTTTTTTTCATTCGACTCACTGAACTGCAATTTTTTACAAACCGTTACAATTTTTGTTAAATTATTTGATTTTGGACGAAAAAATTACACGCGTTGCCACGTAAGAGAGAAATCTTACATGTCAGATATTTTTCCATGTGACATGCCTAGATGAAAACTTGAAGCATATTTAATGCTAAATTAATCTAAAATCAAATAAATAAAATAAAATAATGCATTCAAAATAAAAATACAATAAAAATAAATTTTTAAATTTTATTTTAATCATTAATATTTGTACAATTTTAAATAAATTATATAAATTACATATAATTATATAATTTTCTTTTAATTTAAATAACTCATAAATAAATTCAAACTTCATAAATATAACTAAAATTTTGAAAATTAATTATTATTTTTATTTTTGTAAACTAATATAATTATTATTTATATTATGAAATCATTAAATAAATATTAAATATATTAACAAATAATTAAATTAATTAAAAATATATTAACAAATAAGTAAATTAATTAAATAAAATATATTAATTAAAGTAATTAATAATAAAATATATTAATGTGTAATTTTTACAAATATATTTATTTATATAAAATTAATGAATTCATATATTATTTTCTATTCAAAACAGAGGAACATGTTAATTCCTGTAATTCATATTTATGTTATTCAAAACAGAGGAACAGGAGCCCAGGTTGTAAATGGAGAAATACAAAAGTGGAGAAATCGGTGGAAATCAAAGTTAAGATCTGGATCTGGGTTGTTCAGATCTAAAAACGCCTCTCCCTCTGATCCGTTCTTCAAATCATTCTTCTAAAATCATGCGAATCTGAAAGGAGTTGTGCCGACGGCGGAGGACGTAGCGGCGGCGGCGGTGTATTTGGGTAGTGATGAGTCCAAGTTTGTGAGCGGACTTAATTGGCGAATCTGAAAGGGGTAGTGATGAGTCTAAGTATGTAGATTTGATTTTTAATTATTTTAAATTTTGGATCCGGATGGTGGTGAAGAAAAAGAAGATGAAGTATTCAAATTTTTGATTTGGAATTATTTTTTATTTGGATTTGTGGGGAAGAATATGATGAATTAGATTTGTATTTGGCTAGTTCTGATTACTATGATGAATTATATTTGGATTTGTGGTGAAGAAGATGATGAATTAGATTTGAATTTGAATTTGTGATGAAGAAGATAATGAATTCATATTTGGATTTATGGTGGAGAAGATGAGAATTATATTAGATAATTTTATATCTTTAAAATTAACTTCAAATATTTAAAATTTTAAAAAATAATATGTATTCATTAATTTTATATAAATATATTTATAAAATTATATATTAATATTTTTTATTAATTAATATATATTTTATTAATTTAATTATTTATTATTTAAAAAGAGAGAATTCAAGTTTGAAAAGAAAAAAATTTAAACTATAGTTATTTTATTATTATTATTAAAAAAATCCACGATTGGATCTTATATTCCACGCGTAAAGCGTTCTTATGTAGACTTTTCGTTAACTTTTAACACTTTTAGGCGAAAAATTCAATTTTGTAAATAAATTATAGTTGATGAGTTGATAGTAAAAAATTTGGTCAAATTGATCGTTTGTAAGCAGAAATTCGGCCGAGTAAAGTAGAGAAAAGTGTATTTAACCCCTTAATAGTTTATAAATAAAATTTTACATCTAATTTTAGAAAAAAATTTATTTACTATTGCAAATTCATTAATTAGAAGTCAAAATGTATTATGTATTTAGTTTGATTATGAACCCTTCTAGGTGGACATGGAAATTGGATATGAGTGTGTTTGAACTTCACTTATTTATATTTTTATCCATCATTGAGGGTCAAAATATAATTAAATAAAATTCAAATACACCCACCCGTGTCCAATTTTCATGTCCACATAGAGTTTTTGAACTCTTTATTATGAAAATTTATAAATCCACAACAGAAAATAAAATTTACACATAAAAATCGTCGTTATAGGAGATCCTATATCGACACATTTCATATAAAAATATTAAAAAATATTGTAAACATATCAATTTCCTTTATTTATGAACACACTTGATATTTTATATTTATACAGGCTACAAACTAGTTGTAGATGTATTACACTATTACCCACTTCGAAAGTCTAAAATTTTATACACAAACAAAATGCTACCGCATTCCAAGCATAAATAAATGTATAAGAAAAAACAAACACACTATCGTTGTATCTTTATTACTTAGAATTTTATTTTAGTCTCAATTCAAATTTGTCATAAAATTTATCAACATATATATCATTTCTCTAAACAAAGTATAATCTTTGCGTTACGTAAGGTTTACAAGTTCTAACATTTAATCTTCCATTTAATTAATTATATATAGAGATAAAATGCTTTGGCCATCATATATATATATATATATAAAGTATTATGGAATATGACTAGAAAAATTTCTCATTTGCTTTTGGAGGGAATTTGATCCTCATTCCTAAATCTATGTAATTGGGGTACTATAATTCAATCATTATTTTTTCTTCATAAATAAAAGTTAAGCATAAACCTAGCTAATTAATTAATGATAGATAACCAAATAAATATTATCTTTTGCCAGCTATATATATAATATAATATAATATAATATAATTTATCCCTGTATGGCTATATATAGCAAAATACAATATGATCTTTAATTCCCTCTCAAACTTTAGAAGGAAAAGTCTGTTTCGTTACTAATTATTAAACAAAATATTCACTTTTTTTTTATGTATATTTAACTGGTATTGGAGAATAAATTCTTACACAAACACAAGAGGGACAAGTTAATTGAAACCAATCGGGACGGCCGGGTACTAATAAACCTATCATCATCCTTCCATTAACTATTTCTTATCTCTCTCTCTCTATATATATATATATATATCACCAAACTTTAAATTATTACCTAATTAATTACCTAACGTGATGGCGAATTTTTTTCTTTTCTTTTCTTTTGGAATAAAGAGCCAAACATGTCCTGTGATTGCCAATTTTTTTTACCAATATTATGTATCTAGCTAGGTTGTAATTTAATAAGTCGAGTCAGAATTTTATTTATTAATTTTGAATTTGAAATTAGAAGTTAGGTTATGTATTATTTTCGTGTCCACGTAGAAGATAATTGGTGGCTACAAATGTTCCCGGAAATAATCTTTTAAGAGCGTCAAGTGTTGAGGTGGCACCTCAATGAAATTTTGGAGAATCTAAGGTGTCCTATGTGCATGGCCAGCATGTACGGGTGTAACCTCAATGCCGATGTCACTCTCAATCAAAATATTCATTTCGTATTTGATTTGGATTCTGCGATTAATTATTTTATATAATTCAAGTTTTGTTCCTTACGAAGGTTTAACCTACCTTACTTCGATCTCATATTTTATATATTTATATGTAACTTTATTTGCTCATTAATTCTATTCTATCTATTTCTCAGAAAGAAAGAAAGTAAATTTATTTTATATAAAATTAAATATTTAAATAACTTTTATTAATTCTTCTTTATTATTGATCATATAGAACGTATATATATTATACCGAATGATATATGTGGCTATTAGTTATATGAAGATCGTCAAACAAAAGAGCACCGATATGTTATTACAAAGATTTTTTGAAATAAATGTGACATATATATTTATATATTATACTAGTAAAGTTAAATCAAATCTTTGTCATTTGAGACAGTGGTAGCTAATACTATATATGGCTGGTTTCATGAATCTAGGACCCATGGTGTGACATATTCTGATTGTCTATTTTTTTCGTTTCTTTTTAAGTCACGACGTTTAAAAAAATATTTTATTTGATTAATTAAAATAGCTATAAATTTTAATATTATTTTTATAAAATTTATTAAAAATGATAAAAAAAACAAATATATATTTAATATCAGGATAAAATGAAAAATTAAGTCGCTAGTGCTTTCTTAAACTTAAATAAATAAATTAGAATACTATTTAAAAAGATAAATAAAAAAAACGGAGGAAAAAGGAAATAATAAATATATGGGAATAGGGATGAGACACGTAAACTTGTTTCAAAGAGAGAATTTTGATTCCCTAGCTCAAGACCTACAGAAAAGCACGTAATCTTTGGGAATGTTGGGTTTAATTGGTGTTCCCATTTAATTAATTTTCCACCAACTTAATTTCAGACTTGTTGCTTTCTCCTTGTAATACATGCATGCATGATACATGTGACCAAAAGAATCCTTGTAATTTTTCTTACACGTTTTAGTGTGTACGTAAATTACTTTTCACCATGGATCATCATCCAATTAATTAATCAACTTTAATTTTCAGGATATATACCCGAATTAATATATATATATATATGCATGGGCCGGGGCACTATAGAGTAGTGATCAAATTAAAAGCTTAGAAATATGAAAGCTACCCATGCATTAGTCTCAGTACAATTGTGATCATTTTGTCTGCTAGTGTTTTCTAGAAAAGTTTCAATAGTTGTACCCGTCTCATATTTCGATTCCAAAATACTACCCGATCCGGCGACCCGACACAAATGTAGATGGACCCCCACTTATACCCAAACACTACTATTGTTTAATTATATTTAAAAAAGAAAAAGTAATATTAATTATATTGGTCACTATATACACACTAGCTAGCTAGCTACTATATTAATTACTGATATATATTTAAAATTATGTTCCGTATATAGCTAGCTGCCCTTAGCTTATATATATCCTTGTACATCCACCTTCCTCCTTACCATACATATTACAAACTTGTAAAATTAAATGTCTGGCGTTTGGGTGTTCAAGAACGGCGTGGTTCGGCTGGAGAACCCCGGAAGCGACACGCTGGACGGGAGCCGGCACCGGAAAATGCTAGTCCATCTACCTTCGAATGAAGTGATTACATCCTATTCAATTCTGGAGAGAAAGCTATTATTACTGGGGTGGGAGAAATATTACGAGGATCAGGAGCTTATTCAGTACCACAAGAGATCCACGGTCCATCTCATTTCACTCCCTAAAGATTTCAACAAGTTTAAGTCCATGCACATGTATGATATTGTCGTTAAGAATCGTAATGTGTTTGAAGTCAGGGACATGTAGCTAGCTTAATTAATTAATTGGTTGCTCATCTTAAATAGGTCGTCGTCGTCCACGTCCTCGTCGTGTTAATTAATTTCCGTACGTATTGCTTCTTCTTCTTCTTCTTCTTCTTCTTTCTTCTTTAAAAAATGAGTGATGCATGTACGTACGTACATGGATATGGAGTGGTGATTTGTTATGCAGGGGTTTTCGTTCAGTATCATGTGAAACATTAATTTAGTTTGAGGTTTGTGCTTGATTAGGGTAGCTAGGGAATTACTAATGTATATAGTTCAATTAGGAGATCAGATGCTTGATGTTATGTACTTATGTATAAAGTATTGTATAAATAAATTATGTAGTGATTGATGATGTGTAAAGGAATGGGTGTTTGTAAGTGTATAATATATATATATATATATATATATACACACAGACACTAATTTTTAATCGTATTTTACATTATGTTTATGCATGTTAATATATAGAGGTAAAACTGCATGTGTACGTACATTAATAACATTTTCTTAACCTTGTAATTAATTTGCGGTAGCATGCAGTCTTGTCTATGTGACATGGCAAACGTGTTAATTTGCTGACGTGGAACACGATTGATGACATGGACAGCATGAATGAAGAGGGTGTTGACAGGTCAACGGATTTCTTTAATTTCTTTTTTAGTATGATCAGATGACAGTAGTACGTAGTACATATAGTAGTGTTATCTTAATATTATGAAAAGTGACTTGATAAAATACTAGCTAGTGAGCGATGAGAGGGGAGTACTGAAGAATCTGCTAAAGCATCAGTTTGCTTGCTAACAACGTGGTGATGCCACCTCTCTATGTATCCAAATGGCCACTTAAGTTTATCCATCCAATCGTTTTGGAGGGTAAAGTCATGCAGTCCAAGACTATATATATATATATATGGGTGCATCCATCCAGCAAGAATAGATTGTTGAGGGCAGCGGCCAATTTTAGTAAGCCAATTCTAATTTCTCTAAAGCTTATTTAAAAAAAAAAAAAAAATTGTCCAAGGCAGGTAGAAACAATGGCGGTGGCCAAAAATGGGTTCTTTCCTCTGTTAGGATTCTTTGTGGATGAAGAGACTATATATATATATATATATATATATATATGGGATGTTAATTAATCAGTTCGTTGTTTGTTTCTCAAGGAATTAAGAGTTCCATGTTTTTTGTTTGTTATTGAATTAATTTTGGAAATTTTTGTTTAGTTACATGACATTTTTCAACTATATATGAAACATAGGCGGATCGAATTCTATTATTTGTTGCCTTTGAATTTTCTTATATATATATATATCCAGCGTAATAATGTTATTAATTAATTAATTTTCTCAATGACAATAGGTTTCATTTAAAAATAATGCTAGACATAAACTATTCTATAAATATTTTACAAACTGTTGATGTAGCATACACTCATTTCATGTGGGGTCAAAGTCTATTTTAAAATAATTTATTGATCAATATGCTAAGATAAAGTATGACACATTAATAATTTATAAAATAGTTTGTATTTATAGCATTACTTTTTATTTAATTAACGGAGCTTTAGTTGTATATATCTACCAAATTGTACATCGTGTATATACAATGGGTTAAGGTCAACATGCACCATGCAGCCATGCACAAAAGAGTACAAACAACATGTGCTAGCTTAGCTTCAAAACTACTTTATGCATGGGATGGTATGGCATGGAGATCTCTGGATCCAACTCCCTTGGAGCCTAACCACTTGGCCAGTCCCCACTGCTACGAGATAAGAGGCTTATCAACAAAAAGTGTCTATATGCATGCGCCTAGAACAAGTCACTACAAATTGTATTGGCTTAGATAATTAAATTGATACATGTCACTACAACTTATAGCACGCGACTAGGACAACTTCAATATAATATATATATATATATATAATGTAGAGAGCGAGAGAAATGATCCGATCCGGTCACAATTGCTAGCTAGAGAACCTTTCACGTATTCTACATATATTTGACGAGTTAATAAAAATCATTCAACATATTCTATCCGTCCCATAATATATTATATTTTAGATGATTTTTTTTTTCAAATTAATTAACGTTTTATACAATCTAGGAGAATTAATCACAATCTTTTAAAAATTTACCCTCATGGAAAAATGTTACAGATGAGAGAGAGAGAGTATGAGATAAATATGATAAAAGGTATTATAAATAATTAATACTATATTTAATATTATATAATTATTTTTTAAAATATTTTTATAAATAACTTTAAAACATCATATATTATGGGATGGTGGAAGTAATATTTAGTTACATACCAAGTAACTGTTGGCTATTTATATAGTATATATGTAGACTTGCATGTGTCCTATATAGTCCTACCAGTTCAAGCCCACTCCTCCTTTGAATGGGCTGACATCTCTCACTTTGCATAGAAATTTCATCAAATTCCATCCACAGCAACCTGTTGTTCAAGAATAACTTTTTTTTAGTCATTAATTTTTTTACTCCAAATCAAAATTTCAATAGTAAAAAAGAGATACTTTCATGAATTAATAGTTGCTTAAATGAAACCACATATATATATATATATATATATATATATATAATAATAATCAATGTATAATAAGTACTGCCAATACATAATCATTTTTTAATTAGTACTTGTTGTTCGTGTTTGGTTCTCCATTATCCATTTTAACTAGCTCATTAATCATTAATGGAATATTTTGATATATATATATATATGTATATATGTATATGTATATTTATATATATATTTGTCTTTCTTTTTCTACATACATAAACCACGCACGTCTAATCAGAATCCGTCCATGTAATTAATTAATATTTTAAATGATTAATTAATTAAGAATATAGTCTTATTAATTTAATTACTAACATGTTCATTGCTTAATAGCGTATTAAATAATTAATTATCCTTTATGCTGGCCCGGGTGGAATTAATGTTGGAGGTTAATTTTATGTTAGTTCTTAAAAATTCAATATCGAGCCCATAGAATTTATTTACTTTAATTTTAGGTTAAGATTCTGATTCTTAATTGGAGAATGAATTTTATAACTAAAAGATATCATGATATAACTACTACAAGTATTTCACTTATATATATGCTAATTAAAAGAGAAACGAAATATATATATATATATATATATATATATATATATATATTGATGTGAATTAATTTTGAAATTTAGAATTTTACATATTGAATTAAAAAGTTAAATGTGTCTAATTATATATTGGACGGAGGAGTATTCCTTTGCGTACAACTTTAAGCTAGCTACAACCAAAGTTTTATATATCTTTGTAAATGGGGATTATATATATATATATATATATATATATATATATATATATATATATATATTTTCTTAAGCCAATTACTAAGGGTATATTAGAATAACTAATTAATATACCCTAATTATATATAAAGAATAGAAGATTCAACTTTGTGCACCTACTTTTCTCATCAACTCAACCCTTTTTTAACAATTAGATTTCCACCCAAAAGAATTATGCATATTGCATAATACTCTATCCTATATATTGTTAGGATGCGTTTGTTTATAAGGATTATAATCTCGTAATTATAATTTATAAGATTATAATTTTAATATTATTAATTAATTAATTATATGATTATAATATTAAGACTATTAATATAAGACCCCAATTTATTATAAATAAAATTGAATTTTCCTCTATTCATTATTCTAAATTAATAAAGTGTTAATTTAATATAATGCTTTGGTTATGGGTGAAATGTACAAATTTTTTAAAATAAGCAAGTGGTTATAAAATATTCATTTCTGTCTGGGAATATTCGTTTGGTTGTGGAATATTCTTTTTGTCGAGAATATCCGTACGACGGCGCAGTCTGTAAGACCCCGAATTTTTTTTAAATAAAAAGGAATTTCCTTTATTTATTATTTTGAAATAGTAAGGGTTGATTTGATTAATGTGGATAGTTAAGGGTTAAATACATAAATATTTCAAAATAAAGCAAGTGGTTATAAAATATTCATTGTTGTGGGGAATATTCGTTTGGTCGTGGAATATTAAATGCTTGTCGGGAATATTAAATGCGACGCCTTGACCATATGTAGGCCCCATAATGGAAAAGCGATTGGATGAGAAAAGCGACAAATATAAGTTGGTTAAAAATAACGGCATAGTTATTCTCATTAAGATCATTGGAATCCGGTGGTTAAAACACACTAATACGGCGTTGTTGAGCGAAGAAGATGCGATATTGCATCAATTATTGATTCTTACGTAAGAAGGCACTACTCAATAATAATTATTACGATAATTCTTGTTCAAAGATTTTATTGATTCAATAATTCTTTGCGTTGGTGTTTTATATTATTGTTGTTTCAATAATTGTCAACGCATGATATTTCCATTATCGGATCAATAATTCATATTATTTGAATAATATTATTAGATAACATTATTGGCAATGTCTAGAAAGTTCGCTCAAGGAGAGGTTTGGTCATCTAATTGCGGCGCCCAAGAAGGAGAGATCCTTATTGAAAGCCCTCTTTCTGGGAATGTACTGGTCATTATAATAAATGTGATTACGTAATATTATTTGTGAATAATTAATTATTGATTCATATGATAAGAAAATATTTATTTTATATGAATATAAATGATGGATTTATTTATGTGGTTATTAATGAAGGAATTAATCTTTGAGATGTTTTATTTGTATTTTATCGGATTGGAGGTATTAAAAGATCAAATCGGTGTTATTACTGACTTTTATTGTGTGAGTTATAATATTTAATCCGACCGTTGGATCGTTGTAATTTTTGGATATGTTATACATATATAAGTTGAGTATATGTCCACAAATTTTGAACCGTTAAAATGAGCGTATAATTTATTATGAATTTTAAGAGGTGATCGATTCGTAAATTAGGTTATAAATGATTTTGGTGGAAATTCTAGAATTGGTGGGCCCCACTTTTGGTTGGTGAGAAATGTGCTCAATTGAATTTTCAAATGTGGTGGGTGGGAATAGTAGCGAGGTAAAAGCCATCGAAGTTCTTGAGTTAAGTCGCTTCTACGTCTTAACATTTTCCTATAAATAGAGAGCTAAGTTAGAATTGAAAATCACACCAAGAAACAAAGTTTTCTCTCTCTCTCTCTATATTATTGAAGCGTATTTTGTGAGTATTTAGATACTTTGAGAGTTCTTTATTCAAGACAAGTTTCATTCAAAGATCACTTGAGACCTTTCCTTCCGAAATCGATTCTTTGAGGTAAGTGGATATTATTTTTTTCGTAATGATATTATTTCTTCAATATCATTATCTTTGAAATGTTGATCCAAGTTTTATAAAATTTGGAACTTTTTTCATGTCGGGGTTACTATTCATGAGTTCTTATTCACGAAGTTACTATTCATGAGTTCTTATTCACGAATTACTATTCACGAGTACTATTCACGTAAGCGTGAAAATATTTTTCTCGTGGAATTTCTATCTTTTGGTGTCTGAGTTACTTATTCATGTATATCTGGACTATTCACGATATCTGACTATTCATTTAAAAATGAAATTTCTTCTTTTCGTCAAAATATCTATTACGGATACTAGCTTTGATTGTATCCATGTTTTGATCATTCTTGAATTTTACACCACTATGATTATTTTTGAGGTATTGTTGGACATGGATAAAACAAAGTACTGAATCCTTAATCCTTAATCCTTGTCATTTTGTTTCCTTTGGATTCGATTTTTAAAAATATTTTTCATCATCCTCGGTCTTAAATGATGATATTATTGAATATCTTTGGCTGTGTAGTCAAGAAGATGAATGATTTCTGAAGAATATCTTTGGCTTTGTAGTGCAAAGATGAACAGTGTTTAAATGAACACGACCGAGTGATGAATATCTTTGGCCTTTAGTGCAAAGATGAGCAGTGTTGAGATGAACATGATGGATTGATGAATATCTTTGGCTCTGTAGTGCAAAGATGAATATTTGATTTGAGATGAATATTGATTGATGTTCTGAGGATAAAATATTGATGATGGATTCGTTAAATTCATAGATTATAGTAGATTTCATTCTCTACGTAACTCTTCTATGAATTATTATTTCATTGCGAATATTGATCCGAAACTTGTTATCTCATTGTATTCTATCGATTTTTTCCTGTTGGAGACTAACGATAATTTGTTGTATATTATCTTAGTCATAGTATTCTTTCTTGAGCTAGTTGAGCTCACCCTTTTCCTTTTTGTTCCATTCTTCTCGGGAGGCGAGAATATAGCAAGTACTGAGTGGGGTATGGAATGAAGGTTTTAGAAAAGGATTGTTTAGTAGTCCTCACCATTTTGTAAAATAATCTATCAATAAATGTGATGAGGATTTATTTGAGTATAGATATTATCTGAAGATAATATTTGTATTTAAACTCGCGCTTTTCTTTTGTTGTAATAATAAAGTTGTAGTTGTTTACGCACTCATGTATTTGGCACTCGGAATGGGTGTGGTGTATACCTATTTTGGGGGCGTCACGGTTGGTATCGAGCTTAGGGATATGATCTCCACGGCGGAGATCGGGGAATAGAACTAGGAGGGGAGACGAGTAAATCCTTCGCTAGTGTGTCCTACTAAGCTTATTTGTTGGTTGGTCGTATATATAGGGGTATTATGTGATTTGTTAATTTATTTAATTAACCCTTGTTTTATGATAGTTTTTTTAGAATGGCCGCTGAGAACGTTAACAATGGAGTGAATGAGATCGTGGAGACACCTCTAATCGCCAACCAGGATAATGTGATGTCAGGCGAAGAAGGAATTAGAGATATCCATGTGGTGAGTGAAGAATTGATAGTTGCACCCGAGATAATCGCAGAGGTAACAGCTGAGAATGAGGAAGAAGAGAAGAAGAGGTACCTGAAGAGAGTTTATTAGAGGTATTTTATGATCGAAATATAGAATTGCAAAATCGTATTCATGAGTTAGAAGAAGCGAAATTTAAAGAATTGCAGCAATGCGTGGTGGAGAAAAGGATGCAACGATTCAAGCTTGTGTTACCCGACACGTGATGCTTTTGACGAAGCACTCTTTGGCAGAGTATAAGATGATAAAGCTGGAATCTGAGCTGAAAGAAGAAATAACTGAACGAGTGAGAATGAGTGATGCATGGGTAAAAGCCGCACGACGCGTTGATATTATGGAAAGAGATGTCCAATCTAAAAAGAGAAGATTTAACGATGACGGGAAGACGTCGGCGAAGAACATCAAAGACACCATCAACAAATTCTAGGGAAGAGAACGATCGCCGGTTAGATGCTACTGAGATGTGGAGAGGAGGGACATATAAGGTCAAACTGTTCAAAGCCTTCCAAGGTATGCTATAATTGTGGAAAAGAAGGACATATCGCTTTCGAGATTATACGATATCGAAACCCGATCCAAAGCGTGAATGGTGACTCAAAAGGATGTCCTAGAAAAGTCAAAGTCAACGGTTCTTGGAAGAGCGTTTGTCGTGACCGATCAAAATGCGAGGAACCCGAACGAAGTTAGCACGGGTTAGTTAATTATAAATTCTTGCGAAGTTTATACCTTACTAGATACCGGTTCTACCCATTCTTTTATCTCTTGCTTGCGCCAACGTTTGAACTCGACTACGGAGAAATTAGACTTTGAATTTATTTATGGAGAATCCAGTTAGGAGAAACTTTCATTATATCTGTTGTTTAGAAATCTTGCTTGATTCAGGTTGGCACTATCACATTACCTGTTAACATTATTTCTATAGAGATATTTGCTTTTGATGTGATTTTAAGGTTAACTACTCATCATGCCAAAATTGATTACTTTCGTAAGGTTGTTAGTTTTCATATTCTTAAGCAACCTGTTATTCGAATTCAAGCAATCAAACCATTGTAATCAAACATTTTCATATCAAGCCATGAAGTCATTCGTTTATTACGGATGTCAAGTTTTCTTAGTCCATGTTATGGATTTAAATAAAGACACGTCAGATTTGAATAATAGTCCTGTTGTTATTGATTTTTCCTGATGTATTTCCTGAAGAATTTCTTGGTTTACTCCCAAAGCCTGATATTAAATTTTGTATCGACTTTGAACCCGGTACAAAACTCATTTCTAAAATCTCATATCGAATGGCTCTATTGAACTTGAAGTTAAAAATTCAACTATAGAATTTGGTACTGAGCCTTTATCTTGTGAATTCCTTTGTGGAATTCACCAAGCCGAACTCTCTGTAAGGGACGTCATATTCGATGCGATAGTAAATCGATAGGTGTCATTGTGACGTCTTTATCCAAGATTGGGATATGAGTCACGGTTGAGAGCAACCTAAGTCAAGAATCGAAATACGTAGCTTTCAGGCTTAGTTGGTTATTATCGGAGATTCGTTGAAGGATATTCTCGAATCGCTATTCCATTAACGCAAATTTAACTCGTAGAGATACAAAATTCGAATGGAGCAAGGAATGTGGGAAGAGCTTCAAGAACTCGAGAGGAGACTCATTTCAAAGACGTGTTCGACCATGCCATCCCGGTAAAGTTTAACGTGGTAGGCGGCGATTGAGTAGAAGATCATATGCGGAACGAAAGTGCGATGATGTCAAGTATACGACAGAGCCAACTTTAATAGAAAAGTTAAGGTTGCTCAAGCCACCGAAGGCCGGAGTCGATGCGTATGAAGAAGAAAGTACAATAAGGAGCTATTCCTAAGGCGAGAATTGATGAAGAAGGAATACTTGAGTCCACTCTAGACTTTGTGTTCCTAACGACTTTGATTTGAAGTACAAGATTATGATGGAGGCACACAATACACCATTTGCAATCCATCTTGGAAGTACTAAAATGTATCGTGATCTTGACATACATTTTGGTGGAATAATATGAAGAGAGAGATTGCAAAGTTTATCTCGATGTGTTTAACTTACTTAACGTGTAAAAAGGCGAGCATCTAGTACCTAAGGGTCCGTTGCAACCACTTGAGATTCCGGAATGGAAGTGGGAACACATTACCATGGATTTCGTTCACGGGTCTTCCTACGGTTTCTCAAGGCATCAATGCTTATTTGGGTTATTGTTGATAGATTAACCAAATCGCTCATTTTTCTTGCCGACACGGAGATTTATTCCCTTGAACGTCTTGCTAGTATGTACGTGAATGAGATTGTGAGGTTGCATGGCATGCCTGTATCCATAGTTTCGGATCGTGACCCAAGATTCACTTCAAGATTTTGGGTATGCTTGCAAAAAGCTATGGGCACGAATTTATGATTCAGTTTGGCATACCATCCTCAAACGGATGGGCAATCAGAAAGGACTACTCAAACTCTTGAAGATATATTAAAACTCTGTGTCCTAGATTTCAAAGGAAGTTGGGATAAGTACTTGCCATTGGTGGAATTCTCATACAACAATAGTTATTAAACAAATATAGGCATGGTTCCATCCGAAGCATTATATGGACGAAAATGTCGTTCTCCAATATGTTGGGATGAGGTGGGTGAAGCAACATTGTTGGGACCCGAAAGTTAGTACGTATTATGACTCACCGAAAAGATCCAAATGATTCGATAACGATACAAGCGGCACAAGATCGAAAAAAGAGTTATGCGGATCTTCATCGAAAGGACGTGGAATTTAATGTAGGGGATCATGTATTATTGTTGCGAGTTGCTCCGTGGAAGGGAGTTACAAGATTTGGGAAGAGAGGAAAGCTCAATCCACGATTTATTGGTCCATTTCAAATTCTTGACCGAAAGTAGGAAATGTAGCCTATAGACTTGCGTTACCTCCAAGTATGTCTCGTGTTCATAATGTGTTTCACATATCTCGTACTTCAGTAATATGTGAAAGACCGAACCACGTTATAGAGTTAGAACCGGACGAGATAGCCAAGACTTAACGTATGAGGAGGTACTGTCAAGATTTTGGATAGGAAGGAGCATGTCCCTACGCCAAGAAAGGTCATACCACAAGTTAAAGTTTTGTGGAGGAATCATGCTATAGAGAAATGACACAGGAATTGGAAAGCGGAAATGAAAGCGAGGTATCCTCACCTTTCGAAACACACGGTATGTACGTCAATTTCGAGGACGAAATTTCATAAGGAGGGGAGGTTGTAAGACCCCGAATTTTTTTTAAATAAAAAGGAATTTCCTTTATTTATTATTTTGAAATAGTAAGGGTTGATTTGATTAATGTGGATAGTTAAGGGTTAAATACGCAAATATTTCAAAATAAGCAAGTGGTTATAAAATATTCATTGTTGTCGGGGAATATTCGTTTGGTCGTGGAATATTAAATGTCGGGGAATATTAAATGCGACCAGTAGCGACCATGTGTGGGGCCCATAACTGGAAAAACGATTGGATGAGGAAAACGACAAATATAAGTTGGTTAAAAATAACGGCATAGTTATTATTGCAGATTTAATTTGTTGGAATACCCGTTGGTTTTAAAACACACTAATACGCGTTGTTGAGCGGTAAAGAAGACACGATATTGCATCAATTATTGATTCTTACGTAAGAAGGCACTACTCAATAATTGTTACGATAATTCTTGCTCAAAGATATTTTATTGATTCAATAATTTTTGCGTTGGTGTTTTATATTATTGTTGTTTCAATAATTGTCGTCCGCACGATATTTCCCATTATCGGATCAATAATTCATATTATTTGAATAATATTATTAGATAACATTATTGGCAATGTCTAGAAAGTTACGTCTAAGGAGAGGTTTGGTCATCTAATTGCGCTTGAAGAAGAGAGATCCTTATTGGAAAGCCCCTCTTTCCGGGAACGACTGGTTTGGCATAAATGTGATTACGTAATATTATTTGTGAATAATTAATTATTGATTCATATGATAAGGAAATATTTATTTTATATGAATATAAATGATGGATTTATTTATGTGGTTATTAATGAAGGAATTAATCTTTGAGATGTTTTATTTGTATTTTATCGGATTGGAGGTATTAAAAGATCAAATCGATTGTTATTACTGACTTTATTGTGTGAGTTATAATATTTAATCCGATAGTTGGATCGTTGTAATTTTTGGATATGTTATACATATATAAGTTGAGTATATGTCCACAAATTTTGAACCGTTAAAAATGAGCGTATAATTTATTATGAATTTTAAGAGGTGGTGATTCGTAAATTAGGTTATAAATGATTTTGGTGGAAAATTCTAGAATTGGTGGGCCCCACTTTTGGTTGGTGAGAAATGTGCTCAATTGAATTTTCAAATGTGGTGGGTGGGAATAGTAGCGAAGTAAAGCCATCGGGTTGCGGAGTTAAGTCTGCTTTGGCGTCTGCTAACATTTTTCTATAAATAGAGAAAGCTAAGTTAGAATTGAAAATCACACCGAAACAAAGTTTTCTCTCTCTCTCTCTATATTATTGAGCGTATTTTGTGAGTATTTAGATACTTTGAGAGTTCTTTGTCAAGACAAGTTTCATTCAAAGATCACTTGACCTTTCCTTCCGAAATCTCGATTCTTTGAGGTAAGGGATATTATTTTTTCAGTAATGATATTATTTCTTGATATCATTATCTTTGAAATGTTGATCTGAAGTTTTATAAAATTTGGAACTTTTTTCATGTCGGGGTTACTTATTCATGAGTTACTTATTCACGAGTTACTATTCATGAGTTCTTATTCACGAATTCTTATTCATTTAGTACTATTCATGAAGCGTGAAAATATTTTTTACGTGGAATTTCTATCTTTTGGTGTCGAGATTACTTATTCATGTATACCAAGACTATTCACGATATCTGACCTTTATTCAATAGAAAAATGAAATTTCTTCTTTTCGTCCAAAATATCTATTACGGATACTAGCTTTGATTGTATCCATGTTTTGATCATTCTTGAATTTTACACCACTATGATTATTTTTTGAGGTATTGTTGGACATGGATAAAACAAAGTCTGAATCCTTAATCCTTAATCCTTGTCATTTTGTTTCTTTGGATTCGTTCTTTAAAATATTTTTCATCATCCTCGGTCTTAAATGATGATATTATTGAATATCTTTGGCACCGTAGTGCAAAGATGAATGATTTCTGAAGAATATCTTTGGCTGTAGTGCTGAAGATGAGCAGTGTTTAAATGAATATGACCGATCGATGAATATCTTTGGCCTTTAGTGCAAAGATGAGCAGTGTTGAGATGAACATGATCGATTGATGAATATCTTTGGCACATAGTGCGAAGATGAATATTTGATTTGAGATGAATATTGATTGATGTTACAGGATAAAATATTGATGATGGATTTATTAAATTCATAGATTATAGTAGATTTCATTCTCTACGTAACTCTTCTATGAATTATTATTTCATTGCGAATATTGATCCGAAACTTGTTTGTCTATTGTATTCTATCGAGTTTTTCCTGTTGGAGACTAACGATAATTTGTTGTATATTATCTTAGTCATAGTATTCTTCTTGAGCTAGTTGAGCTCACCCTTTTCCTTTTGTTCCATTTCTTCTCGGGAGGCGAGAATATAGCAAGTACTGAGTCGGGGTATGGAATGAAGGTTTTAGAAAGGATTGTTTAGTAGTCCTCACCATTTTTGTAAAATAATCTATCAATAAATGTGATGAGGATTTATTTGAGTATAGATATTATCTGAAGATAATATTTGTATTTAAACTCACAGCTTTTCTTGTTGTAATAATAAAGTTGTAGTTGTTTACGTATACCATGTATTTGGCGACTCAGAATGGGTGTGGTGTATACCTATTTTTGGGGCGTCGTCGCGGTTGGTATCGAGCTTAGGGATATGATCTCTCATGGAGATCGGGGAATAGAACTAGGAGGGGAGAGCGAGTAAATCCTTCGCTAGTGTGTCCTACCAAGCTTATTTGTTGGTTGGTCGTATTATAGGGGTATTATGTGATTTGTTAATTTATTTAATTAACCTTGTTTTATGATAGTTTTTTAGAATGGGCTTATTTGAGAGCGTTAACAATGGAGTGAATGAGATCGTGGAGACACCTCTAATCGCCAAACCGTGATAATGTGATGTCAAAGCGAAGAAGGAATTAGAGATATCCATGTGGTGAGTGAAGAATTGATAGTGCAGACTTAGAGATAATCGCAGAGGTACTTGGTGAGAATGAGGAAGAAGAGGAAGAAGAGGTACCGAAGAGAGTTTATTAGAGGTATTTTATGATCGAAATATAGAATTGCAAAATCGTATTCATGAGTTAGAAGAAGCGAAGCTAAAGAATTGCGAGGCGATCGTGGAGCAAAAGGATCAACGATTCAAGCTTCATGTTACCCGACACGTGATGCTTGAGCGAAGCACTCTTTGGCGAGTATAAGATGATAAAAATTTGGAATCTGAAATTTGAAAGAAGAAATAAGCGAACGAGTGAGAATGAGTGATGCGTGGGTAAAAGCCGCTCGACGCGTTGATATTATGGAAAGAGATGTCCAATCTAAAAGAGAAGATTTAACGATGACGGGAAGGCGTCGGCGGCAACATCGCACACCATCAACAAATTCTGGGGAAGAGAACGATCGCCGGTTAGATGCTACAGATGTGGAGAGGAGGGACATATATAAGGTCAAACTGTTCAAAGCCTTCCAAGGTATGCTATAATTGTGGAAAAGAAGGACATATCGCTCGAGATTATACGATATCGAAACCCGATCCAGCGTGAATGGTGACTCAAAAAGGATGTCCTAGAAAAGTCAAAGTCAAGCGGTTCTTGGAAGAAGCGTTTGTCGTGGACCGATCAAAATGCGAGGAACGAACGAAGTTGTTACGCAGGTTAGTTAATTATAAATTCTTGCGAAGTTTATACCTTACTAGATCTGGGATTCTACCCATTCTTTTATCTCTTGCTTGCGCTCAACGCGTTTGAACTTGACTACGGAGAAATTAGACTTTGACCTATTTATGGAGAATCAGTTAGGAGAAACTTTCATTATATCTCATTGTTTAGAAATCTTGCTTGATTCAGTTGGCACTTTATCACATTACCTGTTAACATTATTTCTATAGAGATATTTGCTTTTGATGTGATTTTAAGGTTAACTACTCATCATGCCAAAATTGATTACTTTCGTAAGGTTGTTAGTTTTACACCACTATGATTATTTTTGAGGTATTTTTGGACGTGGATAAAACCAAGTATGAATCCTTAATCCTTGACATTTTGTTTTCCTTTGGATTCGATTTCTTTAAAATATTTTTTCATCATCCTCGGTCTTAAATGATGATATTATTGAATATCTTTGGCTGTGTAGTAAAAGATGAATGATTTGAAGAATATCTTTGGCCTGTAGTGCAAAAAGACGAAAGCGGTGTTTAAATGAACATGACCGATCGATGAATATCTTTGGCACTGTAGTGCAAAGATGAATGATTTCGAAGAATATCTTTGGCTTTGTAGTGCAAAGATGAGCGGTGTTTAAATGAACATAATGGGATGATGAATATCTTTGGCCTTTAGTGCAAAGATGAACATGTGTTGAGATGAACATGATGGATTGATGAATATCTTTGGCTTTGTAGTGCAAAGATGAATATTTGATTTGAGATGAATATTGATTGATGTTCTGAGGATAAAATATTGATGATGGATCGTTAAATTCATAGATTATAGTAGATTTCATTTCTACGTAACTCTTCTATGAATTATTATTTTCATTGCGAATATTGATCCGAAACTTGTTGTCATCAGATTCTATCGATTTTTCCCTGTTGGAGACTAACGATAATTTGTTGTATATTATCTTAGTCATAGTATTCTTCTCTTGAGCTAGTTGAGCTCACCCTTTTCCTTTTGTTCCATTCTTCTCGGGAGGCGAGAATATATAGCAAGTGCGAGTGGGGTATGGAATGAAGGTTTTAGAAAAGGATTGTTTAGTAGTCCTCACCATTTTTGTAAAATAATCTATCAATAAATGTGATGAGGATTTATTTGAGTATAGATATTGTCTGAAGATAATATTTGTATTTAAACTCACGCTTTCTTGTTGTAATAATAAAGTTGTAGTTATTTACGTACCATGTATTTGGCGATTTCGAGAATGGGTGTGGTGTATACCTATTTTGGGGCGTCACACGATCATTCATGGGCCCCATAATGAGAATAATTGTCGGATGAAGAAAATGACAAGTTTGAATTTTTATAAATAAGTAGTAGTTATTCACAATTAATAATTGTTGGAATACCCGGGTGGTTAAAAATACGATGTCTGGCGTGGTGGCAAAGAAGACACGGTATGACTGCATATTGTTGAATTATTGATTAAATGCGTAAGAAAGGCAATACTCAATAATTGTTACGATGATTCTTATTCAATATTTTATTTTATTGATTCAATAATTCTTTGCGTTGATATTTTATATTATTGTTGTTTGATAATTGTGTCACCGCACGTATTTCCCATTATCGGATCAATAATTCATATTATTTGAATAATATTATTAGATAGCATTATTGGCAATGTCTAGAAAGTTACATTAAGGAGAGCTTTGGTCACCTAATTGCACGTCGATAAGGAGAAATCCTTATCGGAAAGCCCTGCTCTCAGGAAGCTACTGGTCATTCATAATTGTGATTCTGTAATATTATTTATGAATAATTAATTATTGATTTATATGATAAGAAAATATTTATTTGATGTGGATATAAATGATGGATTTATTTATATGGTTATAAATGAAGGAATTAATGTTGAGGTGCTTTATCAGTATTTTGTCGGATTGGAGGTATTAAAAACTCAAATCGGTGTTCCTAAAGCTTTATTGCGTGAGTTATAATTTTAATCCGACCGTTGGATCGTTGTGATTCTTGGATATGATATACATATATGAGTTGAGTATATGTCCACAAATTTTGAACCGTTGAAAATTAACGCATGATTTGTTATGAATTTTAAAAGGTGTTGAAACGGTGTTGAAAATCGTCCGTTTGTGGATTTCAGATATTTTCGGTTTGGAATATGGAAAAACTTAAAGCTACAAAGTTGTAGAAAATTTGATTTCGTTTGGAATGGACATAAAATTCGTATTTTTCTGATAAACGGGTTATTTTCTATGAATTACTGAAGTTTCAAAAAATAAAATAATTTTTATTAAATTATGGATGGGACCCACTTTTGTTTTAACATGTGGGCTGCTGGGATTTTTCAAGAATGGTAGCCTAGATTTATCAACAAGGTGTGCATGGATAATGAGTAATGAAATAATAATTTTTTATTATTTTAGTCTCCTTTGGCGTTCTAGCATTTTCCTATAAATAGACGCTTAAGTTAAAATTGAAAATCACACCAGAAACAAGTTTTTTTTCTCTCTAGATTATCGAGCGTTTTTTTTTGTGAGTATTTTGATACTTTGAGAGTTGTTGTTCTAAGTACAAGTTTTTTCGAAATTTTATATCCAGATATTCCATCGGAATCATCAGATTATTTTGAGGTAAGGGATGTTATTTTCTTCTTAAATGATATTATTTTCTTCAATATCATTATGCCAAAATATTGGTGAACTTTTAATCAAATTTAGAACTTTTTGTGTCAGGGTTCTTATTCACGATATCTTTGACTATTCACGATATCTGACACGATTCACGAATACTAAGACTATTCATAGAAAAATAAAAATTTTCTTTTGTCCAAGATGTCTATTTTGGCTACTATCTTTGATTGTATCCATGTTTTGATCGTTATTTTTGAATTCGCTTCACAATTGGTTATTATGAAGTATTATTGATCTTGGATAAAGCTGTTATCTGAATCCCTAATATTTGTCTTTCTGTCTCCTTTGGATTCATTTTTTTAAAATATTTTTCATCATCCTCGGTCTTAAATGATGATATTCTTTGAATATCTTTGGCTTTGTAGTGCAAAAATGAATGATTAAGCGATGAATATCTTTGACCGTAGTCAAAAAGATGAGCAGTGTTGAGATGAACATACGTACCAATGATGATACAAATGAATATTTTTGGCACAGTAGTGCAAAGATGAATTTTGATTAAAGATGTATATTGATTGTTATTCTGAGGATAAAATATTGATGGTGAACTTTTAAATCTTAGAAGATAGTAGAATTCATTCTCTACGTGACTTTTCTAATGGATTCTTTGTTTACATTTGCATTTGTTGATCTAAAACTTGTTGTCTATTATATTTTATCATTTTTTTCTGTTGAAGACTAATGATAATTTGTTGTATATTATCTTAGTCATAATATTCTTTCTTTGGACTAGTTGAGCTCACCTTTTCCTTTTTGTTCTATTTTTCTTCTCGGGAGGTGAGAACATGCGAGGATTTAGTCGAGTGCGGGTGATGGTTCTAGAAAGTTGTTGTAGCGATCCTCACTACTATTTTGTAAAATAGTGTATGAATAATTGTAATGAGGACTTATTTAAGTGTGGATATTATACAGAAGATAATATTTGTATTTAAACTCACATTATATATTTGTAGTATTTTGCACGACAATTATATTATTGAAGTTGTAGTTTGCTTTTTGTACCATGTATTTGGTGACTCAGAATGGGTGTTGTATACCTATTTTTGGGGCGTCACATCTATTTTATAATCTCTAAATTAATAATCACAATTCTATATAAATTTTAAAAGATTAACAAGACACTTGTGTTATGTTTGTTTGAAAGGATTATAATTCCGAAATTATAATTCTAAGATTATTAATGTTAGGAATATAATTCTAAAATTATAATTATAATCTCAAAACTATTAAGTCATTTTATAATTTTTAGATTAATAGTTTCTAAATTTAAATTTAAAACAAACAAGATCTTTTACGTGAAAACAAATAATATAATTAGAGTCTAATTTAATTCTCAACTACTCTTTTTATATATATATATAAATTTGGAAGCCCATTTTGGGAGTGTACAATATAATGACATTATCCGGTATAACTCGCTATTAGAGTATCAATAATCAATAAGTTTTATATTAAAGAGAAAACACACTTTACACAAGAAAAGAAATATACTAGTAGTATTATTATTGAGAAATAAATTCACAACAACTTGATTAAGTGCACGAACTCAACTTTTTTTCTTTTTCTTTTTATTAATTATTTGATTCTCCTACAACTAATTAATTATATTTTGATGGAATGAACTTTTTTATGGCTTATAATAAATAAGTTGACTAAGCTAAACGTGGTTATCCACCATGTATATATGTAATTAACTCGTATTCCTCCATGCCGGATTGGTTAATAGTGGAGAATCAAAGACCCAACTGAGCATAAAAAAACCAACAAGTTCGGGAAGAATGCTCTGCATCGCTTGAAGGCTGCAGCCCCACCTTATTTTCAATTAACTTATTCAAGAGATCTTATTAAGAACAAAAACATCACCCTAAGATGATCATCTCATGGCTAGTGAGAACAAATCAAATCAGTTGGTTCACCCCGCATAGCATCCTATTTCAATTTTTTTAATTTGCTCCTATAGAACCACTAATGAAGGATTCCTCGAAAAATTAAGCATTAGTAATCTTTTTTAGAAATCGATTTTAATACATACGCGAGCTAGGATGGTAATAAAAAAAGAATAAGAATTCATCTTCTTTCTTTTATAGTCGTGTGAAATGAAAGTCTCATGCACAGGTTTGCATGAGAAGAAGTGACGAATTCTCTATTCACCTTTGACTTTCGTACTTTAATTATGATATAAATATTTAGTATAAATAATTATAAACACAATCAAATTTTGCTAACATGAGGAATATTTTTTTTTTTTCATAATTGCTGCATAAATTGGCAGAGGGAGATATTGAGGAAAAAATCACGGCTAGATGGCCATTTGCATTACATGTTATTCTACTCCAACCAGCTTGAACTCTGGCCTTAATGAAATTAAAGAGGCATTGCACCAAAAAGTTGTATAACTACTATGTAAAATTTAATTTAAAAATGTGTACAATGTTATATACCAGTTTTTACACGACAAATAACAATTCCCCTTTAAAAAATGAATAAAATTAAAATTAAAAGAGTCCTCTCGATGTGCATAACTAATAATCTCAGAAATATACAGAAACCAACTCCCACAGAATCCATCCCAGGCTGATCTTGAAAAGATAAGAGTCCGAGAAGACTTGGGTGTATAAAGTTGAACAGAATGCAATCTGAAGTTTGCTAGTTGGCGCAATTAAAACCATGGCATATGGAAAGCCAGATAATCAAAGCCAGAACCATTAGTATACCAAGAACAACCAACTTTATTTTCATATTCTGATACCACATCTTTCGCCGGATTTGATTCCCTATTTTCTTATATTCTTGGGCCTGAAATAGCAAGCGTATACGTTCAGTATTTATTTATTTATTTTAAAAAAAATAAGAAAAATTAAACCTAGGAGACTTTGGTTAAAAGGCATATATGGTTCAACCTACCGAATCACGCAAAGTTTCTGCCTTGTCATTAAGAACAGTCAGGACTTCCCCTCTACCAAGAGCCTGCAAATACAGCGTCAAATAAACACAATCAAATTTTGCTAACATGGTATCAGAAAGTATTGACTATTGCTCTTTTATGATGCAGGAGAACATTCATTAAAGAACAATTTCCATGCTGGAAATATTGAGGGGTAGAATCCAACGCATCAGATCCATACGATGAGATATCACATGGATGGTGATATCATTTGGTAGAAATATAATGTTAGTCCACCGAAACATCTTTTTCAACAAGTGCAATAGTTGCAAAATTCAGATTGCACCTTTTGAAAGATTTGAGGCTACTAGAGACACGGATACTGTTACCATATAATAATCATTCTGTGCTACAAAGACCTCAGTGTTAGATCAAATGAAAAACGCAATATCAGAATTCTGCTTTTCACTTTCACAAATTCTTTTTTCATTGCAATGGTTATCTTACATGCAGAAGCAGGGGGTGACATTGAGGTGCTAGACTCTCCAATCCATGCAGAACTATTTTGCCAGAAACTTCAGTGCTTATGATACAGACCTAATTTGGAACAATTGGACCTACTACAAAAGTCTACCTAATTTTCATAGCCCAAGTTGAGGAGAATCCGAGAATGACTTCTTTTTTTATAAAAAGTAAAAGGAAAAGTAAATTATGAAAATGACATGTAGGATGCAACTGAAAACTAAATTCGACAGCAAGTAGCCCACTCCATATAATAGGGAAAATTGGTAAAATGATTTGTTCTTTTGCTAATGAAAAAACAGTAGAAAGGGATAACCATCTTATAGAACTCCTAATTGGATGTTACCATAATAGCACCAAGCCTGCTGGGAAACCCAACAGGCCTGCATGGAAGGAGGATGTGCAGGCACGCTGCCTATCCAAGCTTAAGTCGTTATCTGACCCGTGTCTCCCATTTACGATATAGAGGACAAAGTCGGTGGCCAGGAATTAACAAGTACGACTAGACTCCCTGGAAACTCAAATCCCTGGCCTCCTTACCAAAGACCTGGGAAAGTAAGCCCCCGAGGGCCCGAACATTACGAAACTCAAAAGCAGAACAGGACTCTCAACAATATCATCCCTCAATTAATGCAGCCTTAACATAGAAAAACAGAAGGTGAGAGCTCTTCCTATGGAAGATGTTAATCAATTGTTTGACTAATGATAATTACTTCTCTTCTTTCTATTTTACTCCCATTGTTCCAAAATATAAGATCACTTGCCATCGAGTCAATAAGAAAATGGGGGGGGGTTTCACCTTCACTCAATAAACAACTGGCTTAGCTATCACCTATCAACTACTCAAAAAGAATAGAAACAGTAAAATGTCTTTCCAAAATTTATGTACCAATTGGGGTTGAGACAAGATCAGTGCAATCAGAACATTGTCCACTCAGAAGAAGATAATTCCCAAAATTAGAAAACGTTGCAAACACAGAATGTAACACCATCAACATGAAAGAAAACAAAAACACATAAAGCAACTTTTACAAGATATTTAAGGTACCTTGCCTATGTTTTCCTCCATTACACTTTTAACTTGTGAAACTTGAGCCTTCACTTTCAATAGCTTGTCAATCTCCTCTGCATGATCAATTATATACTGCATGTGCTCTTTCATGATTGGTCTGCAGTTTAAAACATGTCATATTAATTCTCCTTAGCCAAAGTCATTCATAAAATGAATAAACATCTTAAAGAATATAATAATATATCCCTTAGATTTTCCTTGACTAAACATACCCGAACTCCTTATTGAGACTTTTGGCAACAGCTGTATCTGCTTTGCCGCCACCATATCTTTTCTTGAAATCTGCTCTCACTCGTTCCAAAAATGCAATAGAAATTTGCTTCCCAACAGTGTCTTTAGCGACAATACAGTAAGCTGCAAATTGCAAGAGTACCAGAATATAAAGGTTGAAACAGATTTGACAACCTTTAAGAATAGAATTTTTTTTGTTTTGACAGGTGATGGCAGAGGTCGAGATGTACCAGAGAATAAAGTTTCCATTGTTTGTATACTTAATAAAGTTAACACACTAAAGTATGAACACATAAGCTTAAAATTCATCTCTTCTTGCATACAATTTTGCCTTACTATGCTCAGCAATTCAAAATGTAGTAAACCATCCAAAGCTGTTTACAGAGCTAATTTGGCCACTTCCACGGACATTGATGAAGCTTTGAAAACGTTAAAAGTTCGCTTTGAATCTTTGATTCTTAGGAATGCAAGAAAAAACAAATAAAAATCGAGTCTTTGACCCAAAAGTCTTTAATTAGACACCAAAACAACAATTCAGCCACTCAATAATCCATAATTCAACTAATAGGGCAGAGAAAATTTATTAGTACCTTCAGTCACGACTTTTGGGTGAGCCAGGACTTTGATGACAAAAGGGATTTGACTAGAGATTTGTTAACAACCCAAAAACCTAAATTTCTCTTCATTTATTTTCTCAGCAACCAAACAGTAAAATAAAGATAAAAAACAAACTATACACATCACACCCTTTACCCACTGTTCATAAGTGCCAGGGTTTTAGCTCCCAAACTAAGTAAAGACTCGAACTTTATCACTACAAAATCCTAGATTCAACTACAATTCTACTAATTTCCCTTGGTTATTTAAATATTAAAACTGAAGAAATGGGGAGATAATATAGACGGAGAATTAAGAGATGTAGAAAGTTACCGTAACCGTCATCGACTAAGAAGTTAAAAGTATGGTGATCGAAGTCGTAAGTAAACTTATTATTGGTGGAAGGAAGTTTTTCAAGGCACTGAGTCGCAATTGCCGGAAAGTTGCCGGTGAACTCGGTGAACTCAGCCAGTACCATTGTACCACGAGCCACAAAGCTGTATACAAACGATTCCTGACCCATCTTCTCCTTTTTCTTCTTTGCTCTGTCTTACCCACCCACTGAGTCGCTTCCGAGTTTTAGAGATAGAAAACACAACAGATTACAGCTTTTCAATTTGTACTACCTTTTTTGGGAGAAATGAGGAATCTATTTATTGTCTGGCTTTTTTTTCCCTTTTCGGCGAAGTTACCAGTTTAATTGCGGCTAGATTTCATAGATACGAATGGGAGAATTGAAATGTTCAACAACACGGCATCGTGTTAAGGTGGATGATCAGGAAATAATGGACTTTTCCACTTTCCAGAAGGAAAGGAAGAGCGAGTATATTGTTCCTTTATAAATTTTAAACTTATAGGATATGTTTTCACATTTAGAATTATGACTTTTACGATTATAAAATAGTTGAATATTGTATTATAATTATAATTTTGAGATTATAATGGCGTCGTATATCCTTATCAATTTAACTATATTATAGAGAATTGTTAAATTCATAATAAAAATTATTACTTTTATAATAAAAGTGTCGTTATAAATTCTATAACGACGGTTATACATCTACAACTACACTTTTATTGCGTAAATAATAAAAAATATTCTTATGATACGTTTGAATTGAAGGAATAGAATGAAAAGTGGAATATTTTATTCTAGTTAGAATAAGTTATTATATATGTTCTCCCTCTTCCAATGAATCAAATACAATTTTTTTTTTATTCCAATCACAATCAAACACAATTTTTTTCATTATATATGAATGAGTTATTCTATTTTCAGATTCATTATTCAAATTCAAACGTAACATTAGCGCATGAGACTCAATAGCACAAAGGACTCGTCATTGTGCGAGAAATACACCGCTCCATAACAAATGTATAAAAATTTCTTATATTCTCCTCATAAACCATTCCCCAACAAATTGAGCTTTTCTATATGAACACAATACGAGTGTGTTTTATGATTTTATTTATTTATATTTTAACTATTTAACAGATTAAAATATAATTAAATAAACTATAAAACACTGATCAAGTCAACAAATTTGTTGTAATAGTAATAAAAATTGTCCTTTAAATTTGGCAAAATCATGTACTTCAATGAATACATCCTTAAATATTCCAAATCCAAATTGCAACCAACTGACCGACAAAATCCTATACTCTTCCCTATATTATTAATATTGGCCCGCCCGCCCGCCCGCCCGCCCGCCCGCCCAAACGCATCACAAATCTTAAAATCTTCAAACTATTTTGAATTTCACTTCCCTTCTCTATTCTCTATCCTCTTAAAGTCGCAGATAGTCTCAGCAGAATAGCCATCAATTGGTTTGCTCAGTTGGATACCTAATTTCAATGGCAAACTCTGATTACGCTCCTTCTCTGCCTCCCCCTGCTCATCTGTCTGGGGTACTCTTTCTGTTTTTATGTTCTATCTCTGTATTTGTTTGTACTAATTTTTAACTTTAAGCAATTTTGTGTATTAAATCTGTTAATTGTGACGCATTATTTGCAGAAGAAGGAAAATGCGATGCCGATTAACTCAAAAATCGCGGTATTTTTAAAAGTTTTAGATTGCAATTTGGGTTTTTACATGTTATTTGTACAGTTTTCCCGTGGTTGATGGCTAATCCTAAACCTAAGTCTGACATGTGGTTCATAGGAATTGACGGAATCGAGGGCTTAGCTTCTCAATAGAATTCAAACTTTGAAACAGGTAATCTCAATTAACAGTTGCCCTGGAATTAAAAAAAATACCATTTTAAGGCATTCATCCTGTTTGTGAAGAAAGATCTTTTTTTTGGCCCTATACATTCATTTGTGTGTATCAGCTACTAACAGAATTTTTAATTTTATTTAATGAACTTGATCCTTAGGATTTGCAAAGTTGGAGGTCAAAGCTAGATACTCAAGTAA
Organism: Panax quinquefolius; assembly: GCA_020205615.1. Lineage (NCBI taxonomy): Eukaryota > Viridiplantae > Streptophyta > Magnoliopsida > Apiales > Araliaceae > Panax > Panax quinquefolius. The sequence continues at coordinate 108,154,557 of CM035159.1, forward strand.
AGGTGTACTGTGATGTAAGTTTTATTTCATGGTATCCATTTTTATTTTATATATCACATTGGTTGTCATATACTAAAAAGGCATACTATAGTCATCAATGCATCCTGTTGAATATGGAGCTATACTAACATATGAAACTACTATTATGTTATCAAACGAGATATATGGATAATTAGTTTTGTTATAGAATGTGTTGCTTGTTATGCTCAGCAGTTGTATCCATATTGTACAGTTAATTGATTTTGAATATTATTGGGTGTTAACTTAATATTACTCTTGCAGTCAAAATTTATTTGAATTCCTTTAGAATCATGCTATTAATTCAATGGCATAACAACAAAGTTGGTATTAAGAAATAGATATAATTTGTTGCCATGGAGAATTTGCTGAAATTTTATAATTACTGTGGCTATTTCAAAAAATGACGTGATATTGTATGCTTTAATTTGCATCCACAATTTGCTGAAATTTTATAATTACTGTGGCAGCTTTAACTTGCATCCACAACAGTAAAATGTATGCATATACTGACATATTTACAATATAAATGATTTATTTTTGGAAAAGTATAAGTTGTGGTTCAGCTTCTTTTTAATAAATGACTTGAGGATTTTGGGTGGAATTGGGACAATCTTTAGACTTGAGTAAGATAAACCTTTTTTCTACAGCTAAGGATAAAAATAGGAAAGTAGTATTGTTATTTCTTTTTCAATTTCAAAGAAATCACAAGATGCTGGAGCTGATTAAGATGAAAGCAGTTTCTCCTACAACTAGTGTTTTGCACTTGAATATCCAATGTAATGACACATTCTAATGTAATATCCAGTTTGTCGATTGGAATGCATTTGTTCCACCCAACATCATATTTAGCATATTACTAATATGTTGTTAGTAGCTGGTCTTATAATTACACATTGTTTTGCTTGTGATTTCCCCATCGAAATTTCTAGAGCTGGGAAATTTTCACTTTGTCTAAATTTTTCTTAAGAGTTCTACATCTGTTATTATTTCTAATGGCATTTATTATCAATAGCACATGCTGCCTTCATTTCTTGCAACAATGTCCAAATTTGTAACATTAGACTTTGTTAATGCTTTGTATAAGCAGCTTGTGACGCTGATTTATTTCTTTGTGTAGGAGCTTTCAGAACTTAAGCAGTCACTAAATGTTGAAGTGGATCAACTTCAATCAGTGAGTGGCAGCCTGATTGTGTCTTTGCTTTGAATTATCATGTCTTTGGGTCTAATATTATTGACTGGATTAAACCAGGAATTCCAAGAATTGAGGAACACCCTTCAGCAGCAGCAAGAGGATGTTACTGCTAGCTTAAAAAACCTTGGGGTAAGCAATCTAAAGAATTTGTGGTTTTGTCATTTGGTTGAACTATTCTAAGATCTTTTGAACCTAATACATTATGCTTTGGGAAGTCCATGTAAATACGCAATCTTAATCGCTTGAACTCTTGCAGCTGCAGGATGTTTCGGGAGAAGTCAAAGAAGCTGAAGGTCTCAAGGTCGAAGTAAATGATGAGAAAGCACAGTAAAGAAACTGAACACTAGATGTGTTTGATTTGATCCATTCAGTCAAGAAAGGAGACTTGTCACTACTTTTTCTTCACCTAGACAATCCTTGTGTCTGTTAAGTTAAAAAGGATGAGACCTCGTTGTCTAGAACAAGTCAGAGCTTCATGCCAAGTAATTTCTATGGGTTGACATTCTACTGTTTTTTTATGTCATACTTCGGCCTGTAGAATACTCTATCATCAAATTAAATGTTTTTGATCAATTGTTCAAATATTTGGTTTCTTACATTTAGGATTACTTTACTATATAAATTTGAAGGTTTAAGGATGCTTCTGCCTTAGATTAACCTAATTGTTGCAACTGAACTTTGATCCAGCAGCATTTGCCATGTGTGTGCATAGATGACTTTGAAGGATTTATATTGGTCATATCACCATTTATGGAAGCCCCGGTTGGTGCTTGTAGAATTATGAAGCACCATCTTTCTATTTAAATACTAATACTACCATTTCTTGAAGAGAAAAACTGAAACCATTTTTTTATGTACAAGGTTCATAAGAATGATTCTAACTTCATCCACCGGTGTGTGAGATTTTTGAGTGATTCAATTTTCCATGCACATTTAGTATTGATGGGATGGGATGTTAGTGGAGATGATTTTACAAATTTCAAAGGCTGGTAGTAATAAGTACTAGTATAAGAATTAGACCTATCCGCTTTGAAAATGATAACCATCTTCAATACTTGAATTCAATTTAACATCGGAGTATTGGTAAATGTAGAAAGGAACTACTATTCCATTTCTGAGGCTCTTAATTCTGATGGGAACAATTATCAAAAAACAAAAAAAAAATTGATGGGAACGTTTATAATCTCTCTCTCTCTCTCTCTCTCTCTCTCTCTCTCTCTATATATATATATATATATATATATGTGTGTGTGTGTGTGTCTCCTTCCTCTAAGAATGTGAATCTGTAATTTTGGTCGGTTAAATGAGAAGTCTTGTCTCTGCCAGGTTTATTGATAGCCATTGCGTGAAGATATTCAAAAGGCCATCAAAGTTCTATGAAGACACTCATTGGTGAGGAATGTGGTAGGTTTAGGATTTGGAAGAGAAAAAGACAAGACTTGGAAAAGTTCAATCAAAGAGAAGTAATAATAATAATAATAATACTCTATGCTTTAACTTTATTTCACTGGTCCTAATGGGGTAGTAACTATGGAGCATAAAAAAGTTAATGTTATTACTCATATTGGATGGTCTTTTTACTCATAGTTTCCCTTTTTTACACGATCACTTCTTATCTCTATTTCTTTGCTTCATCTGAAATTATAAGAAATTTCCTGTAGAAAATGCACAAAAACAGCAAGGGTAAAAAAAAACAAAACTAGCAGCATTCAGACACTTGGCAAGGGCATCTTCCGTCATTTTCAACTTGGACTCTTAGTTGCTACAGAGAACTAGTAGTCACTTTGCTCACATGCTTGCATACTAAATTCTCTCTTCTCTCTCTCTCGTCTCGTCTCCCTTTCCTTCCTTCCTCTGTTTCAACTTCAAACTTCTGCAAACCTCTCATGGCTTCAATATCTCCTGAAGAACCTCCACAACCCCTTGAATACAATGTAAATATACATATTCATACATATATATATATATATATATATATATATATATATATATATACACACACACATGCATACATATATCTATACATACCCGCTTCATTTTACTCGAGCTTACTATGTTTTTCTATGTATAAACTCATTTAACTCTGTTTCTCAGACATGGATTTTGAAGGTCTCTATCCACTGTGTTGGCTGCAGGAGAAAAGTCAAGAAAGTTCTTCAAAGCATTGATGGTAAATTTACTTTCTTTTCTTTCTTTCTTTCTTTTTTTTATGTGGCTAAAATCTTTCTTTCTTTCATTTTTAATATTCCTCCAGTTTTCAGTAACCAGACATGGAGTTTGTCCTCTAAAGTTCTGAACTTTATGTTATTATTAATTTGTGATATAGAATATGTTGTACAGGTGTTTATACTACAACAATTGACTTACATCAACAGAGAGTTATTGTCAGTGGTAACATTGATGTAGAGACCTTGATAAAGAAGCTGGTCAAAACTGGTAAACATGCCGAGATGTGGCCGGAAAAGCCTACCCGAAAAGAGAAGTCCGACAAAGCCAAAAACAATGTGGCCGGAGAAAATGAAGAGAATCCAAAGGAAAATGCTGATTTAGTGAAGGCAAGCAAAGGCTTGCCGGAAAATCATACCACTGGAGAGAAACCACCGGCGGTGGATCAAAAAGGCAGTGAAAACAGTGGAGCTGCTGAGCAGAAGAATGGTGGTAGAAGAGCTCGTAAGAAAAAGAAAGGGCGAAAAGGTAAAAACACGAGTACGGTTGCAACAGCTACCAGTGTACCGGCAGGCACTGGAATGAGTTTTCCTGATCTGGGACCCATTCAAGTTCCTGATGAAATCAATATCAGCCCTACGATTCAGTATCCATATCAGTACCCGCCAAGTTTTGGGGCTCAGCATATGTACATGATGAGTTACTATGCAGCACATCCTAACTTAATCGCTGGTCCTCCATCACCGTACATGTACGCTCAACCTGAGATAAGATGGATGCCGGCATACTCAATATTCAGCGATGAGAACCCGCATGGCTGCTATATTATGTAATGCAACAAAAAGACAAAGTTGTTGAAGATGCTGTATTAAAATGTTGTACCATCATTTAGTGATCTTAAAATGTTCTACCCAGTTGTACTATTTAGTGATCCAACTGGTGTATGAAAAAAATAAAGGGGTGACCTTTTTGTCTTATAATATGTATATAAGAAGGTTCGAGGAAACTGGGAAATGACTGTATGTTTTTCAGCTTGATTTAAAAAGTTGAGTGGTATTTTTTTGGGACAATTACATATTCTATTATATTTTTAAAAATAATTACAACAATAGTGTCCTCATAAAAATTTTACACAACTAATACACTTCCATATTTATTTACAATCTTAGTGCAATACTTAATTACAAAAAAGTGTAATCTTATCCCTTTAATTATCACACGATTTTTCCCCCACATCTCCCACAATTTTCTCCTCATCTCCCATGATTTTTCTCCCACTCCATTTTTTGTTCCTTCTTCTCCTCCTCTGCCTCCACCTCCTCTGTCCAACCACTCCCCACCCTCACGCCTCCCCTCCTCCCGCCTCCGCCTCCCCTCCTCCTCCTCCCCTACTCCCGCCACTCCCTCCCCACCCCCTCCCTTTCCTCCCCCCTCCTCCCCTCCTCCTCCTCCCGCCTCCACCTCCTCCGCCTCCCTCCTCCCCTCCTTCCTCCCCCGCCTCCGCCTCCCCTCTCCCCCTCCTCCCCTCCTCCCCTCCCCCGCCTCTACCTCCTCCCGCCACTCCCTCCCCACCCCTCCCCTCCTCCCCGCCCTTCTCCTCCTCCCCCCCCTCCTCCCGCCCCGCCTCACCACCTCCCTTCCTCCCGCATCCCCTCCTCACGCCTCCCTTTCTCCTCCCCTCTTCCCCCCTTTCTCCTCCACCCTCCTCCTCCGCCCCTCCTCTCCTCGATCCCTCGCCTCCCACCGCCCACCTGGGTCCATTCTTTATTTTCTTTGTAATGAAATCTTAGATAAGGTAACCAATTTAGTTTTATTAGTTCTTAATTTATTTTGGATGTGATGCGGTTGGTAATCAATTTCATGTAGTTGGTTACCAAATCATTTGATAAGGTAACCAATTCAGGTTTTATTAGTTTATTAATATATTTTAAATGTGATGCGATTTGGTAACCAAAATTTATGCGGTTGGTTACTAAACCTTCCGATAAGGTAACCAATTTAGTTTATTAGGTTACTTAATTTATTTTGGATGATGATGCGATTGGTAACCAAATTTCATATAGTGGGTTACTAAACCATTTGATAAGGTAACCAATTCAATTTTATTTGATTACCAATTTTATTTTAAATGTGATGCGATTCTTAGTCAAAATTAGTATAAAAGGTAACCATTTCAATTTTTGTGGGTAACCAAATCGTCAAAAGAAATTCAGAATAGCAACTTCATGCATGATGGCGATGTGGCTAATGACGTGATGGCGGCGAGAGAGGAGGATGATGAACATTAGCTCCTTCATAATTTTTTATTTTAATTTTCTCATTTTGATTTGAATTTTGAAACATGGATTTGAAATTGTTGTTAGAGACAAGATTTGAATTTGAATTTGAATTATTAGTTATCCTTGATTTTAGGTTTCCTTATTAATGTGAATTGTCTTATTTTTGTAATAATTACATTCTTTTTGTAATTATTTAGTTGATCTTGACTTTTCTTGTAATTCTATATACTATTTGTCAGATCTTATGTAAATGACCCTATTTTTTTTTCTAAATAGAAAAAGGAAACTGATGGGTTTATAAGATGTTGACCTTGGCCCATGCCCGCAATCTCTTTCACAAGGATAAACCCAATTAGGAAATTATATCTAAATTCAAGTCCAAATCTAAGTGGTAGATGGCTTGGCCTTGATATCTAGCATTGGTTCATTCTTAAGAAATTCTCATAAAAATAGCCTTTGCCCATTAATATTTTTCTTTATTTTTATGCAAGGTATCCATCACTTTAGGGCAGATATAGAACTCGATAGACATATCCATCACTTTAGGTAAGAGATATAGAACTCAAGAGACATTCTCACCCGGACAACAGTTGGGAGTTTATAATACTGACTCTTGCATGCACAAAAGATGTTCAAAGTTGATTTTCCTGAAAATCTGTAAGATTTGCACCTCTATGAAATCTAATTTTTCACTCTGACCATTTCTATAGGGGTATTCTCTTTGATACAGTTAAAATATTAATTTCACAAGCATTTGATGACCTATTTATGTGTGGAGTGCGGTGAAGTGATCAACCATCAGAAACCCAGAAAATGAAAGTAAACATATAATCGATCAGGAAGCAAGGCCACCCAGAAGAGCATAACAATCAAGAATTATTAAAGACAGATTAATAACTGAAACAAACTGAATTCCAATAGTAGTATAAGGCCAACAATAATACCAGTTGTGCAGTTCACAAACTACTGAAAAGAAGCGCTAGCAAAACCTTGCCTAGCAACATCCCTATACTTCAAACAACATGAAGTCTAACAAACACAAGAAAAAATCTCTTTCTACTGGCGGACTTCAACTTTCTTTTTCTGCCACAGGCGATCCAATGCACTATCAGCATCACCCTGAATATACATAATAATAAATTAAAAATAATAAGCATCACCCAGAGTATACATAATTATAAATTTAATAAATGATAAGACATATTTGAGTAGAGTTATAAGCTTAAGGTAATCTGATACATCATTGTATAAAACATATTAGAAAACAACGAGAGATAAATTCTCAATTATTTAAATAAAAAGAAACACCATGAATGTCAAACATATTGAAACATCTAAGAATGAGCTAAACATGCAGAACAATAATACATATTTATATTTCAAAAGTAACCAACTCCTGATACTAAAAAGCTTGATTTTCCCACTGCACTACACCATATTTTAGAGGAAAGGAAAAATCAATGAATAACTTAAAATATATAGCATTCATTTTAGACATATAGTATATATATGACCAGAATGAATACAGAGGAAGAAAACCACAAGAAAATATAAAATAGGACTTATCAGCCCATTCTACTTCTAGATTGTGCAAGGGATACACACACATAACCTAATGATTATAGGGAAACTCTTCCGTTTATGATAACATCAGAAAACTAGCGTTTTAAGCACAAGAACTTCATTCTTAACCACCATCTGCAGCCACATCTACCATCAGATAGAGACATAGAGTAGTCTAGACACTACGTGCAACAATCATTCATATTCTATACCAACTCCCTTATGTCATACGTTCCTTAAACCTAATATTTCATATTTGAATTTACTTTCCAATTATCTAAGCTTAGACCCTCTTGTCATCAATTAAAAACCAATGTTCTAAAAGGCACTAGGCGGGAAGTGGGCGGCCGAGGGAGGCCTATCGCTTAGGGGGCCTAGGCGGGATTTTTTATTTTAAGCCAATTTTAATATTTTATATTACATTTATCCAAGCAAAACAATAATATAAAACAAAATAAATTATAATAAAGATAATAAAGGCATTTGCTTAAAGTTCAAACACATATCCATATTGCTAATGTCAAAGTTCAAACACAAATATGCAATTGTTCAAAGTTCAAACATATTTTTACATTATTAGTTTTATTTCATAAATAAAATTGTTATTAGATAATAAAATTTAAAATTTCAAGAATTTAATTTAATATTAAAACTTAAGAAACTAAACATAAATTTAAGAATTATATTGAATTAAAATAAATATTACAAATGTATGATCATTTATATAATTTGAAGTTGGTACAAGTTTAAAAAATTACAACTATAATAAAATTATTCATTTTGACTTGATATTGTTCACTTCTTCTTGTGATTTGATATGCTACAACATGTATTATGAATATGGTAAATCATCAGAAAAATAAATATATTAATATCTGATTTGGGTAGTTATTAAAAAAAAACTCCGCCTAATTTTCTGGAGGAATTTTTTTGTCGCCTTGGGCCTAGGTGAGGCGTCAGGGGGCCTAACACCTAGGCAGACCTAGGCGGGAATTTTTAAAAATATTAGAGTAAGCAAATTCAGACAAGTTCACTATACACTTCAGAAATTATTACAGGGTATACCAGAAATTTCTGGAAGCAGATCATTATAGCATAGAAGCAGGACCATTGTAAGCTATATATCAAGGATAAACTTGTATAATACAGATTCATAATGCAGCTTAATTTTTAAAAGTACTCTCTTTGAATTGGGAGTTGGATTCATAACTAATAAATCCAAACGATAAAGCTAATTAAATACTAGGAACGCATTTTAATAATAAACAATAACCTGAGCACGGACGAAACCGCAAAGTGCAAAAGTGGAGAAACCACCGGTATAAACTCCTCTTTCGTCCAAATGCCCAACATTGATCTGAACCGATGCATGGTCCTTCGAAGTGATTAGCCGATTAGTTGCGGAACTGCAATTACATTACAAAATCAAAAGTAATCATCCATGTCAAAACCCCAAAAGAAAAATAAAAGAAATACAAAAATTAAAACCCCCAAAAAACCCAAATCAAGTAAATAGTTCAATAAAAAATACCATTTCCTGGGGATGTAAAGATCCATGTTTTGTCCCTCTTCGTTCATCATCTTGACGGATCTGTGTTTTCACTTTCAGCTACTGAGAAAGCTAACAAATTCACAATTTTAAGCTTTAGTTAGAAACAAATAACGGATTCAACCAGAACAAAACTAAATCATTACATAATCTATGTTCCTTCAAATTTTCTCAATAAGCTTAATCATAAACCCTGAACAGCATAAAAGAGATCAAACATAAATAAAATAAACACGTATGCGTATATATATATATATACACATAAACAGAGAGATGATCAATACCAGTGAAGACGAATAATGGAGTATCAGTTGCAGCCCGAAAGAAAAGAGAAAATGAAGAGGTAGGGACTTACAGAGCTATGATAAACCCTGAACAGCATAAACCCTGAACAGCATAAAAGAGATCAAACATAAATAAAATAAACACGTATGCGTATATATATATATATATAAACAGAGAGATGATCAATACCAGTGAAGACGAATAATGGAGTATCAGTTGCAGCCCGAAAGAAAAGAGAAAATGAAGAGGTAGGGACTTACAGAGCTATGATAAAGGAAAAACCCTAATCCTGAAAGGTGGGATCTTGAAGACTTGGTGAAAATGCACGGTGGAGATGAAATTGCCACTTATTGGATGGATTGGGAGTTTTAAATAGCCCAAGCTTTAATTGACCCAAGAATAAAGCCTCTTTTAGCCATTCAAGGTTTGTTTGTGGATAAGCCCATCCCAGCCCAGTGAAAATAATACAGAAGCTCGGTACTGTTAATACTTCATTTGGTAATTGCAGTTGAGGTGAAAGTACTTTAAATTAATTTTTTTAAAAAAAAAATTAAAACATTATTAAGGAAAAAATAAAAACATATGTACTTTTAAAACTGGGATTGAGAAATATTTTTTAATTATTAAAGAAGAAAGTGAGCATTCACCTTATTTTGCTCAAATATAGTTTTACACTCATCAGATACTATGAATTTTAAGAAAAAAAAAACATTTTATTAAAAATTAAATATATTAAAAATATTTTTATCTCACAACACCATCTCGCTAAGTTTCTTAAAAGATGACTTAATATATATATATATATACACCTTTTTTAAAGTTAAAAGATGAGATAAGTTATATAAAGTAATTAAATAAATAATTCATCACTTTATATAATTTTATAAGAATAATTTTATTTTATTTCTACCTTAATTTTGTTAATTTGTGTGAAAAAAAAAATAAGAGAGTTTCAAATTAATACGAAAAATAATTATTATCCAAATAATTTTTTCTACTATACTCTCCTTCATCAGCTGCGGATGTTTCACTGACGACAGCTCATCATGCATCTAGTCTACAAACAAACAGATTGATCTAGTCAGTCATAAAGGGAAAGTAATTAGCATCTAATGCAGTGGCAAATAGGGTTAGGGTTAGGGTTAGGGTTAGGGTTAGGGCTGGCGGGCGGGCGGGCGGGCGGGAGGGTGGGGTGGGGTGGGGTGGGGTGGGGGGATGCGTCCGGTGAAAATGTACAATTTTTTGTTCAAACTTGTTTTATTATTTTTTAATTTTTTTTCTCATAATTGTGAAAAAAAAAAGAAAAAAAAAAGAGTGCATCAAACGTACCGTTCTGAATCTTCAATCTTCCCTTCATTCCTTTTACTTATTATTCTTTTCTCTATAAAAAATTAATAATTAGAGGCGTGATTTGTGCCGTCCTTGTTGTCACCACATGACGGTGGTCTCATCCAAGCCGTTCATGCATCAAGTGGGGTCCACCACCAGCTCAGCTGGATTTCGGCTCCCGGCTCCGGCCCAGCTGAAATATCTCGAGCCACGTCAATTTATTATTTAATTGTGGGGCGGATAATTTAGCTAATTTTAATCAGTTCTACCATTTTTCTTGGAGGATTTATTTTCAAAGATCAGTGTTGGTTTGAATTTGTTACATCTTAATGTCAATATTTAAGAATTAAATCGAGCTATTATTCTTTAGGGGTCTTTCGTCGGTAAAAAATCGAATCTGCACTCAAAAATGTAATCCAGCATCGATCCGAAATTATCGAAAAAATAAGAACGAAATCGGCATCGAATTACCTGTTTTTTGCATTCGATCTCGCATTTAAATCGATCTGGGTTTTTTTTCGGTTCAATTTTCGGTTATACCGCATGCATGGTGATATATATAATTATTAATAAATAATAATAATTAATTGAAATTGTTATACCGCATGCATGATTCGGTTTTCATTTTGTAGTTGTCTATTGTTGAGTGTTGGCTTGTGTACTGTTGGCTTGTTGTTGCTTGTTGGTTTATTAGGAAGCTGAAATTTTTACCCCAGCTTACAGTTTTATCTTTAACCATGCAGGACTTGACTTGACTGCATTTTCTAACTTAACAGTGTATACATATGCTATTATATACTTGACTTGACTGCTCTGTCAAGTCATTGGCCCTTCGGCTGCCACAATTCTAAAGCCACATATCCTTAAAGATCCTCACGAAACCATCTGGATGTGGCTTAAGTATGTCGGTGATCAACCCTATAGGGCGGGCCAAAATAGTCAGATCATGCTCTCACTATACAAAAAGAGCTAAATATTCAGCTAAAATGACTTGATGGCACCATCGCTGGAACCTTCTTTGCATGTCAAATTCTATTTTTGAATCTACAGAGCAATAAACACAATAATTCATACTAACTATTTGTACACAAACATTTTTTACCCCCTCCCACCTGCCCATCATAAAAGAATGCAAGTATCCTTTCATGGTGTAACTTGCAACCCTGAACTATTCGTAAATTACTCCGAGGATAGAATCAAGTCATCAATAGCTACTGCTAGTCTGAGGCCATTTGCATCCTCTGGCTGTTTCCCTTCAGCCCTAGCCTTGAAGCTGTCATCTTTAAACGTTGCATCTTCTGCAGCTACACACTCCTCGAATCTGAAGCAACTGATGAGATGGTCATTTGTTAACAGTGTATACATATTGTGCCTTCAAAAAATAAAGATCATCACTTATTTTGAGTTATCGATAACGTGAAGATGTAAACAACTACAATTTTATTAATACAACATATAAACTATAAGTTTAAATACAAATATCATCATCAGACAATATCCATACCCAACTAAGTCCTCATTATAATTATTGGTACATTATTTTACAAAAATGGTGAGGACTACTAAGACAACTTCTAGAACCATCATTCCACACCCCGACTAAGACTTCGCTACATTCTCGCCTCCGAGAAGAAAAATGGACAAAAAGGAAAAGGGTGAGCTCAACTAGCAAGTAAAGAATATTATGACTAAGATAATATAGAACAAATTATCGTTAGTCTTCAATGAGGAAAAATCGATAGAATATAATAAACAACAAGTTTCAGATCAATATTCGCAGCGGAAATATTAATTCATAGATGAGTTACGTAGAGAATGAAATTAATCTATGAATTTAAAAGTCCATCATCAATATTTTATCCTCGTAACATCAATCGAAATTCATCTTGAAACAAATATTCATCTTTGCACTACAGCCAAAGATATTCATGATTAATCAGTATTCATCTCAACACCGTACATCTTTGCACTACTGGACCAAAGATATTCATAAGAAAATCAACCATCTTTGCACTACTGTGCCAAATATATTCGAAGAATACCATCATTTAGACCTGAGGATGATGACAAATATTTTAAAAAAAAGCGAATCCGGTGAAACAAAAGAATAAATATTAAGGATTCAGTATTTCAAACAATCCAAGTTCAAAATACTTTATAAATAATCAGTAGTGAAGTAAAATTCAAGAATTATCAAAACATGGATACAATCAAAAGCTAGTATCCATAATAGATATTTTGGATAAAAAACGAGAATTTAATTTTTACGTGAATAAGTGTGTGATATATCGTGAATAGTCTTAGTATCGTGAATAATATCCCGACACAAAAAGACAAGAATTTTACAAGAAAAATCTTACCAATAATCCGACATAATGATATTAGAAAAAATAATATCATTTTTAAAAAAATAATATCCCTTACCTTGAAAAGATTGTACTTTAAATTTGGAATAATGGGATATAGTACTTAAAGGAACTTGCAGACCAGATAAAGAACACTCAAAGTATCAAATTACTCACAAGAATACACTCGATAATATAGAGAGAGAAAGAGAGAAAAAACTTCAGTTTCTGGTGTGATTTTCAATTCTAACCTAAGCACCCTATTTATAGGAAAATGCTTAGAACACCAAAGCAGAAAATTTAATATAATAATATATTTATAAAATAAATTCACGCACACCTCTTGAAAACTTGAATTCAGCCACCAAAGTAGCCCACTAAATGACAAAAACGTTTTTCTAACAAAAAATATTTAAAACTTTCAAAAATTAATTATTTCGGAACCTCAGAACTTTAATAATTCATAATAAATAGCCCTTTTGTCAGAAAAATTCAAACCTTATGTCTTTTCCATAGGAAATTCCATTATCTACAACTTTGCAGAAGAAAGTTTTTCCAAATTCCAAACAGAAATTGACCGAAATCCACAAATTGACGATTTTACAGGCTATAATCAAATTTTAGTCAAGAAATGGGGTCCACCGACATGTTTAACATGTTTTTAACATTTATTGCAACAAAAATACTCTTCCTCCTCATATACTCATATATCCCACATTCATTGTAAAAATATCACCATTATTATATTATTAAAATATAATAATATATTTAAATAAATTATTTTATCAAAAAAAGATAAAATATTAATTTTCAACAATTGTCATATTAAAAATTTTCTCCATCTATATCCACATAAAATGAATATTTTTCTCATCATATAAATCAATAATTAATTATTCACAAATAATATTACGTAATCACAATCGATAAACTGAGGCGGTTCCCATGAAAGAGGTGGCTTTCCAATAAGGATTTCTCCTTCTTTGCGCGCGATAATTAGATGACCAAACCTCTCCTGTATGTAACTTTCTAGATATTGTCAATATTACTATCTAATAATATTATTCAAATAATATGAATTATTGATCCTATAATGAAAAAAAATCGTGTATAATGACAATTATTGAAACAACAATAATATAAAATATCAACGCATCAATTATTGAATCAATAAAATAAAATATTAAGCGAAGAATTCTTTGTAACAATTATTGAGTAGTGCCTTCTTACGTAAGAGTCAATAATTGGTGCAATACCGTGTGCTACTGTGTTTTAACCACCAAGTATTTCAACAGTATTTGTAAGACCCCAGCTTTTATAAATAAAGATGAATTTTCTATAAATATTATTTTTGAATATTATGGAATAAATTTGATATAATGTTATAGTTGTGGGTAATATTTATAAATTTTGAAAAGTAAGCAAGTTGTTATAAAATATTCGTTTGGTCGAGAAATATTCTTTTTGTCGGGGAATATTCGTACGACGACTCAATCAGTGGTGGACCCCACAACGGAAATATTATCGTAGTTAGAAAACGACAAAATTATCTTTCTATAAAAATAACGGCAGAGGTGTTACCGTTAAAACCGTTGAACTACCCGGTAGTAAAAAAAGTACGATGAATGGCGTGGTCGCATAATAATAGCACTGCGGTATTGATTATTGATGCTTACATGAGAAGTCGCTTAGCTATACTCAATTATTGCTACGATAATTCTTCGCATCATATCTCTTATATTATTGATTCAATTATTGTCACAAAGATCATCTCGTATAATATGTTATATTATTAATTGAGACGACAAGTTATAAATGATTAATAATTGTTGAAAGATTAAATATGTATTGATTAAAAATAAAATGATTTGTGGTAATATTTATTCAATCCTTGATGTATATAAAGAGTAATTATGAGACGTTTGTGGTAAGTTTGATTATTTTATGGGGGCCATATATGTCATCATCTAAGAGTCTCTTCGTCAATAGTAATTACCTTTGTGAATAGTAATTACCTTCGTCGATAGTATTTACCTTCATCAATAGTAATTACCTTTGTGAATAGTAATTACCTTCGTCAATAGTAATTACCTTTGTCAATAGTAATTACCTTCGTCAATAGTAATTACCCTTCATGAATAGTAGTTGTCCCTTTAATATTACCAAGAGTTAAGCGCCTCTTGATTGTTTCAAGAGGTTAATTACTCCTTCGCAAATAGTAGTTGTCTCTTGATATTACCAAGAGTCATTTTGACCATTCGTTAAGACCAAGAGCCACCCTCGGTTTTTTCTATAAATAGAAAGCTCATTCCTTCATTATTTCTTACGAATTCATTGAAACTACAGAGAGAAACTATAGAGAGAAAGAAGCAAAGTATTCTCGCTACTTCACTTTTTCAATATTGATTCTTCTAAGGCAAGGATATTATTTGTTGTATTCGTAAGGGTGTTATTCTTTTTATTCACGAAGAGAACTTCGTTATTCCATTCTTTATTATTCGGTTGGAATAACTCAGATACTGTGACATACCTATACATAACTTCAGATACGCTGTGGCGTACCCCGTACTTGGTGAAATCCTTATGTTATTCCATTCTTATTTATTACGTTGGAATAACTTTGCTGTCTTGGTCTATCATCGCATGCATGGTGACTTCTTTTGTTATTCCATTCTTTATTATACCCGGTTGGTTAAAACTTTGACTTTATACTCCATGAAATTAGTAGAATATCCTTGATATTTGCGTTTTCATCGATATCTTTTCATGGAAATATTCTTCGATCATTCTTGAATTTTACTCTACAAAACGATGATCGTGTTGACAATTTGGACGTTAATAATTCATTGGATAAATTAATTCTTGAACTTGTTTTATTGAATTCTTATATCATTGTCATCATCCTCATGTTTATATTATGTTGAAAGTTATCTTTGGCTTACGTGCATAGATGAACTTAGTATGATTATGACCGAGGTTCATTCGGTAGATAATCATGGCTTGATATAAATGATGTGACTAAAGTCCTCGATGGTTTTGTAATGCGGTGATGGATAGTTTTTGGTATGATTATGACCGGGGGTGATTCGATATAGTCATGACTATTGATAATTTGATGAAAATCCTTGGCCGTAGTAATGCGAGGGATGATTAGATATTGTGGTTTATTCATTAAACTGAGTCTTAGTTGTGACGCCCCCAAAATTAGGTATACGTCACCCATCTTGGGTCGCCACTTACATGGTACATAAATTCAAATACAAACTTAATTATACATCTGTCGTGTAACATACGATAATACATAAACTGAGAGTTCTAATAGGAATATTGTCATTTAGACAATATCCATACTCAAGGAGTCCTCATTACATTTATTGTCACACTATTTAATGAATAGTGAGGACTACTAATGCTATCTTGGGACCATCACTCTTTTCCCTGACTTCGTCCCGGCTATATTCTCATTTCACAAGAGAACAGTTGAAAGAAAAAGGTGAGCTCAACTAGCCCAAGAAGAAATATTATGACTAAGATAATGCGAATAAATTATCATTAGCCTTGATAGTGTTAAAGCGATAAAATACAATAGACAACCGGTTTAAGCTGTAGTTGAATGTGCAATCCATTAAAAGAGTCAAGTAGAAAATAAAGTCTACTATCTTTTAGGTTTTAAAAGGTTTTCATCAATTTTTATCACTAAGACTCGGTTTAATGAATAAACCACAATATCTAATCATCCATGCACTACGGTCCAAGGATTTTCATCAAATTATCAATGGTCATGACTATACTTAAGAATCACCCCCGGTCATAATCATACCAAAAACTATCCATCACTTTGCATTACGAATACTTCGAGGACTTTTGTCACATCATTTATATCAAGCCATGATTATACCGAATGAACCACGGTCATAATTATACTAAGTTCATCTATGCACGTAAGCCAAAGATAACTTTCAACATAATATAAACATGAGGATGATGACAATGATATAAGAATTCAATAAAACAAGTTCAAGAATTAATTTTCTAGGATTTATTAACGCCCAAATTGTCAACAAGATAATTGTTTTGTAGAGTAAAATTCAAGAATGATCAAAAGAATATTTCCATGAAAAGATACTGGATGAAACGCAAATATCAAGGATATTCTACTAATTTCATAGAGTATAGAAGTCAAAGTTTTAACCAACTGGGTATAATAAAGAATAGAATAACAAAAGAAATCACCATACATGCCAGATTTCAGATAGGCAAAGTTATTCCAATGAGAATAATAATAACGGAACCAAAGTCGGTGAAATTCACACCGGCTGGGATGATCCAACGAGAATAATAAATCTTTGAATAATAATAAACAATGGAACCGAGTCCGGTGTAAAACACACGCAGACAGGATATTCCAATGAGAATAATAAATGTGGAATAATAAACAATAGAACCAGAGTAGGTGTAAAAACACACGCATGAGGATATTCCAATGTAATAATAAAGAATGGAATAATGAAGAAGATCACCAAATATAGGGGATTAAGCGTATACTGAGTTATTCCAATGAGAATAAATAAGAATGGAATAATATAAGGATTTCACCAAGTATAGGGTATTGTCTGGCAGATACAAAGTTATGTATAGGGTATGCCACTTTTTACGGAGTTATTCCAATGAATAATAATGAATGGAATAATGAAGTTCTCTTCATGAATAAGAAGAATAACACCCTTACAGATACAACAAATAATATCCCTTACAGTAAAAGACTTTGGTTATCAAAGTAGTGAAAGCACGAATACTCTTCTTTTTTCTCTCTATAGATTTTCTCTCTATAGCTTCTCTCTATAATTTTTCTCTCAGAGTTTTTGGTTGAATTCGTAAGAAAATAATGAAGGAATGAGCTTCTATTTATAGGAAAATAGAATGCATAGTAATTAATCCATTAAGCGGTCAGATTGATTTACTTTAATCGATGGTCCATATTTAAAGCAAAATCTTTTAAATAAAATATCATATATTCTATTTATATAAAAACATTTTACTATGCAAACACTATGCAAAACACTATAAAAAAACACTATGCAAAACTATGCATAATAAAATATAATATATTCTATTTATAGAATAACTTTAATAAAGTATTACATTTTATATAAAAGATGTTTATGTTTTATTACGTTAATAATACTGAATAAAACAAAACGTCATTATATTTATAATAATTCATATTATTAATCGACAATAATGGAATCAAACCTGAGTGACTTCTCACATAAGCATCAATAATCAATACCTGTGTGCTACTATGCAACCACACGACATCGCATTTCTTTTTACTACCGAGTAGTTCAACAAAGATCAACGGTAAAACTTCCGCCGTTATTTTCATAAAATATTTTGTTAGGGTGAATAGTAACTCATGAATAGTAATTAAGTGAATAAGAATCGTGAATAGTACTCGACACAAAAAGTGTCCCAAATACTCGAGTGAACAATACTAGAGTGAATAGTAATTTGGTGAATAAGAACTCCGTGAATAGTAACTCGTGAATAGTTACTCAAACACAAAAAGTGTCCCAAATACTAGAGTGAACAATACTAGAGTGAATAGTAATTTGGTGAATAGTAACCCGTGAATAGTAACTCGTGAATAATAGAAAGGGTATTTTATGACAACTTATCTACTTTGAAAAATTTTCAAATATGACCTTAACTTTAAACTTTTATCAATTTAACTATTCACCAAAATAAAAAATTGAACACTTTTATTTCATAAAATTTGGGGTCTCACAATCTCCCTTCCTTATGGAATTTAAGCACTCGAAATTGTGGGTACGATACTGGTATGATAAAGAGGTGAGGATACCTTGAATACCTTTATCGTTGAAAACATTAAATTCATCTTTGCAATCCCACCAAAGATATTCATTAACAATTCATCTGCACTACGGGCCAAAGATATTTATTAACAATTCATCTTTGCACTACAAGCTAAAGATATACAATCATAAAACCAATAATCTTTGAGACGCGACTTAATAGTATCACGACCACTTAATTATCTATGCACTACTGGCCAAAGATATTCGTGTTTTCAATTACGGTCATGATTATACCGAATAATCCGTGGTCATAATCAAACCAAGTCTGTGACGCCCCCAAAATTAGGTATACATCACCCATCTTGGGTAGTCAGATACATGGTACAGAATTTAAATACAACTTAATACATAAAGCGTGAGTTTAAATACAAATATAAATCTACTAGATATTATACAAACTCAAAAAGGAGTCCTCATTACAATTATTATCACACTATTTCACGAATAGTGAGGACTACTAATGCTATCTTGAGGACCATCACTCGTTTCCCAGACTCGTCCCAAATTTATATTCTCATTTTCAAGAGAGAACGGTGAAAGAAAGGGTGAGCTCAACTAGCCCAAAGAAGAAATATTATGACTAAGATAATGCAGAATAAATTATCAATAGTCTTCAACAATGTTAAACTGATAAAATACAATAGACAACCAGTTTAACTGCAGCGGAATAAGCAATCCATTAAAAGAGTCAAGTAGAAAATAAAGTCTACTATCTTTTAGGTTTTAAAAGGTTTTTCATCTTGTTATATTTGAGACTCGACTTTAATAAATATTCCACATCATCGAATCACCCCTGCACTACGGCCAAGGATATTCTTTAGTATCACGACCACAATTATTCATGTACTACGGGCCAAGAATATTTGTGTATTCATTAATGGTCATGATCATGCCAACAACTGTCCACCAATGCACTACTACCATCGAGGATTTTTATCACATCATTTGTAACATTACGGCCAACTGATTACAAGAATAGTCTCTCGGTCATAATCATACCAAGTCCATCTATGCATTACAGGGCCATGGATGACTTTCAACATAATATAAACATGAGGATGATGACAATGATATAAGAATTCAATAAAACAAGTTCAAGAATTATTTTATCGGGGAATTATTAACGTCAAATTATCAACATGATATTGTTTGTAGAGAGTAAAATTCAAGAATGATCGGAAGAATATTTCCATGAAAAGATCTTTGGATGAAACGCAAATATCAAGGATATTCCACTAATTTCATGGAGTATACAAGTCAAATTTTTAACATTTGGGTATAATAAAGAATAGAATAACAAAAGAAATCACCATGCATGCGATAGATCGACAGGCGCAAAGTTATTCCAATGAGAATAATAAATAACGGAACGGTCCGGCGAAAACGCATGCATGATGAGGATGTTCCAACAGAATAATAAAGAATGGAACCGGTCCCACAGAAAAACACAGACGGGATGTTCCAAATGAATAATAATAAAGATGGAACCAGTCCGGTGTAAAACACACGCATGTGATGTTCCAACAAAATAATAATAAAGACGGATCCAGTCCGGTGTAAAACACATGAGACGAGGATGTTCCAATGGAAAAATAATAAAGAGCGGAAACCGAGGTCGGTGTAAAACACACGATGAGGATGTTCCAATGCAGAATAATAATAAAGAGCGGAACCAGTGTCCGGTGTAAAACACATGAGCAGGATGTTCCAGCAGAATAATAGAAGAATGTCACCAAGTATAGGGTAAACCACGATACAAAAGTTATTCCAATGAGAATAATAAGCAATGGAATAACATGATTCTCTTCATGAATAAGAAAGAATAACACCCCTTACATTTGGTAGGAGATTGAATCTTTAACAATTAGCAGTAGAAAAAATACTCTTCTTCTTTCTTCTTATTCTCTCTATACTTTCTCTCTATATAGCTTGAATGAATTCGTGAAAATAATGAAGCCCCAGGCCTCTATTTATAGAAGATTTCTAGCTTAGCACACCGCCGTGTGAAAAGGCAAGTGGCTCGACGACTAATGATGTGAAAAGAAAAGTGGTTTGGCGCTTGTGAATGTGAAAGCGACAAGTGGTTCGGACGTCTCGGTAAAGGTAATTACTATTAACGAAGGTAAATACTATCGACGAAGGTAAATACTATTCATGAGGGTAATTACTTATTGTGAAGAGACTCTTAGATGATGACATACGAGCCCCCCACAAAATAATCAAACTTACCACAAATCATTTTATTTTTCATCAATACATATTTAATCTTTCAACAATTATTAATCATTTATAACTTGTCGCCCTCAATTATTGATTTAATACTATAACATATTATCTGATGATATTGTGACAATAATTGAATCAATAATATAAGAGATATGATGCAACAATTATCGTAGTAATAATTGAGCATAATGAGTGACTTCTCACGTAAGCATCGATAATCAATCTTAGTGTGTTACTATGCAACCACGCCAGTATTCATTACTTTTACCACCGGGTAGTTCAACAGTTTTAACAGTAACACCTCCGTAGTTATTTTTATAAAATATTTTTGTCGTTTTCTCAATCCGAACAATAATTACATTGTGGGGTCCACCAATGATTGGTAGTTATCACGAATATTCCTAACAAAAAGAATATTCCCGAACCAAACGAATATTTTATAACAACTTACATACTTTGCAAAATTTATAAATATTACCCACAACTATAACATTATAT
Organism: Panax quinquefolius; assembly: GCA_020205615.1. Classification (NCBI taxonomy): domain Eukaryota; kingdom Viridiplantae; phylum Streptophyta; class Magnoliopsida; order Apiales; family Araliaceae; genus Panax; species Panax quinquefolius. Next base: position 108,175,889 of record CM035159.1, read on the forward strand.
CAAATTTATTCCATAATATTCAAAAATAATATTTATAGAAAAATTCATCTTTATTTATAAAAGTGGGGTCTTACAACCTCTTCTTATGAAATTTCGCCCTCGAAATTAGGTGGTACGATACGGTATGTCAAGAGGTAAGGATACCTTGATTTCATTTTGATTCTAACTCCCAAGTCATTTCCTCAACATCGTGGTTCCTCCACAACTTTGACTTGAGGTATAACCTTGGGCGTAGAATATGTTCCTTCTTATCCAAAATTTGAACAGGGAACCTCTTCATACGTCAAATCTTCCGCTATTTTGTCCGGTTCTAACTCAATAATATGGTTCGGGTCTTTCACATATTTACGTAATATAGATATGTGAAAACGTTATGAACACGAGACATATTTGGCGCAGAAAAGCGAGTCTATAGGCCACAGTTCCTACTCAATCGAGGATTAAAATGGACCGATGAATCGAGGATTAAGTTTTTCTCTTTCCAAATCTTGTAACTCCTTTCCATGGAGCAACTCTTAACAACACATGATCTCCTATATCAATTCCACGTCCTTTCGATGAAGATCAAAAGATAACTCTTTTGTCGATTTTGTGAGGTTTTTATACGTTGTCGGATCGTTTGAATCTTTTCCGTAGTCACGCATTACCAACTCCGGTCCCAACAACGTTGCTTCACCTACCTCATCCCAAAGATCTTTGGAGAAGCGACACTTTCTTCCATACAACGCTTGAATGGAGCCATGCCAATACTTGCTTGATAAGCTGTTGTTGTAGGAAAACTCCACCAATGGTAAGAACTTGTCCCAACTCCCTTGAAATCAAGGACACGAGTCTTAATAGATCTTCAAGAGTTTGAATAGTCCTCTCCACCGTCCGTCCGATCGAGGATGATATCTTGAAAAGCTAAATCGTAAGTCCGTGCCCATAGCTTTTGCAAACTAACCCAAAATCGTGAAGTGAATCTTGGGTCTCGATCGAAACTATGGATCTTAAGATACCATGCGATCTTACAATCTCGTTTATGTACATCTGAGCAAGGCGTTCAAGTGTATAAGTTTCTCGATTGGTAAGAAATGAGCGAGACTTTGGTCAATCTATCAACAATGACCCAAATCGCATCAATGCCGAGAAACCTTAGGAAGGCCGTGCTTGAAATCCATGGTAATGTGCTCCCACTTCCATTCGGAATTTCAAGTGGTTGCAATGGACCTTTTGGTACTTGATGCTCCGCTTTAACTCGTTGACAAGTTAGACACCTTGAGATAAATAAATATATCTCTCTCTTCATATTGCTCCACCAAAATGTATGACGAATATCATGATACATTTTGGTACTCCCGAGATGGATTGCAAAATGGTGTGTTGTGCGCTTCCATCATGATATTATACTTTAAGTCGTGGTCGTTAGGAACACAAAGTCCGGAGTTGACTCAAGTATTCCTTCTTCATCGATTCTTGCTTCCTAAGATAGCACCTTCTTGCACTTTCTTCCTCATACGCATCAGCTCAGTCCGTAGCTTCGAAAGCAACTTTAACTTTATCGATTAAAATCTGGTTCTACTCAGATATTCGTTATCATCACATACGTCCACGAGTATTTAACTCTATCTCCATCCTTTGCAAGTCACACAAAATGGGCCTTTGTGTTGACAATAACGCACTCATACTTGCAGATACGATCTTCGCTTCAACGCGTCGCCTACCACGTTCGCTTTTCGGGATGGTATTGGATGGTATGATCAAAATCTTTCAGCAGTTCAAGCCAACGTCGTTGTCGCATGTTGAGTTCCTTTTGAGTGAAGAAATATTTGAGGCTTTTATGATCGTAAAGATCTCCACTTTCTCCCATACAAGTAATGCCTCCAAATTTTAAGTCAAGAAAGACAACATTGCTAACTCTAGATCATGAGTAGGATAATTCCTCTCATATTCTTTGAGTTGTCATGAGGCATAAAGCTATAACTTTCCATGTTGCATAAGAACACATCCCAACCCTTTGCTCGAAGCATCATTGTAGATGACAAATCCTCCGAGCGGATGGTATTGTCGTAAGCAGTCTTTGAAATAAGTCTCCTCTTGAGTTCTTGAAAACTCTTCTCACATTCTTCGCTCCAACCGAACTTCAGATCTTTCCGAGTCATTTGAGTCGATGGAGTAGCGATTCGAGAAAATCCTTCCCACGAATCTCCGATAATAACCACTTAAACCGAGAAAGCTACGATTTCGGTCATCGATTTAGGTTGTTCCCGACTTTGAATAGCTTCAATCTTTCTTTGGGTCAATGAGATATTCCATGACTTGATACCACGTGCCCAAGGAATGCTACTTCTTCAAGCCGAACTCACATTTCTTCAACTTGGCATAAAGCTTATATTCACGAAGCTTTTGGAGTGTCGACCTCAAGTGTTGCTTTCATGATCTTCACGGCTTTTGGAATAAATAAGGATGTCATCAATAAAGACGACCACAAAGTGATCTAAATATTCCTTGAATACTCGGTTCATCATATCTATGAAGGCGTAGGAGCATTAGTCAATCCAAAGGACATGACTAGGAATTCATAATGCCCGCATCTAGGAGTTCAAAGTCTTCTTTGGAATGTCGGTGGTTCTAATCTTCAATTGGTGATATCCAAACGAAGATCAATCTTTGAAAAGAATTTGGCTCCTTGCAATTGGTCAAACAGTCATCAATACGTGGCAATGGATACCTATTTTGATGGTGACATGATTCAACTCCCGATAATCAATACAAAGTCGATACTCCCATCTTTCTTCTTCACGAATAGAGCAGAGCACCCCAAGGAGAAGTACTTAGGACGAATAAAGCCAATGTCTAACAATTCTTGCGGTTGGGTCTTTAACTCCTCGAAGTTCAATAGAGCCATTCGATATGGGGCTTTGGAAATAGGTTTTATCTGGGGTTCAAGGTCGATACAAAATTCAATTTCACGCTCTCCGGGAGTAGGCCAGAAGTTCTTTGGGAATACGTCAGAAATTTATTAACAATAGAAATATCGTTCAAAACCGGCGTATTTTTGTTTAAATCGTGACATGAGCTAAGAAAGTTTGACATCCGTTTTTCAATAAACGAATAGCTTTATGGCTTGAGATGACCGTGATTGATTTTAATGGTTTGGTCGTTTGAATTAAGATAATAGGTTGATTAGAATATGAAAGCTAACAACCTTACTTAAAACAATCAATTTTTGCATGATAAGTAGTTAACCAATCAATCCCTAGAATCACGTCAAATGCAAGTATTTTTAATGAAATAAGATCGACAGGTAAATGAGAGGGTACCGATTTGAACCAAACAAGACTTATAAAAGCGATTGGATGTAATGAAGGTTTCTCCCAACGGAGTTTCCACAGATAAGTCAAAGTCTAATTTCTCCTGAGTCAAATTTAATCGATGGCGCAAAGTAGGAGAAATAAAAGAATGGGTAGAACCGGTATCAAATAAAGTATAGACTTCATTAGAGTTTATGATAAGCTTACCCGTGATGACCTCATTCGGATTCCTTGCTCTTTGGGAGGTCACAACAAACGCCTCCTCAGACCACGGTTTTTAAATTTTACGGGATGGCCTTTGGTGCCTCCATCCTAGCTAGCTGAATTTGTCTTGTGAACGACAAAATCGAGCTAAGTGACCTTCTCTTCCGAATTATAACACGCTTTGGACGGCATTGACGCTTGCATTTGATCGATGTGTCCTCTCCTCCGCATTTGAAGCATATGATAGGTGGTCTTTCTCCTTCCTTAACAATGGGTCTTTGGTCTTGACGTCTTTCCATCATTGTTGAATCTCCGTTTCTTGAAATGTCCATTCTTATTGTTTTGGTACGATTACCACCAAAGTGGTTACCATATCTCGCCCGTTGATTCCCCTACACGCTTGTTGTCACCGCTCGATGACTATTCTCATTTGGTATTATAATTTTTGCTTACCGCTCTCTTTTAGTTGTGTTGACTCATTATCGCGTTCCACTAATCGAGCCCTATTTACAACATCTGAATACAAACACGGTTTATGAGAAATAAGATGTTGACGTATCTCCGGTTTCAATCCTCTTAAAAACATTCGCGCCATTCTCTCTTCATTATCCACCAGTGGGACTTAAACCGTGATAACTCCGCAAATTTTGCCTCGTATTGCGACACGGTCATATTGTTTTTTGTTCCAACTTGATAAACTCCACCTCCTTCATGTGGCGAATACTTTCGTGAAAGTATTTGTCGTTGAATAATGACTCCTCGAACTTCTCCCAAGATATCTTCAAGACAAAGAAGTTGAGTACGTTTACCGATTCCCACCATGTCACCGCCTTTCTCGCATAATATAAAGGCGTAAGAAAGTGGAACCTTTTGCTCTCGGAGCATCCCAAGATATCAAATATCTTGGTAATCGCTTTATCCATGCTTCCGCCAAGTGGTTTTTGGCTCACCCTTAAACTCCGGTGGTCCCGGCTCCTTGAATTGTTTAATGGTGGCCCGAGAGTTTTCCGTGTTTCCACCTACGTTTTGGACGAGTCTCTCTCTTTCATTGTTGCATAAATTGCATAAAGCCTCGAACATTTGATCATTCATCATTTGGTCATTGTTGTTGTTTGCATGAGGATTATCGCCTTCCTCGATGCACATTATCCTCGATTATTGATATGTGGTGAATCAACGATCGCTGCGCTCCATTGCTATTCTCAACATTCTCGGATGTCATTTTCGACATCGCCACAAAACAAAAGGTTAATTGACATATAACAAATTATCCCTATCTTCCGACCAACCAATAAAATAAGACATAAACTTGGGTAGTCATACTAGCGAAGGTATTCTGTCTCTCCCTCCTAGTACTATTCTCACATCTTAGCTTGGGATCATATCCCTAAGCTCGATACTAACCGTGACGCCCCAAAATTAGGTATACATCACCCATCTTGGGTAGTCGGATACATGGTATGTAATTTAAATACAACTTAATACATAAAGCGTGAGTTTAAATACAAATATCGCTCTACTAGATATTATACAAACTCAAAAAGGAGTCCTCATTACAATTATTATCACACTATTTCACGAATAGTGAGGACTACTAATGCTATCTTCAGGACCATCACTCGCTTCCCGACTCGTCCCAACTATATTCTCATTTCAAGAGCGGTGAAAGAAAGGGTGAGCTCAACTAGCCCAAGAAGAAATATTATGACTAAGATAATGCGTAATAAATTATCAATAGTCTTCAACAATGTTAAACCGATAAAATACAATAGATAAACCGGTTTAAGCTGCGCAGCAGAATAATAATCCATTAAAAGAGTCAAGTAGAAAATAAAGTCTACTATCTTTTTAGGGTTTAAAAGGTTTTCATCATCGTTATATTTGAGACTCACTTTAATAAATATTCCACATCATCGAATCACCCCCACTACTACCAAGGATATTCTTTAAGTATCACGACCACAATTATTCATGCACTCACTACGCCAAGAATATTTGTGTATTCATTAATGGTCATGATCATGCCAACAACTGTCCACCAATGCACTACTTCTTACCATCGAGGATTTTTATCACATCATTTGTAACATTACGGCCATGATTGATTACACCGAATAGTCTCTCTCGGTCATAATCATACCAAGTCCATCTACGCACTCTGAAGCCACGAGATGACTTTCAACATAATATAAACATGAGGATGATGACAATGATATAAGAATTCAATAAAACAAGTTCAAGAATTATTTTATCCGGGAATTATTAACGCCCAAATTATCAACATGATATTGTTTTGTAGAGTAAAATTCAAGAATGATCGAGAAGAATATTTCCATGAAAGATTTGGATGAAACGCAAATATCAAGGATATTCCACTAATTTCATGGAGTATACAAGTCAAATTTTTAACCATTTGGGTATAATAAAGAATAGAATAACAAAAGAAATCACCATGCATGCGATAGACTTTTGCAAAAGTTATTCCAATGAATAATAAATAACGGAACCAGTCGTGTCCCAGAAACGCATGTGATGTGATGTTCAACAGAATAATAAAGAATGGAACCAGTCCGCCAGAAAAACATGCAGACGGGATGTTCCAATGAATAATAATAAAGATGGAACCAGTCGGGTGTAAAACACACGCATGAGAATGTTCCAGCAGAATAATAATAAAGAGCGGAACCAGTCGGTGTAAAACACATGCATGAGGATGTTCCAATGAATAATAATAAAAGGCGGAACCAGTGGGTGTAAAACACATGAGCAGGATGTTCCAATGTAATAATAATAAAGGCGGAACCAGTCCGGTGTAAAACACATGCATGGATGTTCCAATGCGAGAATAATAGAAGAATGTCACCAAGTATAGGATAAAACCATTATACAAAGTTATTCCAACGTAATAATAAGCAATGGAATAACAACAGTTCTCTTCATGAATAAGAAAGAATAACACCCCTTACATTTGGTAGGAGATTGAATATCATAGCGGTGTAGTAACAAAATACTCTTCTTCTTTCTCTCTTATTCTCTATACTTTCTCTCTCTATAGCTTGAATGATTTCGTGAAAATAATGAAGCCCTAGGCCTCTATTTATAGAAGATTTCTAGCTTAAGACTATAGTGTGAAAAGGCAAGTGGCTTGACGACTAATGATGTGAAAAGAAAAGTGGTTTGACGCCTGTAATGTGAAACGACAAGTGGTTCGACGCCTGTAATGTGAAACGACAAGTGGTTCGACGTCTGGTAAAGGTAATTACTATTAACGAAGGTAAATACTATTGACGAAGGTAAATACTATTCACAAGGGTAATTACTATTGACGAAGGTAATTACTATTGACGAAGAGACTCTTAGATGATGACATATGAGCCCCCCACAAAATAATCAAACTTACCACAAATCATTTTATTTTTCATCAATACATATTTAATCTTTCAACAATTATTAATCATTTATAACTTGTCGTCTCAATTATTGATTTAATACTATAACATATTATACAGATGATACTGTGACAATAATTGAATCAATAATATAAGAGATATGATGCAACAATTCATCAGTAGTAATAATCGAAAGCATAGTGAGTGACTTCTCACGTAAAGATCAATAATCAATACCTGAGTGTGCTACTACGCAACCACGCCAGACATCGTACTTTTACCACCGGGTAGTTCAACAGTTTTAAGCAGTAACACCTCGTAGATTATTTTATAAAATATTTTTGTTGTTTTCTCAATCCGATAATAATTACTGTTGTGGGGTCCACCAATGATTGAGTAGTTGTATTTAATATTCCCTAACAAAAAGAATATTCCCAAACCAAACTAATATTTTATAACAACTTGCATACTTTGCAAAATTTATAAATATTACCCACAACTATAACATTATATCAATTTTATTCCATAATATTCAAAAATAATATTTATAGAAAAATTCATCTTTATTTATAAAAGTTGGGGTCTTACAAAGTCTATCAATGCACCTACGACCAAAGATGACTTTTACCACATCCATGAATTAATATTTCATCTTTGAGACTCATTTCAATAATTAATCTATATCATCGAATCATCCCCGCACTACAAAGCCAAGGATATTCATTAAGATATCACGACCACGAATTATCCATGCACTACTACCAAAGATAATCGTGTATTCATTAAGTATCACGACCACAAATTATCCATGCACTACTACCAAAGATAATCGTGTATTCATTAAGTATCACGATCACAAATTATCCATGCACTACTACCAAAGATAATCGTGTATTCATTAGTATCACGACCACAAATTATCCATGCACTACTACCAAAGATAATCGTGTATTCATTAGTATCACGACCACAAATTATCCATGACTACTACCAAAGATAATCGTGTATTCATTAGTATCACGACCACAAATTATCCATGCACTACTACCAAAGATAATCGTATTCATTAGTATCACGACCACAAATTATCCATGCACTCACGACCAAATATAATCGTGTATTCATTAAGTATCCAAAGATAATCGTGTATTCATTAAGATCACGACCACAAATTATCCATGCACTACTACCAAAGATAATCGTGTATTCATTAAGTATCACGACCATTTAATTATCCATGCACTACTACCAAAGATAATCGTTTATTCATTAAGTATCACGACCACAAATTATCCATGCACTACGTACAAAGATAATCGTGTATTCATTAAGATCACGACCACCACAATTATCCATGCACTACGTGCAAAGATAATCGTGTTTTCAATTACGGTTATGATTATACGTAACAATCCTCGGTCATAATCATACCAAGTCCATCTACGCACGTAAGCCACGAGATGACTTTCAACACAATATAAGCGTGAGGATAATGATATAAAGAATCAATCAAATGAGATAAGGGATAAATATTAAACATTTATAATATAATTTATCCAGATTCAAGAATATCCCCATGTTATCAATCACTTAATAATCTCATAATCTAATATCATTAATATTATAACAATATTTTAATCACTTTAAATTTATAAACAATTTATCTCAATTGTTTACGCTTTTACCATATAATGCATTTAATCATTCAAAATGCCATACTCATAAGATATCATCACCAATTATCAAATCCTCAAAAAAAATATGATATATACTCTATATAGGATTCTCTAACAATAAAATCCTATTTTCAACTTTGTTACATAACATATTTAACTCATATGTTCAGAATTAAACTATTTTCATGAAAAATACTAAATCAGTCCCAAAAATATTTCTTTTCTGGGATTTAGCATAATATAGTCCCATAATGAAAGTATATTTTCTCTAATTTTTAAAATTCATTTACTATTTTTCAAAAATCAATTTCTAATTAATTCCTTAAGAAATTAGTACCTCAAGTTTAACTCCAAAATTCCCAAACCTTGGCAGGACCTTACACATGTTAATGTGAGCTTCGATTTAAATTTCATGGTCATCGGAGTTATAGAACTCCGGTTATAGCATTTTTCATTTCGGAAAAACCTAAATATTGAAATAGTCATAACTTGCTCATTTTAAGTCGAGAATGAGCTCATTTTTTGGACAGGAGGTACTTTATACCATATACCTTCATGTCCCAAAAGGCCAGAATTTTTTTCATAATTTAAGTGGCCGAAACAGCCCTCTAAAATCATGGCAAGAATTTTTTTGGTTTTTGCAGCTTTGCACTCCTTTGCTAAAATCACCCACACAAAAATCTACAACACCTTTTCCAGTAATTCCACTTGGATTAGTTAGGTAACTCATAAATCTAACTCTAGGACTTTACCACACTCAAAAATTCAAAATATAATAGGAGATATGGTCAATTGAATTTCATGTTACGCTTTTCACCAAAATCGATTTTCAACTCTTTGTGATTTCTAAGAAACTTTCATGTTTTCACATACTAACCAACATAACTCATCATAACACTTACTAATACTTCATATACCCATGATTTTCATCAGTTCTATACTTTTATTATGACTTTCATCATAATCCACGTAAATGCATCCTTTTAGTTGAAGAAATATTAGAGGGTTTAAGAAATGGATTTTTGATCGGGGTCAATACAAAATTCGATTTCACGCTCTAGGGTAGGCTAGGAAATCTTCAAGAATACGTCAAGAAATTTATTAATGATAGAAATATCATTCAAAATCACATTACTCTCGTCCAAGACTTGAATAAGACGTCACATTAATACCAATCGTGACTTCTATCCCTTAACTCGGATAAAGACCTCACAATGATACCTATCAACTTGCCATCTTCAATCACGACGTCGCCTACGTGAAAGTCCGGCTTTGCATTCCACACAAGGAAGTCAACAACGAAAGGATCGGGGCTCTTTACTTATGGCTTGATATAAACGTTGATTAACTTTAGGGGTTGGTTACTTTGAATTCAGATAATGGGTTGGTTAGGAATATGAAAGCTAACAACCTTACAAAAAAGAATAATGAGTAGTTAATCAATCGGTTTTCAAAAATTACCTCAAAGGCAAGTATTTTCAAAAGATAAGATCGACAATGTAACGTGAAAGTGTTTATTTGAATCAAACAAGATTTAAAAATAGTAGTTGTGACGCCCCAAAATAGGTATACATCACCCATTCCGAGTTGTCAATACGTGTACATGTAAACAACTACAACTTTATTATTACAACAAGAAAAGCTGTGAGTTTAAATACAAATATTATCTTCTAGACAATATCTATACTCAAATAAATCCTCATCACATTTATTGATACATTATTTTACAAAAATGGTGAGGACTACTAAACAACTCTCTCTAGAACCTTCCTTCATTCCATACCCCGACTGCACTCACTATATTCTCGCCTCCCGAGAAAAATGGAACAAAAAGGAAAAGGGTGAGCTCAACTAGCTCAAGAAAGAATATTATGACTAAGATAATATACAACAAATTTACCGTTAGTCTTCAACAGGGAAAAATCTAATAGAATACAATAGACAACAAATTTTAAATCAATATTCGCAATGAAATAATAATTCATTAGAAGAGTTAAGTAGAGAATGCAAACTACTATCTTCCATGTATGAATTTAAAAGTTCATCGTCTAACTTTTATCCTCGTAACATCAATCAATATATATCGGAATCACATATTCATCTTTGCACTATGTGCCAAAGATATTCATCACCGGGTCATGTTCATCTAAACACTGCTCATCTTTGCACTATGTGCCAAAGATATTATTCAGAAATCATTCATCTTTGCACTACACAGCCAAAGATATTCCATAATATCATCATTTAAGACCGAGGATGATGAAAAATATTTTAAAGAAAACGAATCCAATTGAAACAAAATGACAAGGATTAAGGATTAAGAATTCGTACTTTATTTTATTCACGCCTAAAAATACCTCAAAAATAATCGCGATGGTGTAAAATTCAAGAATGATCAAAACATGGATACAATCAAAGCTAGTATCCGAATAGATATTTTGACTAAAAGAAAAATTTTCATTTTTCGATGAATAAGTGTCGATTCGTGAATAGTGTCAGATATCGTGAATAATAGTCGTGATATCGTGAATAAGAACTCGACACCAAAAGTTCCAAATTTGATAAAACTTCAGATCAATATTTCAACATAATGATATTGAAGAAATAATATCATTACGAAAAAATAATATCCCTTACCTCGAAAGATTAAGACTTTAAATTTGGAATCTGGGATATAGTCTTTCAAGGAACTCAGACCGCCTAACAATACTCAAAGTATACTCAAAATACTCACAAGAATACGCCGATAATATAGAGAGAAAACTTGAGCGGTGTGATTTTCAATTCTAACCCAAGACCCTATTTATAGGAAATCGCTTTAGAACACCAAAGCAGTAAAATTTAATAAATTAATAATATAATTATATAAATTTCCTCACGCATGCCTAGAATCTGATTTCAGCCATCAAACACATGCCACATTCTAGAAAAAGTAAGAAAAACGTTTTTCTAATTTTAAATATTTTAAACTTCCAAAATCAATTATTTGAGCTTCTAACTTCAATAATTCATAATAAATAGCCCTTTCATCAGAAAATTCGAAATTCATGAGTTTTTATAGGAAATTCAATTCTCTACAACTTTGCAGAAGAAAGTTTTTCCAAATTCCAAATAGAAATTGACCAAATCCACAAACGGACGATTTTTACAAAGCTATAATCAAATTTCAACCAATAAATGGGGTCCACCGACATGTTTAACATGTTTTAAAGATTTATTGCAACAAAAATACTCTTCCTCCTCAGATACTCATATATCCCACATTCGTTGTAAAAATATCACCATTATTATATTATTAAAATATAATAATATATTTAAATGAATTATTTTATCGTAAAAAGATAAAATTTCAATTTTCAACAATTGTCACATTAAAATTTTCTCCATCTATATCCACATAAAATCAATATTTTCCTTATCATATGAATCAATAATTAATTATTCACAAATAATATTACAGAATCACAATATCGACAACCGTGCAGCCTCCTGGAAGAGGGCTTTCCAATAAGAATTTCTCTTCTTGGGCGCCGCAATTAGGTGACCAAACCTCTCCTTAGACAGTAACTTTCTAGACATTGCCAATAATGTTATCTAATAATATTATTCATATAATATGAATTATTGCTTCGATAATGAAAAATACTTGTGTAATGACAATTATCAAACAACAAAGAATATAAAATATCAACGCAAAGAATTATTAAATCAATAAAATATCGAGCAAGAATTATCGTAACCATTATTGAAGTAAGGCCTACTTACGTAAGAATCAATAATTGGTGCAATATCGTGTGCTACTTGTGTTTTTAACCACCGAGTATTTTAACAAGATTAACTCAGAATAACTACTATTTGTTATTTTTAAACAACTTATATTTGTCATTTTCTTCATCCAATCGCTTTTACGTTATGGGGCCCACATATTGTCGCTTGGCCGCATTTAATATTCCCCGACAAGATTTAATATTCCACGACCAAACGAATATTCCCCGACAACAATGAATATTTTATAACCACTGCTTATTTTCAAGTATTTGCGTATTTTACCCCTAACTATCCACATTAATCACATCAACCCTTACTATTTCAAAATAATAAATAGAGAAAATTAAATTTCATTAATAATAAGTTGGGGTCTTACAACCTTCCTCCTTATGAAATTTCGTCCTCGAAATCGACGACGATACTGTGTGTTTCAAAAGGTGAGGATACCTCGCTTTTATTTCCGCTTTCCAATTCCCGGGTCATTTCCTCTATAAAGCATGATTCCTCCATAAAACTTTAACTGTGTGGTATGAATTTTCATGCGCGTAGGACATGCTCCTTCCTATCCAAGATCTTGACAGTACCTCCTCACGTTAAGTCTTGGCTATTTCGTCCGGTTCTAATTTATAACGTGGTTCGGGTCTTTCACATATTTAAGTACAAATATGTGAAACACATTATGAACACGAGACATACTTGGAGGTAACGCAAGTCTATAGGCTACATTTCCTACTCCGTCAAGAATTTGAAATGGACCAATAAATAGTGGATCGAGCTTTTCCTCTTCCCAAATCTTGTAACTCCCTTCCATTGGAAGAACTTCGCAACAATACATGATCCCCTACACTAAATTCCACGTCCTTTCGATGAAGATCCGCATAACTCTTTTGTCGATCTTATGCCATTTGTATATGTTGTCGAATCATTTGAATCTTTTCGGTGAGTCAAATACGTATTAAACTCGGGTCCCAACAATGTTGCTTCACCCACCTCATCCCAACATATTCGAGAAACGACATTTTTCGTCCATATAATGCTTGAATGGAGCCACACCTATACTTGCACGATAAGCTGTTGTTGTAGGAGAATTCCACCAATGGTAAATACTTATCCCAACCGCCTTTGAAGTTCAGGACACAGAGTCTTAATAAATCTTCAAGAGTTTGAATAGTCCTCTCGATTGTTCGTCCGTTTGGGGATGGTATGCGAACTAAATAAAGAACTGCACTCCATAGCTTTTTTGCAAGCTAACCCAAAATCTTGAAGTGAATCTTGGGTCACGATCCGAAACTATGGATACAGCATGCCATGCTGACCTCACAATTTCATTCACGCATATACTAGCAAGACGTTCAAGGAATAAGTCTCCGTATCGGCAAGAAATGAGCAGACTTGGTTAATATGTCAACAATAACCCAAATAGCATTGATGCCTTGAGAAACCGTAGGAAGACCCAGAATTGAAATCCATGGTAATGTGTTCCCACTTCCATTTTGGAATCTCAAGTGGTTGCAACGGACCCTTAGGTACTAGATGCTCTTACTTTACACGTTAGCAAGTTAAACACATCGAGATAAACTTTGCAATCTCTCTCTTCATATTGTTCCACCAAAATGTATGTCGAAGATCACGATACATTTTAGTACTTCCGAGATGGATTGCAAATGGTGTATTGTGTGCCTCCATCATAATCTTGTACTTCAAATCAGTCATTAGGAACACAAAGTCTAGAGTGGACTCAAGTATTCCTTCTTCATCAATTCTCGCCCTAATAGCTCCTTCTACTTTCTTTCTTCTTCACGACGGCTCCAGATTCGGTGGCTTGAGCAACCTTAACTTTTATATTAAAGTTGCTCTCTGTCGTATACTTGACATCATCGCACTCGTTCTCAAGATATGATCTTCTACTCAACGCGCCACCACCACGTTCGCTTTTCCGGGATGGTATTGAATAGTGTGGTCATAGTCTTTCAATAGCTCGAGCCAACGTCGTCGCCGCCGCATGTTGAGTTCTTTTGAGTGAAGAAATATTTAAGGCTTTTATGGTCCGAATATATCTCCACTTTCTCCCCATATAGATAGTGCCTCCATATCTTTAAGCGAAAACGATCGGGCCGCTAACTCTAGATCATGAGTAGGATAATTCCTCTCATACTCTTTAAGTTGTCGCGAGGCATAAGGCTATGACTTTCCCACGTTGCATGAGAACACATCCTAACCCTTTGCTCAAGCATCGTCAGAGATAACAAATCCATCCAAACAGATGGTATTGTTACAAACAGTGTAAATAAGTCTCTCTTAAGCTCTTGGAAACTCTTCTTCGATTCTTCATTCCAAACGAATTTTGTATCCTTCCGAAGTTATTTGGGTTAATGGAGTAGCGATTCGAGAAAACCCTTCCACTAATCTCTCGATAATAACCAAATTTAAGCCAAAAACTACGTGACTTCACCACCGATTTTGGTTGCTCCCAACTTTGTATTGCTTCAATCTTCGTCGGATCAACAGATACTCCATGTTTTGACACCACGTGCCCAAGAAATGCTACTTCTTCAAGCCAGAACTCGCATTTCTTCAATTTGGAATATAGTTGGTTTTCACGAAGCCTTTGGAGTACCAATTTCAAATGGTGCTCATGATCTTCACGAGCTTTTGGAATATATGAGGATGTCATCAATAAAGACAACAACGAATTGATCCAAATATTCCTTGAATACTCGGTTCATCATATCCATGAAAAGCGCAGAGCATTAGTTAGTCCGAAAGACATGACTAAGAATTCATAATTCCCATACCGAGTTCGAAAGGCGCTTTTGAATATCCTCGATTCTAATCTTCATTGATGATATCGTAAGCTAAGATCAATTTTGAAAAGAATTGTGCCCCTTGCAATGGTCAAACAAGTCATCAATACGAGGTAGAGGATACCTATTCTTGATGGTGACATGGTTCAATTCGATAGTCAATATAAAGTCGATACTCCCGTCTTTCTTCTTTACTGAATAAAACAGAGCACCCCAAGGAGATGTACTAGACGAATGAAACCGATGTCCAACAATTCTCGTAGTTAGACCTTTAACTCGAAGTTCAATAGAGCCATTCGATATGGGGTTTTAGAAATGGGCTTTGTACTGTGTTCAAGATCAATAAAGAATTCAACTTCACGTTCGGGGTAGACGGAAGTTCTTCAGAAATACGCCAGAAAGTCAATAACAACAGAATATTATTCAAATTTGACGTGTCTTTATTCAAATCCATAACATGGGCTAAGAAAGCTTGACATCCGCTTTTTCAATAAACGAATAGCTTTATGATTAGATATGATAGTGATTGATTTTAATGGTTTAGTTGCTTGAATTGCATACAACAGGTTGGTTAGGAATATGAAAACTAACAACCTTACGTAAAACAATCAATTTTGGCATGATGAGTAGTTAACCAATCAATCCCTAAAATCACATCAAAAGCAAGTATCTTTAAAGAGATATGGTCAACGGTGTAAGGTGATGGTGCCAACTTGAATCAAACAAGATTTATAAGCAATTGGATGTGATGAAAGTTTTCCCTAACAGAGTTTCCACGAGATAGTCAAAGTCTAATTTCTCCTGAGTCAAGTTTAAACGTTGAGCACATGCAGGAGAGATAAATGAATGGGTAAAGACCCAGATCAAGTAAGGTATAAACTTCGCAAGAATTTATAAATAGCTTACCCGTGATCACCTCGTTTGGGTTTCTCGCATTTTGACTAGTCACAACAAACGCTTCTTCCGGAATCGTTGACTTTGACTTTTACGGGATGTCTTTTGAGTCACCGTCCTCATTGAACTAGGTTTCGCTACTGCATAATCTCGAGCGATATGTCCTTCCTTTCCACAATTATAGCATACCT
Source organism: Panax quinquefolius (assembly GCA_020205615.1). Lineage (NCBI taxonomy): Eukaryota > Viridiplantae > Streptophyta > Magnoliopsida > Apiales > Araliaceae > Panax > Panax quinquefolius. The sequence goes on from CM035159.1 coordinate 108,192,108, forward strand.
TGAACTGTTGTGGGCGGTTTGATCGATATGTCCCTCTTTTTCGCATTTGTAGCGTATACGACCGGTGGTCGTTCTCCTCCTTAGAACCGATTCTTCACGCAAGACCGCCGTCTTCACATGGTCGTTGTTAAATCTCCTTTTTAAAATCTCCTCCCGACTCGCTTCTTCTATTTTCATGGCTATGATTACCACCAGTAGTGGTTACCATTTTATCCGTCTCATTTGCTTTTCTCCGTGGTTATCATTATTTCATTGATCGCTATCTCAGTACGATCCTCGGTTATGGTCCTCTTGGTTGAATATACTTGTTATCTCGCTTCTAACAATTGAGCCTCGTTAACAACATCCGAATAGAGAGAAAATTTATGAGAAATGAGATATTGTCGATGCCGGGTTTCAAACCTCTCGTAAACATCTGCACTATACGTTCCTCATTCTCCACCAAATGAGGTGCAAAACTCGGATAACTCTGCAAACTTTGCCTCGTGCACGAGAGACACCGTCACGTTGTTTTGTTCCAATCGATGAACTCCACTTCCTTCATATACGATTTAACACTTTCAGAAAGTATTTGTCATTAAATAGCTTCAAACGTCTCCCAAGATATCTTTGCCGAAAAGTATTTGGATGGGTACGCTTCACGCATCTCCCACCAAGAGTCCGCTTTCGCCACGGAACATAAAGGTGGCAAATGGAACCTTCGTTTCTCCGCATCCCAAGACATCGAATATCTTGGTAATTTGCTTGACCCATGTTTCCGCCGTGATCGGATCCGCTTTCCCTTAAATTCTGGTGGTCCCAACTCTTTGAAGCGCTTTGGTTGTGACAACCCGTGAATTGCTATCATTTCTCCTCAGTATTTTGAACACGAGTCTCCTCAAATCGATTTTGCATGAATCGCAAAAACTTCTAAACATCCACTCGCTCATCATCCGCTTTCAATGGTGTTGTTTCACGGGAGGAACATTGCCACTGACACAGACGTTTCTCCTCGTTGGTGAGTATGAAAGCGTCTCCACGGCCTCATTTCTATTGTTAATATTCTCATTCGACATTCTCAAAACATCGTCATAAAACAAGGGTTAATTAAGGAAATCAATATATCACATAATATCCCTATATACTGACCAACTAACAAATAAGCTTAGGTAGGACACACTAGCGAAGGATTTACTCGTCTCTCCCCTCCTAGTTCTATTCCCCGATCTCCGCCAGAGATCATATCCCTAAGCTCGATACCAACCGTGACGCCCCCAAAATAGGTATACATCACCCATTCGACGGAGTCAATATATAGTGTATGTAAACAACTACAACTTTATTATTACAACAAAGAAAGCGTGAGTTTAAATACAAATATTATCTTCTAGACAATATCTATACTCAAATAAATCCTCATCACATTTATTGATACATTATTTTACAAAAATGGTGAGGACTACTAAATAACTCTCTCTAGAACCTTCATTCCATACCCCGACTCGTACTCACTATATTCTCGCCTCCTGAGAAAAATGGAACAAAAAGGAAAAGGGTGAGCTCAACTAGCTCAGTAAAGAATATTATGACTAAGATAATATACAACAAATTACCGTTAGTCTTCAACAGGGAAAAATCTAATAGAATACAATAGACAACAAATTTTAAATCAATATTCGCAGCGGAAATAATAATTCATTAGAAGAGTTAAGTAGAGAATGCAAACTACTATCTTCCATGTATGAATTTAAAAGTTCATCGCCTAACTTTTATCCCTATAACATCAATCAATATATATCCGAATCACATATTCATCTTTGCACACAGCCAAAGATATTCATCACCGGGTCATGTTCATCTAAACACTGCTCATCTTTTGCACTACGGTGCCAAAGATATTCTTCAGAAATCATTCATCTTTGCACCTATGTGCCAAAGATATTCCATAATATCATCATTTAAGACCGAGGATGATGAAAAATATTTTTAAAAAACGAATCCAAATTGAAACAAAATGACATGGATTAAGGATTAAGGATTCGATTGCTTTGTTTTATTCACGCCCAAAATACCTCTCAAAAATAATCGTAGTGGTGTAAAATTCAAGAATGATCAAAACATGGATACAATCAAAGCTAGTATCCGTAATAGATATTTTGACTTAAAAGAAAAATTTCATTTTTCGATGAATAGTGTAGTATTCGTGAATAAAGGTCGATATCGTGAATAAGGCTCAGACACGTGAATAAGTAACTCAGACACCAAAAGTTCCAAATTTGATAAAAACTTGGATCAATATTTCAACATAATGATATTGAAGAAATAATATCATTACGAAAAAATAATATCCCTTACCTCGAAAGATTAAGACTTCTAAATTTGGAATCTGGGATATAGTCTTGTGAAGGAACTTGCACCGCCTAACAATACTCAAAGTATACTCAAAATACTCACAAGAATAAACTCGATAATATAGAGAGAAAACTTCAGCTTTACGGTGTGATTTTTAATTCTAACCCAAGCACCCTATTTATAGGAAATTGCTTAGAACACCAAAGCAGTAAAATTTAATAAATTAATAATATAATTATATAAATTTCCTCGCATGCCTAGAATCTGATTTCAGCCATCAAACACATGCCACGTTCTAGAAAAGTAAGAAAAACGTTTTTCTAATTTTAAATATTTTAAACTTCCAAAATCAATTATTTTGAGCTTGAACTTCAATAATTCATAATAAATAGCCCTTTCATCATGAGAAAATTGAATCTCATGAATTTTATAGGAAATTCAATTCTCTACAACTTTGCAGTAAGAAAGTTTTCCAAATTCCAAATAGAAATTGATTGAAATCCACAAACGGACGATTTTACTGTGCTATAATCAAATTTCGATCAATAAATGGGGTCCACCGACATGTTTAACATGTTTTAAACATTTATTGCAACAAAAATACTCTTCCTCCTCAGATACTCATATATCCCACATTCGTTGTAAAAATATCACCATTATTATATTATTAAAATACAATAATATATTTAAATGAATTATTTTATCGTAAAAGATAAAATTTCAATTTTCAACAATTGTCACATTAAAATTTTCTCCATCTATATCCACATAAAATCAATATTTTTCTCATCATATGAATCAATAATTAATTATTCACAAATAATATTACGTAATCACAATATCGACAAACGCATAGCGGTCCCTCAGAAAGAGGGCTTTCAATAAGAATTTCTCCTTCTTGGCGCCGCAATTAGGTGACCAAACCTCTCCTTGTATGTAACTTTCTAGACATTGCCAATAATGTTATCTAATAATATTATTCAGGATAATATGAATTATCGCTTCGATAATGAAAAAAATTGTGTAATGACAATTATTCAAACAACAACAATATAAAATATCAACGCAAAGAATTATTAAATCAATAAAATATTGAACAATAATTCATCGTAACCATTATTGAGTAAAGGCCTTCTTACGTAAGAATCAATAATTGGTGCAATACTGGGTATCTTCTTGTGTTTTAACCAATTTAGTATTTTAACAAGATTAAACGCAGAATAACTACTATTTGTTATTTTTAAACAACTTATATTTATCGTTTTCTTCATCCAATCGCTCAGTTATGGGCCCCATTACATGGTCGCTTCGTCGCATTTAATATTCTCCGAAAAGATTTAATATTTCACGACCAAACGAATATTCTCAAACAACAATGAATATTTTATAACCACTTGCTTATTTTGAAGTATTTGCGTATTTTACCCCTAACTATCCACATTAATCACATCAACCCTTACTATTTCAAAATAATAAATAGAGAAAATTAAATTTCATTAATAATAAGTTGGGGTCTTACAAGAATATGATAACGAAGGCTCCTACTAACGAAGTTTCAACCAATAAGTCAAAGTCTAACTTCTCCCGAGTCAAATTTAAACGTTGAACGCAAAGCAAAGAGAGATAAAATAATGGGTAGAATCGGTATTTTATAAGGTATAGACTTCAGTAATTTATAATTAACTAACTCGTGCTAACTTCGGGTTCTCGCTACTTCGCTGAGAAGTCATAAAAAATGCACTTCCTAAAACCAACGACTTTGTTTTGTCCATATCCACCTTTGGTGCCATCGTCCCAACTAGACTTGACTTTGGTGCACAACAAAATTGGGCTAAATGACCTTCTCTTCTTTGCAATTTCCACTTTATTATCTTTGCCATGATTACCACCAAGTGGTAACCATTCTTCGCATGATAATTTCCCCACGATGGTTATCATTATTCGATGGCCGTTGCCACTCAAAAAGATGATTATTATCGTGTTGTTGGTCGTTACCTTTTGTTCGAATTTGAATCAACACTCTCATGTGCTTCATTGCTTATCTCAACATTTTCAGATGCTATTCTCAAACACCGTCACAAAATAAGAGTTAATCGACATGCAACATATATATCACTATACTCAACCGACCAATCAAATACCAAATAAACTTAGGTAGGTCATACTAGCGAAGGAATTCCCTATCTCTCCCTCCTAGTTCTTATCTCACATCTCACCAGGATCATATCCTAAGCTCGATACCAACCGTGACACCCCAAAATTAGGTATCGCCACCCATCTTGGGTCGCCACTTATATGGTATATAAATTCAAATACAAACTTAATTATATATCCGTCAGGTAACATACGACAATACATAAACCGAGAGTTCTAATAGGAATATTGTCATTTAGACAATATCCATACTCAAGGAGTCCTCATTACATTTATTGTCACATTATTTAACAGAATAGTGAGGACTACTAATGCTATCTTGGGACCATCACTCTTTTCCCCGACTCATCCCAAATTTATATTCTCATTTTCAAGAGAACGGTGAAAGAAAGGGTGAGCTCAACTAGCCCAAAGAAGAAATATTATGACTAAGATAATGCGAGAATAAATTATCATTAGCCTTCAACGATGTTAAACCGATAAAATACAATAAACAACCGGTTTAAGCTGCAATGAAGAATGTGCAATCCATTAAAAGAGTCAAGTAGAAAATAAAGTCTATTATCTTTTAGGTTTTAAAAGGTTTTCATCAATTTTTATCACTAAGACTCGGTTTAATGAATAAACCACAATATCTAATCATCCCTCGTACTCACTCTGGTCAAGAATTTTCATCAAATTATCAATGGTCATGACTATACCGAATCACCCTGGTCATAATCATACCAAAACTATCCATCATCGCATTACAAAAAGCCATCGAGGACTTTTGTCACATCATTTATATCAAGCCATGATTATACCGAATGAACCACGGTCATAATCATACTAAGTTCATCTATGCACGTAAGCCAAAGATAACTTTCAACATAATATAAACATGAGGATGATGACAATGATATAAGAATTCAATAAAACAAGTTCAAGAATTAATTTTCTAGGATTTATTAACGCCCAAATTGTCAACAAGATATCTTGTTTTGTAGAGTAAAATTCAAGAATGATCAAAAGAATATTTCCATGAAAAAGATTTGGATGAAACGCAAATATCGAGGATATTCTACTAATTTCATGGAGTATATGAAGTCAAAGTTTTAACCAACTGGGTATAATAAAGAATGGAATAACAAAAGAAATCACCACGTGCATGCAGACTTGGTGATGACAAAGTTATTCCAATGTAATAATAATAACGGAACCAGTCGGTGAAATTCACACAAATGGATGATCCAAATGAATAATAAATGTTGAATAATAATAAACAATGGAACTGTGGGTGTAAAACACATGAGACAGGATATTCCAATGTAATAATAAATGTGGAATAATAAACAATAGAACCAGTCAGGTGTAAAACACATGCATGAGGATATTCCAATGTAATAATAAAGAATGGAATAATGAAGAAGATCACCAAGTATAGGGGATTCAGCAGATACAAAGTTATTCCAAATGTAATAAATAAGAATGGAATAATATAAGGATTTCACCAAGTATAGGGTACGCTGCGATACAAAGTTATGTATAGGGTATGCCACTTTTACAAAGTTATTCCAATGCGAATAATAATGAATGGAATAATGTAAGTTCTCTTCATGAATAAGAAAATAATAACACTTTACAGTACAACAAATAATATCCCTTACCGTAGTAAAAGACTTTGGTTATCAAAGTAGTGAAGTACCGAGAATACTCTTCTTCTTTCTCTCTATAGATTTTTTCTCTATACTTCTCTCTATAATTTCTCTCTCTAGAGTTCAATTGAATTCGTAAGAAAATAATGAAGGAATGAGCTTATCATTTATAGAAAATAGAATGCATAGTAATTAATCCATGAACGGTCCAGATTGATTTACTTTAATCTGACGGTCCATATTTAAAGCAAAATCTTTTAAATAAAATATCATATATTCTATTTATATAAAAACATTTTACTATGCAAACACTACGCAAAACACTACGCAAAACACTACTGCAACACTACGCATAATAAAATATAATATATTCTATTTATAGAATAACTTTAATAAAGTTCGCATTTTATATAAAAAAGATGTTTATGTTTTATTACGTTAATAATACTGAATAAAACAAAACGTCATTATCATTATAATAATTCATATTATTAATCGACAATAATAATCAAATCGGTTGACTTCTCACATAAAGATCAATAATCAATACCGCAGTGCTACTTGCAACCACACATATATTCGTACTTTTACTACACCGAAGTAGTTCAACGAAGATCAACCGGTAAAACTTCCTACCGTTATTTTCATAAAATATTTTGTTCTAGGGTGAATAAGTAACTCATGAATAGTAATTCGTGAATAAGAACTCGTGAATAGTACTCGACACAAAAAGTGTCCCAAATACTCGAGTGAACAATACTAGAGTGAATAGTAATTTCGGTGAATAGTAACTTCGTGAATAGTAACTTCGTGAATAAGTAACTCGACACAAAAAGTGTCCCAAATACTAGAGTGAACAATACTAGAGTGAATAGTAATTTTGGTGAATAGTAATCCGTGAATAAGTAACTTCGTGAATAAGTAATCAGGGTATTTTATGACAACTTGTCTACTTTGAAAAATTTTCAAATATGAACCTTTAACTTTAAACTTTTATCAATTTAACTATTCACCAAAATAGAAAAATTGAACACTTTTATTTCATAAAATTTGGGGTCTCACATTAGTGATAAAATTGATGAAAACCTTTTAAAACCTAAAAGATAGTAGACTTTATTTTCTACTTGACTCTTTTAATGGATTGCGATATTTCACGCATTAGCTTAAACCCATTGTCTATTGTATTTTATCGGTTTAACATTATCAAGACTATTGATAATTTATTACGCATTATCTTAGTTATAATATTTCTTCTTTGGGCTAGTTGAGCTCACCCTTTCTTTCACCGTTTTCTTCGTGAAATGAGAATATATAGTAGACGAAGTCTGGGAAAAGAGTGATGGTCCCGAAGATAAGATTAGTTGTCCTCACTATTACATTAAATAGTGTGACAATAAATGTAATGAGGACTCTCGAGTATGGATATTGTCTAAATGACAATATTCCTATTAGAACTCTCGGTTTATGTATTGTCGTATATTATACTGACGGATGTATAATTAAGTTTGTATTTGAATTTATGTACCGTATGAAGTGGCGACCCAAGATGGGTGACGATACCTAATTTTGGGGCGCCACAAGATTAATGATAACAATTACGTCGTTATTTATAAACCACTTATATTTGTCGCTTTTTTCATCCAATCGCTCACATGGGTTATAAAAGGTCGCTACTGCCGCATTTAATATTCCCCGAAGCAGTAAGAATATTCCACGACCAAACAAATATTCTTCGATAAAAATGAATATTTTATAACCATTTGCATATTTGAAATATTTGCGCATTTTACCCATAACTAACCACATTAATCAAATCAACCCTTACTATTTCAAAATAATAAATAGAGAAAATTTGATTTTATTTATAATAAGTTGGGGTCTTACACATATACTTGACTTGACTGCTCTGTAACCAACCATGCTATTATAGTTCGGGTTTTTTTTTTCGGTATTTCGGTTTTACCGAATCCAAAAAATTAAGTACCGCAACCTGCGTATGCAAAAATTATAAAAACCGAAAAACCTGTGATCGAAAAAAAACTTGCATCGTTTCGGTTTCAATCTGAATAGGTTCGATAAAAAACCGAAAAAATCGAATTTTTTGAGCACCCCTAATTATTACATTATTTTCTTGTTAACTTCTGCTGAAATCAACTTTGTCATGTTATTTATTTTATCAGTTTTAAAATTTAATGATTTATGTATTTTCTAATTTTAGAATGGAGGGAGCATATAGGTGCCATATTTTGATAATTTGACGGGGAGGAGGAAAATCCGGTTGAGCTCCTCTATAAATATTAAATGGTAGTAAAATAGTCTTGTTCTTTTAGAAAAATAAAATTTGTATTGCTTAATTTTTATCCATAGTTTATTTAATAGTATTTCTAAGTGTCTTAAAACACATTTTAATAACTTTAAAAAATGAAAAGATTAGGACAGTCTAATTAATTGGTCAATCAATCCACAATGACATACTACTATAAAGCTAACAGCACTTGCAAAAGGTGCATCTTTCTACTCAAAATACTCATTCCGACTGGTAAACAAACTAACAATTTTGCAATTGCCTGTACATCAGCCTGCTTGATGTGCACACATACCTATTCATAGGAAAAATTCATAGGGAGATGGGGCGAGGCATTATTAAGCTCACACATTAGGTTAGTATCGCAGCTAATGCTATACCAGTGTTTAAGATCCAGATGAGTCCTTGAATCTCATGAGTTTTGCAACCTTCAGATCCACCATAAGATACATTGTGTACAACAGATGATGATTCACTATCCAAGTAAAAACACACTAAATGATTCTCTGCTATTAGTTGTTGGAAATTATGCAGCACAAGATATTTTAGTTACATGTCTCACTATGTCTCGGTAATAAAAATTTCATTTCAGTTCCAAATCTATGCAATTAACCCGCAAAAAACAGAGAGACCCAACCAAACCAACACAACACAGTAAACGGGAGTCGAATATTATGCTGCATCATCAGCTGCCTTGGTTTCTTCTTTTGACTTCAAAGTGGTAGAAGCCGTTGGAGTTCCTTCTTGCCCCATCTCAGCTCTGAGATCATTGATGCTCTGCTCTAACTCATCTATGTGGTTGCCCATCTCATCAAGTGCATCGTAGTCAAAGAAACAAAGAACTCCATTCATATCAGTTCCAGATGACCCAGAACCAAAATGCAAAAAATGGG